>LPNX011206293.1:53224-100788 GCA_001517045.1 Pseudotsuga menziesii | reverse complement strand
ATACTTTTTATATTAATGTTTTTCCCTATAGTATGTGCTTAAATTTACGCCTATCGACGTATTCAGACACATTATTAATTTAATGTGGTTGTTGCTAGTTACTATTGCAATTATATCTGGTGAAAAACTCTTACAGCGATGAAAAACTCTTAAGGAGGAGCAGGATGATGCTAATGTTGTAGAAGATTTCCTCATGAAAAGATTGCCATGATGGAAAGATTAGTTGTTGGTCAGTTTGGAGGTTTCTTCAGAGAATTTCTACTTTGTGGTTTCTGATACTGAATTGGGCATTTCAATTATTTGAATTTCTCGTGATTACTTGCACTTACTATTCCTGTTCCTATGTGTTGATTTGCAGAGTACCTCGACTCTCAAGCGGCCCCAGTGTGAATATCCTCAGCCACAAAATTGCTACGATGACTCGTGAGTGTGGAAGCTGCTGACTGTCGATCGAACATCTACTCCGGACTCTGTTCTTGATTCCTTGCATATTTCAGCCAGGCATTTGTATTGTTTACGGCTGTGTTTTTTGATATTGAATTGGGTATTTCTATTTTTTTGAGAATTGCGTGCACTTACTATTCCTATGTGTTGGTGCCTATGACTGTAGAAATCCTCTACCACTGCTGATCGAGCCTCCGACTCTGATCCTGATCTTGTTTATTTGCTTATCCACTATGACAATCTTAATGTGACTTTAATGAAAAGCTACATGTTTTTAGAAAATGGCGAGACATGTTCATAAAATCCATTTAAATACATGACTAGTATAACATTGAAATACATGACTAGCATAACAATGGCTAAAATATAACAACTGTAGAAGGAAAAAAGTGAAATGAAAACAACATAGAGCTTGAATTTTAATAGCAAGGTTTCTAAATCCAATCACATCTAATTGAGTTTGAATAATCTCAATCCAACCAAATGGTTTATTAATTTAAAGGCCTTTATAAAGAAGAATGTACTTGACTTGAATCAGGAGCATTCAAATTTACAGAACCAACTAAGAGTACTTAAATCACACAGCCATTCATCAAATTCACATAACCAACTAATATATGTAGCTGTACAATCACTTATTTTGTTTATGGTTTTTGACATTTTGTGTTTCAATCGACTCCCTTAGCAACTAGCATCTATGGGATGACTCCATAAAGACCAGGGGTTAATGTTGATGCTGTGTTCCCAGCGCATATAGTTCTGGTATATTATATGCAAGTGAGATGCCACTAAGTTACACGTGTAAACAAAAATATAAATATTATTATTACGTCAAACTGTTCATCAAAGTATGAGAGGTTGATGTTTATAACTCCACAAGTGCAGGTCCTTGTATCACTAGATTGAACCCTTTTCTGTACTTCAATATTGTGATTCAGCACCATACTTCTCAGCTATCCCTCACAGTTTCCCTCTATCATTCGCTCAAAAGACCATTCATACACAGAGTCACGGTCACATCACAGAGTCAGGATCACATTACAGAATAAAAATGAAGCGCATAACCACAAAAAAAAGAGAGAATATAACGAAAAACAAATATAATCGAAATAAATACAATATAACGAAAAAGCATGCACATAACCAAAAAAAATCTCAAACATCATTTACAGAATACAATCAAAACACATACAATATAACGAAAAAGAAGTAATAAGACGATACATTCAGGATTGAATCACTTCACACACCAAAATTCAAAATTCGCTCATCTTATCAAAAGCGACACATTTTGTTTATGGTTTTTGTGTTTCAGTCTCTATATCACTGGGCAACTATCAGATCCTCCTCAAATATACCGACTCTCTTAGCAAACAGCAACTATATCTTCACGTTAGTGTGTAAAAATGAAAAGGTTAGTGTGTAAAAATGAGAGGGTTAGTGTGTATCTTCTAGGGGCCAAGATAGGCTTGAATCCAAACTGAAAATGGAGACTGAAAACAAACCACACAGAAGAAAAGATAAAATAATGCATCCTTCTCTGTTCTTCACATCCTTGGCAGTTTCCCTTCACGTTCTGTTCTTCACATTACACAGAGTAAACTCTCAAACATAATTTACAGAAAACAATCAAAACAAATAGAAAACAAATACAATATAACTAAAAAGAAAGAAGTAATAAAACGATACATTCAGGATTGAATCACTTCACCCACCAAAATTCGCTCATCTTATCAGTAGTGACACATTTTGTTTATGGTTTTTGTGTTTCAGTCTCTTTATCACTCGGCAACCATCGGATCCTCCTCAAATATACCGACTCCTTTAGCAATAGCAACGATGGGATCCTTAAATATACCGCCGACTCGTGGGGATGACTCAAATTATGTTATGCAAATGAGACTTGAGGGGTTCATGAAAGTTCATGGAGGATTCCACAAGTTCATGATGACTCCACAATTTCGTAAAGGACCAAAATCGGCTTGAATCCAAAGCGAAAATCAAGATTGAAAACAAACCTCACTAAAAAAAAATATCATATCACCATATTGAATCCTTTTTGTTCTTCATTTTGATCCAGCAGCGTCCTTATCATTTTGATTCAGCACCATCCTTCTCCGCTATCCCTCGCAGTTTCCCTTCACCTTGGCCTCGGCTGCTCTATTTTTCCTTGCAAAACCCATTATTCATATACAGAGTTACTGTCACGTTGCATAATAAAAATGAAAAGTATACACAAAACAGAAAAAAACTCGAACATAATTTACAGAATACAACAAAAACAAAAAGAAATACAAAATAACTAAAAAAAATTTAGACTGAATGGACTCTTCGATCTCCATGGCTCCTAAATTCGATCCTCTTCTCAATACTTGAACTCGGAAAGAAAATTGAATTCACTCTTCCATATCCATAGCTCGTAAATTCGCTCCTCTTCTCAATACTTGAACCCGTCGTCTCCTTTTATATCTTTTACTGCTGCATTTCACACTAGTTTCCTATCTTTTTGCTTTAACGGCTAGAAAAGAGCAAAAAGCAAAAGTCGTTTTGGTTTTTCTGCTAAAAAAAAAGGCAAAATCAATTTTTTATTTGATTTTTTATAACAGGTTTAAGAAAAAAACAAAATAAAAAACTTTTGCTGGTTGCGTTTTCCTTCAAGCCGTTTAAGAAAAAAACAAAAACCGAATCTGTCTCCAGAAAAAAAATAATAATAATACTAGCTCGTGCTGTTAATATTATATGTTAATTTTTGTTTAAATAATATACTTAAAGGGTTAAGGAGACTCTTTTTCATTTTCATTGGACTATCATTGAGAAAGATTTATTTGAAAAAAAAATTTAAAGTATGGTTAAGTGATAGAGACTCCTTTTCATTTTCATTGGACTATCATTGAGAAAGATTTATTTAAAAAAAGGAATTTAAAGTATGGTTTGTTGGTGTTGGTGTGTATAATTTTTATTTAGTTAAAGTTTTAAGATAAAATATTTATAAAATTGAAAAAATAAAACAATACATTAATGAGTTTTAAAAATATAAATATAAATAAAATTAATATAAGATTTGGGTGAAATGTCTTTTATATTGTGTCTTGCTCTTTGGGTTAAGATAATTAATAGGATAGAGATAAAATGTGTCGAATTTTGGCCCTACTTTAGGTTACCATGAAGTTTGGTTCTTGTTTTCTAAAGGGTTTCAATGGTGGAGAGTAGATTTCAATGGTGAAGTGAAGGGTACAAATGACCTTGTTCTCTAAAGGATTTTTCAATGGTGAAGCATAGGGTTCGGCTTCAAAGAGTTAGTGAGAGTGGGTTATCTAGGAGAACAACTTGGTTTTATATTGAGTCTTGTTGAGGGCCATCGATCTCTAGAGGTGTGGGTGGTTCGTCTAGCAGGTTACAGTATTTATTTGGGATATCCTCATGTGGGAAAAGCACTTACCTGTTCAGATTAGGGTTAAATGTGTGACTGAACCATCGTGGGGAACATACCCTATTATTAGAAAAATGACATAGCTTGCTTGTCAAATAACATGTCTTTTTTGTCAGGGGTCCGGGTAAAATGGACCATCTGACACTATCTTCTCGGAATATTCTTTCGATGAACTCGAGCCACCTTCTAGAAAACCCCACTTATCTGACAGGTTTCATTTAGTCGGAACAGGCTTCAGTGGTGGGAATATTAATGAATATCCTAGAAAAGGAAGAATTAGCCTGACCAGGAACTGGTGTTGTTTTGGTTGACACTTTGAGCCCTAAAGCCAAAGATGATGAGTTAGTTAAATCATAAGATTCACTGATTTCAAAACATACATTTGAGGGCTCAAAAAAGAAAATTCTAGGGTTAGACCTAACTTTCAAGCAAGCCAAAACAAATCGGTTAAGAAGCCACAAAGGACAAAGTACAGTTAGTGGAAGATACACCTTGATGACGATAGAATGACCCTGGGTAGGGGGATCAGATTGGAAGGTGTGGTCGAAATTTCGCTAAGGGGTTTAGTCGGTAAATTCGGTTATATGGCTATGCACAGTGGAGATAATGAAGAATGGGCCTCAGCAGTTTGGTCTCCAACCCTTGGGTATAGGCTGACCATATATGTTTTTCAGAAAGGCTGGTATGGCTTTGTCTTCAGGACAAAAATCATTGTGGTGAGGGATATGTTTCGGCACTCGACAAAGTCGGGACCCTAAATCATTGTGGTGAGGGATATGTTTTGGCACCCGATGAAGCTAGAAATCAAGAGTGGGTGGATTTTAAAGCATTAGAGTTTTCATGAGAAGGAAGTGAAGGATCGCGATTGAATCCGACAAAGTGGTTGGAGCGATACCTCTATACGGATATTCATGATTTTTTTTTGTGAATTTCCTATTGTGTTGTATGAGTGGTTGTTGAAGCTAGCAATCCAAAGAAAAAAATTCCAAGGGGGAGAACCGACAGAGTGGAATCCTTAGCTGATTCGACGACTGAAGAGTATTAGAAACCCGGTGTGGAGGGTTGTTGATTTTTCGGTAGATAGTATTTTGGAGGGATACATTACTGAGTTTGTTTTTGACACAATAACATCATATAGTGAGACAGAAAGAAAAATTTTCCATGGACCATGAGGAAGATACTTGGCATCTTTAAAGACTTGGATAAAGATGCTTGTATGCAAAAAATGAATCCTGAAAATAGAGTCCAACGAGTAAAGAACTATATATAAAGACTTGGGTTATGTCGCAGAAGAATTGTGCGAAAAAATGGAGGAAAGTAAGCTAAGATGTTCCTTGGAGATAGCAAAACTGCACTAGAAGGTGGATGTCTAAGAAGTGGAAGGAGATTTCAGTTGTGGAAAAGAAGAAGAACTATATTAAGAAGAGGAAGTTGCAACACAGTGTCAGGGTTCAAGAAATTTACTCATTCACTGATGGGTTCTCTGGCTACCATCATATTAGAATTGCAAAGGAAGACCGACACAGGACCACCTTTGCGACGAAGTGGGATTGTTTCCAATACACGATAATGCCCTTTGGACTCAAGAATGCTGCTGTTATTTTTTCTACAATAGTAGTGGCTACCTTCAAATATTTTATTCATAAATTTATTGAGCTCTAATTTGATGATTGGGCAGTATTTGGGATCATTATTTATCATATTGAGAGCCTCGGGATGATGCTGGAATGTTGTCGTCAATATTAAATTTCACTGAACTTAAAGAAATGTATCTTTTGTACCCTGTTTAGAATTCTATTGGGCCATGTAGTTTGCCATGATGTAATCTTGGTCGACCCTTCCAAAATTGCGATTATCGTCGACCTACCACCATGTACAACACTGAAGCAATTGAGAGCTACATTGGGACATACACGATACTATGGAAAATTCTCAAAGGATATGTGAAGGTGACTATTCCAATGGAGAATTTATTGAAGAAAGATGTTAAGTTCCAGTGGGCATAAATTTTCCAAGAGAGTCTGGAGAATTTAAAGAACAAGATGGTTACAATGCCCATACTTGTATTTCCAGACTGGAAAAAACAATTTCATGTACATTTTGATGCATCATATATCGTACTCTGCAAGGTACTAATGCATCCTAGAGAAGGGTCGATTGATCATCCTGTTTCCTTTGCCAACATAAAACTATCAATAGTAGAGAAGAACTATACCACAATGGAAAGAGAAAGATTAGCCATGGTATATGCTTTGCATAATTTTAGACACTACTTGCTCGGTGGACATTTTAAAATGTACACAGACCATTCATCATTGAAATACCTGGTTAATAATCCAGTGTTTGGGGGGGGGGGGATATTTTTTGGTGGCTTCTGCTTTTTTGGGAATTTGACTTTGAAGTCATTGTTAAACCCAGTCGATTGAATTCAGGACCAGACCATATGTCAAGGATTAAAAGTGGCGACGAATCCGGTAACCTCGACTATAGTCTCCCTGATGCATACCTATTTGTAATAACAATATTTGATGAATAGTACAGAGACATCATAAAAAAATTTAGTATGGGTTATCCACCAGCTGAATTTACTACTGCATAGAAGAAACAGTTAGCTGTGCGAGTTGCAGACTTCCAGTTGATCACTAGATAATTATATAAAATGGGCCCTGATGATATTCTTTGTCGTTGTGTCTTGGAACATGAGCAAATGATGATAGTAAATGAAACGCATGATGGTGTCGCAGGAGGACACTTTGTTGGAAAATCTACAGTGCGAAAGATATTGCAAGTGGGATTATGGTGGCCTACCATGCATGCAAATGCCCAAGAATATTATCACAACTGTTATATCTGTAAAAGAACTGGAAATTCGTCGCGATGAGATGAAATGCTATCAGTACCACAAATAAATCTGTAGGAATTCGATAAATGGGCTATTGATTTTGTGGTCCCTATTAGTCTAATAGATAAATGCACAGGTGCTAGATATATAATTATTGCAGATGACTAGCTGACTAGATGGGTTGAAGCAGCGCCACTAAAAGATTGTATTGTTGCAACCGCGGCTAAATTTTTATTTGAAAATGTTGTGACTAGATATGGCTGCCCGAAAATTTTGATAAGCAACCAAGGCACACACTTGGTCAACCATTTGATTGCGGAACTAACCGAATAATTCTAGACCCAGCATAAAAAGATAACGCCATATCACCCTCAAACGAATGGTTTTGTCGAAGCATTTAACAAAAACCTGGAGAATGAGTTGACAAATATTTGCAATGTCCAAAGAGATGAATGGGATCATAAAGTTTCCGCGGTACTGTGGGCATATCACATGACCTGTAAGAAGTTGACAAGCCTGTTGTTGGTAACAACATCTCCCATTTCAACTGCTAAAATGGGAGCCCCATTTATTCACTAAGGTAACCTCTAAAGGTTTTGATTTTTGCTTTTGAGGTATTATTCATGCTTACTATAAGTACTATGTTTTGGTTTTTAATAAATTGCATCAAACCCTTGTTTTCTTAGGTTTTGTGGATTGCGGAAACAATATTTTTTCTTAGCTATTTTTACTTTTTCGCAACTCGCATTCTGAAATCTGCATTGCAGATAGAGGAAGTCCTTTTTTTGGAGGTTTTGAAAAATGTTTTCCATCAATATGCAACCCGCAAATGTGGATTGCAGATTTTGAAATTTCTTTTATTTTTTTGTTTTACCTTTCCGCAATCCGTAACCCGTAAATGTGGATTACAGATGCCGAAAAAACTTTTCGCAAATAAAATCTCAATTTTGAATTCCGCATTTTCGTAACTTGCAATACAGATTGCGGGTTGCGAAAGTTAAGAAATAAATTTTTGGTTGCGGATATCATCCCTCATTTTCGCAACTCACAATGCGGATTGCAGAAATCAAAATTGAAGAAATTGGTTAAAGTCTATCTTCACAATCCAGTTTCCCATTCTAATCTCGACCATTGTTTTTTTTGAAATCTATATTGTATATCAATTTCGTCGTTGGACTTGTCTAATTTAAATCATTCAAATTTTACGATTTGTTTACCATTTCAACTTGCAATTTTTACCTAGGCATATATTTTACTGTGATTTTCTCATTGAGTCCACGAATCCTCTTGTTTTCAAGCTATCTACGGGTAAGTTTCTCTAAATTTATCTGTTCTCAACGGTTAAATTCTGTTATTTTTAGCTTGGGTGAATATTAATTATGGTCGCCAAATTTGTATCAGAATTTACCTCCCAGTTTGCAAATATGTCCAGAACTACAAGGTCTAAAACCACTCTAAACGAGTAGAAGAGCAAGGACCCTAATGCTAGTATTTTCTCTGACACTAGCGGGTAGGTTTCAGAAACCTACTACTTGGACTGGTCCCGAAGCTATGATATCTTCAACAATGTCGATTTTTCTACCCTTGCTCATTACCAATCATATTTTACTAATATCAACAAGTCCCAACTCCATTTTATCTCTGCCAGACCTCCATTCATGCCTTACACAGATCCGTTTAAGTGGGCACTTGACCATGCAAACCCCAAAGAGAGATATTTTAAGGATCACACACATACCCAACTAGCCTCTTTTGATCCTTGAAATATTTGCAAGAGCATACGCACTTAACCCACCACAACAGTTTTTGAATGCTCAATTTTTTAAAGTTTCCATGACCCAATACAATTTTGAAGAGATGATAAAATCATGGATGGACAACCCTACAGAGTTCATCCCCAATCCTGATAAATCCTATCCCATATCCTGGTTTAGGGATTCATTCTCTTTCTTGGAAGAAATACTCTGCAGGTTGTGCAGGTTACCCAATTGTACTGTGTTCAAAGCGGAATGGGTGCCCATCCCTCATTATGTCCTAACTATAGGTGAATCATTCAACTAGGCACAAATTCTCTCAATTGTTTTGAAGGAGGCTAGTGAGAAGTATCAGAAGAACCCGACGTCTAGAAATCCTTCCTTCTACACATTAGGTTATGTAATGGATATATTCTGTGCAATATCTACATTCCCGGCAGTGGGATGGAATTGGACGAGGACTTCACCACCTGTCCACATATACTACTCAGCTCTATGGGAGGACAAATTTGTTCCTCACATCTATAACATATGTGACCACTTCATTGGGTCAATTTATCATATAATATTGAAAAGGGATGCCCCTACTTTCTATGACATGGCAAGGGAACTGATCTCCACCATGGGAGATTGGTGTGTGGGTGAGTATTTCTCCTACATCAAAATTTAGGGCACTGACACTGTTCATCTGTTGCCCAGGATAGTGCAAGACATGATGGTACTCCAAGATATTTATTTCTAGACTGTGATTGATGGGGTCTTCCCAAAGCTTGCAGTAGCTAAGAGGAAGTGTTGGCCCAAGTTTCCACTATATTCAGGATTCCTAACTCAGTAGAACTCCACACATGCTTCCATTCTTGGCAAGGAAATTACTACAATGAACTTAGGAGAGGCACCTAAAAGGATGCATGATCCTAAATCATTCTTGGCCAACCACTTTGTACAGGAACATATGAAGACCTCATATGCACATCAAAAGGTCCTCGATGGCTCAATCTATCAAGGGGAAAATGATTTCTCAGAAGTGGTAAGCAATATTTCTTCCCCCCAGGAAATGGTCTTCATTTTCCAATACCAAAAGGAGCTTAAAACAACAGTGTTACACTATAGAAAGCTCCAATTTACAATGGAATAAAATTCCAAAAGGAAAACAACAGAAAAGGAATCAAATGAGTCGTTATCCATCTCTTCTACCACTCCTACTGATCACTCAAATGATAAAGGTAAGTATGTTCTTGAATGTCCCACTAAATCCCAACCTTTGTCTACTCTCCAGGTCCTGCAAAGGTCATCGGAGATAAAATAAAGATTAAAAATAATGAGCTTAGAACTGGAGGCACAAGAAGCAATTTTTGTGCCACGGCCTAAGAGACAGAAGGTTGAAGAAGCAATTCCACAGGTACAAGTACAAGCACCAGTCCCAGAACCTCCACCACAAGTATTCCAAAGGGTAGAACAACTAGTTCTACAAGTTGATCTAATTCAACAAGTATATTCAATACCCCTTATGAATATCGATGTGCATGATATTGAGATAAACCTTGAGGAGGATATCTCTCCCTCCACTTATGTGTGCCCTATCACCATTCCCACCAGCTTACCACCCACTGTTTTAATAACCCAGTCAACTGGTAATCCTTTTGGAACTATGACTCCTCAACATACCTTTTCGGATATTACCCTCTCCCACATTCTTTCTGCCACTAATGACACACCTTTAGTATATGTACATATTCCTATTGGTACCCCCTTTTCAACTTTACCCATTTTTTTAGCACCTTTTGAGTTTCCTGCCACTTCCACATCTTCACAAACCTATTCATTAGTCACACAACTTGATAGTTCTTCCATCCCCACCAATTTTTCCCAACCTATCACATCGGTTCCTACTTCCATCTTTTCACCCCCTACTTCTTATTCCTCCACAACTTCCACTACTATCCCCTCTGTTAGTATGTCGATCCCTAAACCTGACACTCCCCATCCTCCCCCCATAGTTACAATCCCTGAAGGAACCATGTAAACAAAAGAGGAGGTGGCTAACTTTGGTGAGGATGCAATTGTCTCACTGGGAGAATACTTTTGGAGTAGAAAGGAAAAGGTTATGGTTAAAAAGGGATCCAAAAGATATAGAGAAGGGACCTTCAAGCAAGGTTCAGTTCCAAACCAGATTATTTGGAAGAGAACCTCCAATGATGTCAAACATGAAGCTCTAAAGATTACAATTGCCATGGGGGCCTTTGCAAGAGTGAATTATGATTCAGTGTCCTTGCTGAATAAAGAAGTTGAGGAAAAAGAGCAAGGAACTACAGAAGATCAAGCTGGATCAAGCACGGGACAATGAATAACATCAACAGGAAATGCAGGACTTTAAGGATGTATGAAGAGAAGCTGAGGAAACTCCAAGACCAAAATGATCATCTCAAGCAACAACTTGAAGAAGTATAAGAGTTGAATAATGAGCATACTCAGAAGATCACCTCCCTTGCATAGCAACTTAAAGACTTCCAAGTTGTATCTGTCACTTCTTCATTCTCCAAATTCACAGAGGAAGCATTTAAACAATTGGCTTACACGATTCATGATGATCTGTATCGATGAATGGTCGGTATTTTTGAAGGACTTAATGAGATGCAAGAGACAGAAAATGCATTCGAGCGCCATTCAGACCTCCTCCATGATCACAACCGAAAGAGGAGTGAAGCAACAAGAGCTTATGATACCTTGGTGGACTGAAAAAAGTATATCAAGGATAGACCTGATGATTTACCGGTCTTGGAGAAGGGAAAGCTAAAAAGGATCCAAGTTTCAATTGAAACATGGGAGAATGTCTGTGAAATGGTAGAATTCATCATTAGAGACAGACATGTCTCCTGCAAAAAGAGATGGTTTTCTTCAAAAACATTTCTAGGTTTTCTGGACTTGCCACTACTGGATCCAGTTGAAGAAGCTATGCCTCCTAAGATTGAGCTTGAACAGATCGAGAGTGACTTTGTAAAAGATAAGGAGCAGATTCAGGAAATCAGTCAGCCTTACCTGGCCCAAATCAAGGAATGGATCGAATCACCCCTTACATCACATATGAGAATTGGCCTTTTCCTCCGAGAATGGGGAAATGTTAAGAAACAATAAATTAGATCCTTGATTTGCAAATCTGGAATGCACATAGAACATGCCCAATATTACGACATACATGATTTGTTGGATGTATTTTCCAAGTGGTAGTCTTCCCTTGGAAAATCTTGAAAATCATATTAAATTGCAACCCCTTATTTTGGGAGGATTTATCTTTCTGTGTAACATATTGTAATAATTATTTAAAAGAAAGGGATGTCTCCCAAAAGGGGGATGGCGGGAGTAATTCCCTAGGACAATAGGATAAGGAACCACCAAGGACATACCAGGGATGCTATGTAATTTTGCAAGATTGTAATTTGTTATAGTTTTAATAAAAGTTACATTGTTTCTTATGTCATGTGGTTATTCATTAAATTTGTTTCATGGATTCTGGTTGTTCTTCTATCTTCCTGACAAATTGATCATGTGTTGCTTATTTATTGAACATGCTAACTTCTGTATTGATGTTTCATTACAATGTTAATGTGTTGATTATGCATTGAATAAACGTCTTTATTTAATTCATACACAATTAATTGCAACTTTTGTATTTCCATACTAATTTTTTAATTGGTATTATTCTGATAGAACAATTATACATATATAATATTTTGGATAAAACAATACAATTTTCATGGTTTCCATTTCATTCAATATTGGTAGAAGGGAACATCCTTGATCTATATTTCTATATGTTGGGTTATTATTTCTATGTCATAAATTATACATCTAATTGTTCTACTTGAAATTATTCACAATCACTGTCTCAGTTTCCTTAGACTGTCTAGTCTCCAGTTACTTCAAAGATTTCCTAGATTTTCCTTGTAGGAAGAACAGATCCCTTTGGATCTAAAAAATCTTGTGCTAGTGGAGGCCTTGTATCCATAGGATTTAGTTATCCAAAACAACTCAGGGATAGAATCATCTAGGCGTGGGATTGATTTGAATCCTTTCTGGTTGGACTATCTCCTTCTGTTGATTGCCTTGTACTTTATCCAACAATCTACAAGCCCAGGCCATCGACAAGGTCAAACTTCATTTCGTCTTGTATATGGACAAGAAGTTGTGATTCCAATGGAATACAATGTACCCAACCTAGGGATTGATGTGATCACAAAGATGACATATGTTGGTGCAGTCGAGGAAAGACTGTTAAAATCCCAAAATTTCCGAAAAATTTAAAATTTTGAAAATACAGATAGTATTTAACAATGCAGCCAGCTAATTGATTTAATTAGTTATATGTTAATGATTTCATAACCTGAATTATCTTCTTGATTATGTTTATCTTATAGAATAATTCTTTATCAGTTTAATGACTTGTTTTTCTTTGCAACCACAAGGTGGAACTGTCTTAGTATTCTGGGTTTACTTAGATTTTGAGCTAACGCAGAAAGTTTACCTGCTCTTACAGATTTACAGGTAAGAAAGATCCGGTGCTGCTTGTTAATAATCATTACACATACAGATATATGTTCGTTGTAAAAATAATAGCTTAGTAAAAGAATATAAATGCTATTCAATTTTCAAATGCTTTAAGAGGTAAAACCATTAAATCGTTATTCTTTCTAAAGACGCCATGGAAATGAGATTCAGTCCTATCAGTAATGGTGACAGTTACTATCTCTCTCTAGTTGAATTTTTTTAGTTTTATAGCATACTAATCTCTTAGATGTTTATCAATGTTTACCATAGTCGTCGTGTGTAAACGCCTTAAATCTTTCTTTACATGCAGACTAAAGATGGCAAGGTTTTTATGTTAAGGGTCTATCTTAAATTGTGAACGTATACCTTTTACGTCATGACAAAATTTTGGTCACCCCTTATGATAAGAATGTAATGTACAATAGTTAATGAGTTTTTATACTATCATCTTATCTTTTAAAGCTTTGAGGCTTAAAAAGGAATTATAGCATTATTACATACTACTATCAATTAAATTAAGTTAGTGTTGATGCTCTGAGTTCTTTTACACATAACTTACCTGGGAAAAATTTCGTCCAGTTATTATTATTAAAAGATCAAATTTCCAATGATAAGCCCTATGAGGCTTTAACATCTCAAATTTAAACCCTAATAGTTAATAAATCAATACTCAAGGGTAAACTACAATAAAATAGCTAGCAAAAAGAGTACCTTAACATAGGTTTTAAGAACTTCTTTTGTTAATTGATAAGTGGCATAACCCTTGCCATAATTATAATAGTTTGTTGAAAGACTAATTTGCAAAGCATAAATAAAAGGGTCATGAAATGGACCGTGCCATAATGAAGATATGGTTTAACCTTGATCTAAGTTTTTATAATCTTTTATTAAGTGTATACCAATTGTATAATGATGGGTTGTATTATTCCCCACGCCTTTGATGAGTTTTATGGCATAGTTTTTATAGTAGTGAATATTTTGTTTGCCATGCAACGTGCATGCTAGGTTGACATTGGGAGTAAAGATTATGGTTGAACTTCGAAATCCCACAAATGATTGGAATGATAGTCTTCTCGTGATTGCTCGCCGAGACTATCGGGATTACCCATTGCATGCAAATAATTTGCTTGGTGAACGTGGCATCATCGTAGCCAAGTGTTGTGTAGTTAAAAGGGCATTGGAAAACCCTAAGCTTCTTATTTCTTCCATTGTTTTCGGCCTCCAGCCGCTCTGTTACTGAGTTTTTTTTTTTTGACTGCATTATCGCTCTGCAAGTCGTCGTTGTAGTCTCCTGGTTTGCTTCCTTGTTTCCTGCAAGTTGTGGGCTCGCCTTGCATGTTTGATAGAGAAGAGTTGTAAACAAATTTGTTGCTGCTTGGGCTGGGTTAGTTGTTCCTCTGGGCTTTCTCCTTCGTGGCTGGCTCAATTCAGAGTTTGACAGACTATAAGTCTCTTCCTTCTTTGGCCCGGTAGTGAGAGTCATGGCTATACAACTGGAGATATGTTGGGTCTTAGGGTTTCGTAGCAGAGTGGGTTTTGAAGTTGGAAAAGTTGCGGCCCAAGCATTCATACCTGCTTGGCTTGTTGCTCCATCTTTCGGCCTTCGTTGATCACTGCTGCGTGGGTAAATTCCATTTCTCCTGTGGCAGATGAGGGATTTGTTCCTCCTTGCATTGGTTGCAGCATTACTGTTTGTGGGCGGTTACATTTCAGTGAATTTTTGAGGTAAAAACTGTATTATCATTTTCGTTATATCTACATCTCTATTTTGTTACAGGTCTACTTAAATAAAAGAAAAGTATTGACAGCATCTGTTTGATGCTACACAGGTATCGATTTGTCCTATCGCATGGTTAGTGTGAGGCTGTGGCAACTGCTTGCTCACGGGTAAGCCTTGGATATCCCATGGCAGTTCTTCCTTGTTCAGTCCCTTATGGGACATTTGATGGTTGGTCGCCGTGGCCTGCAAAACCCTCGTGGTTTGGGTTTACCTAGGTTACTTGGTTCGCTATTTTTCGTTGATGTTAAAAACCCTTGCTTTATGTGGGGTTTCCGGCTTAGGCCGTGACTGTAAATTTTGATTTTTGTTATAGTTACTTGTGTATATATGTAAAAAAAATGATAGAAGGCTGGTAAAGCCTTACTCTGTTAATTTTGTTTGAAGGCAAGAGGCATTAGAAGGAGCTTAAACTCTTTCAGTTTATTACCTCTGTTAATTTTGAGATATTAGGGTTTTACCCTATCTTGGCGATATGAAAAAGTATTTACTGTTTCTTTAAATTATCTTTTAATTACAATGTACTACTGTAATTTATTTGGTTATTACTTTTATTGTGTAAATGGTTATTAAGCTCGGTGAATCGAGCATGTTTATGTTCTGTTAATTAAATTCCTGCAAGTTATTATATTTAATCTTACCCTGTAAATTATTTAGGATAACTGTAAGAACTTACCTTAACTATCTCTGTTCTAATAAGGTTATAAATATTGTCTTGTATTTGTTAACCTTCGGAAATGATGTAATTTACTGTTCTTAGAGTTGTACTTATGTAACTGATAGTTACATCTTTAAGCACAAAATTTATATAGTACATGATATTTATTATAATGGGATATGAGTGTTGTTTTACCTACAAACAAATACTGCTCCTATAATTATATTCATTATCTTTGTATTTATTTTGTTTATAGATGTATAATGAGGAAGTATTTTGCTGTTATATTCTTATACTTTCTATATTAAATAATTTATAAAGAAATTCCTCTTGTATCTATATTATCTATTTAGATTATAACACTAAAGTTTATAAATAAAGGTAATAATAAAATAACTGTATTCCTTTCTTTAAATAATTAGTAGTTTTGTTTAAAATCCTTTAGACAAGTCAGTAGCTATAGATCTTGCTTAAGTTTATTTAGAAAAGATGAATGAGTTACTTACATTATCAGTCATAAATAAATCTAAAACCAACTAGTTTGTCTTTAGAATTAAATCAATGGTTTTTCTATCTTACTCGAAGTTTAGTCGCTAATATCCCAGTAGTTATTTATTCTGCAATAGGAAGAGAAATAAACTGTAGAGCTGAAAAACAATTTATTTAACCTAACACTACACATTTTAACTATTTTCTTCCTTTACTTTTTGTTTTAACATAAATGAAAAGATTATGAAAGTGAATACTGTATAGAGAACTATTTCGTCTACCCAAAACATACTACTGTTAGTAAAATGATATAGCTTCATTTCCTTTTCTAAGGATCTGGCATTCACAGTCTAGGTTTAACACTACTCTATGTACAAAATGATATCTCTTCTGATAACAAATAAAAGAAAACATTCTATTATTCAAGCTAACACCTTATTTTATATTTACATCATACTTTCTTCATCTAAATACACCACCTGTGCTAGAGTACGATCTGGATTACTCCAGATGGGGAAAAACACAGGTAGGATTTGTTTCTTATTAAGAATAAATTCATTAATACACAAGCTAAGATATTCTATCCTCTAAGTTTTTACATTATAAATTGCAAATGCATCATTCAATCACACACAGATAATAACACATAAATTAATAATTAGCAGAACTTGTTTTTAAAGCTTGATCGACAACAGCAATGGGAGGTCGTTCCTCCCTACTAACTCCTAGAGTGCGCTCAAACAGCGACTCCTCAGGACCCCCGAGCCTGCTCTGGTATCCCTGGCTGGAACTAGGTGCATCAAATAATTAGGTACTAGTCCTGAGACTTAATACCAATCCTGAACTTGTCAGTCAAATTCTCTCAGCTAAGAAGCTGTATCAGATCAAGTTACTGCAGTTTATCCTTCAAAACACCTTCCTTACAATTTCCCTTTTTCCCAATGAATTCCTTGAAGTGCATTCCACCTGAATGATTCTTCTCTTGGAAAATATCTGAGCAGCCTCAGCTTTCTACATTGGGCACTTTTAAAAGATTGCCTAGGTCTTTTTGGGTTAGTTGTGATTAATTGAGTCACCTGCTCTGATCCCACTTTCTTGGGGGATCATGACCCCAAATGTAGGGAAGTTGCCACCTGCAACATAGGAAGTGTTTGAGGATGCTGCCACTTGTCTTTTTCTCTCCACCTAGTTCCTTCCATCAGTTTGACCAGTAACACTCTTATTAACAGCTCTCTCAAGCTATTGTCTCCACTTTTTATTTATTAAAAATAAAATATTCAGAATTACATTCCACATATTTTGAATCTGCTGAGTCATCAGTTTCTACTTAGCATTAGATTTAACATAATGTCTTAAAAATCAAATGAAAACAAATAACATTATTTTACAAAATTGGGGTATGTGACATACACACCCCCTTAAAATATAACATCGTCCTCGATGTTACTTATTCTTCATCCTCCGAAATCCCCTAGAACAGATTTGGGTATGCTTCCCACATCTTAGTTTCCAGTTCTCAGGTGGCTTCTTCAGGACTAAGGTGCTTCCATTGCACCTTCACCTGTCCAATGGTGCGGTCCTGAAGTGTAATTTCGCTCCTCCCGAGGATACAGTCCGGTTCCACTAGAAATTCTCCTTTTGGTTCCACCTGTACAACATTCCAATCAACCACATGAGTAGCATCATGAACATATTTCTTTAAAACAGAGATATGAAAAACATTATGTACTCTCAATTTAGGTGGTAATGCTAGTTGGTAGGCTACTTGGCCAATCCTAGATAAAATTTTAAATGGACCATAGTAACGTGATGCGAACTTTGCACAACTCCCTGGTCTTAGAGAGCTTTTCTTGGGCCTTACCTTGATGAACACATGTTCACCTACCTGGAACTCCTTTGGAGTTCTTTTCAAGTCTGCTTGACTTTTTTTTCGATCCTGTGCCACCTTCAAATTTCCCTGCACTTGCTTCACAATTTCCTCCATTTCTTTCAACAATTCTGGACCCAACACCAATCTATCTACTGGATTATTCCAAGAGATAGAAGTGTTGCATTTGCGTCCATATAAAATTTCAAATGGACTAAATTTAGCTGATGACTGATAGTTATTATTATATGCAAACTCTGCTAGATGTAAATAATCTTCCCACTTACCTGGTTGATCTTTCACATACATTCTCAATAAATCCTCCAGTACCTGGTTTACTCTTTCAGTTTGTCCATCTGTTTGAGGATGGAAGGAAGTACTAAAATTCAATGTTGTATTTAATCCTTTAAACAAGGACTTCCAAAAGTTTCCTGTAAACTTAGGATCTCTGTTTGAGATTATAACTTTCGGTACTCCATGTAATCGAAAAATCTGCTTTAGGAAGATATCAACTATATTGGCAGCCTTGTAAGTAGTTTTAACAGGTATGAAATGAGCTGCCTTGCTTAACTTATCAACCACTACCATAATAAAGTCATTCTGATTCTGATTTCTAGGCAGTCCAGTGATAAAATCTAGGCTAATCACTTCCCATTTCCAACTAGGAATAGTTAAAGGTTGTAGCAAACTAGCTGGGTGTTGGCGTTCGATTTTTACCTGTTGACATTCTAAACATCTTGCAATGTATTCAGCTACTTCAATTTTCATATTTGGCCAAAAATATTCTTTTCTTAACATGGTTGTAGTCTTTTGATAACCTAGGTGACCTGAATATGGTGTTTTATGGACTTCATCCAGAATTAACAACTTAACCTTAGGCACATTAGGTACATACAGTTTATCTTTATATAATAAAAATTCATTTTCATTTAAACTATAACCTTTTATTAATCTTTCTGTAGGTTCTTCTTTAGCTGTAATTTGCAATTTTTGATAAATTTCACCTTGTTTTACCCCTTCTTTAAACTGTTCATTTAAATCTGAAACGTAGGTACTAATTGCTGCTGTAAAGTTCAGCTTTGCATTTTTGCTTAATGCATCAGCCACCTTATTTTCCTTACCCTTTATATGCTAGATTTCAAAATCATATTCGCTTAAGAAAGCTAACCACCTAGCTTGTCTAGCGTTTAAATTAGGTTGATCTAAAAGATATTTCAGTCCTTTATTATTAGTCATTAAAATAAATTGTCTGTTGATTAGGTGATGTCACCACATTTTTAAGGCATGTATTACAGCTGCTAGTTCTAGATCATAAGTTGCATAATTATTTTCGTGAATTTTTAACTTTCTAGATTCATAGGCAATGACATGCCCTTCTTGAGTCAGAACACTGCCTAAGCCATCATTACAGGCATCAGTGCATACTACGAAGTCTTTATTAGGATCTTCTATTCTTAGAATAGGTGCACTAGTCAATAGAGTTTTTAACTTCTTAAAGCTTTCTTCACATTTCAGGTTCCAGTCAAATTTCTTTCCTTTCTTTTGTAACGAAGTTATCGGATCTGCTATCCTTGAAAAGCCTTCAATGAACCTCCGGTAATAACCGGTAATTCCCATGAACGACCTAACATCCATTACATCTTTAAGAACCGGCCAATATTCGATTGCCCGTATCTTTTCAGGATCTACAGAAATCCCTTCCTTGATCACTACGTGACCTAGATACTGAATGTTATCCTTAAAGAAGTCACATTTACTAAACCTCACGAAGAGTTGATGTTCTTGCAACTCTTGCAAAACAATTTTTAGGTGTTCTTTATGTTCTTCTTCCATTTTAGAGTAAATTAGGATGTCGTCGATAAACACGACCACAAACTTATCTAACTACTTATGCATTATATTGTTCATTAAGCACATAAAGACAGTCGGGGCATTAGTAAGCCCAAATGGTATTACAACAAACTCGTAGTGTCCATATGTTGTTCTCAAGGCTGTCTTGACGATATCTTCATCTTGAATTCTTACTTGATGATATCCTGACCTCAAATCTATCTTCAAAAACACCGTGGCTCCACGTAGTTGATCAAACAGATCATCTATGCAGGGCAACGGATATCTATTTTTAATAGTCATCTTGTTTAGCTGACGGTAGTCTATGCATAATCGCATAGTTCCGTCTTTCTTTTTAATAAAGACGACTGGTGCCCCCCAAGGAGACACACTAGGTCGAATGTACTTTTTTATCAATTAACTCTTTTAATTGAGATTTTAACTCATTAAGTTCCAATATGTTCATTCGATAAGGAGCCTTTGAGCTAGGTACCGCACCTGGTACTAGTTCAATGGTGAAATCCAATTCCCTCCTTGGAGGTAATCCTAGAATTTATTCTGGGAATACATCACTATATTCTTTTAAAACAGGAATATTTTCTATTTTTAACTTATCTGTTTTAGTTTTACCTTCCTCATCTGTAATAGTTACTGCATAGGCTTTACATCCTTTTCTAACAACTCTTTTAAGTTGTAAAGCAGAAATCTGCTTTACTATAGTTTTTCTAGGAATACCCTTAACCTTTACTGGTTATTCATCACTATTTAAGCACATGAAATTTTTATCGTAACAGTTTAAAATCACTTTATGCTGTTCTAACCAGTCCATACCAATCAGCAAATCATACGAGCCAAGTGGAAAAACATTAATCTTAACTGCAGTTTCAAATTCATCCATAAGTAAAGCACATTCTTTCACAAAACAAGTTACTTTTATTTTTGCCCCAGTGGCTAATTGAACTAACCAAGAATTCTAAAACTTATCAACAGACAACTTACATTTTTCCACTATCTGAGGTGCAATATAACTGAGACTAGCTCCTGGATTGATTAAAATGGTTACAGGGAGTTGATTAATCATACCTTCTACTTCTACCATGGAAGTCTGATATTCAGCTTGGCGGTTCTCCAAAGCCGCGTTAATTCTGGGCATGCTCCTTGCTAGTTCCCCAACGGTCATCTCCTCCTGTATAGTATGAATATTGCTAATAGTCTTTTTCCGGTTTGGACAGACCGAGGAATAGTGCAGGCCATTACATTCCCAGCACTTAATAGGCTCTTTATGTTCAAAACTCTTAGTAAAATTTCCATGGTTATTTGCAGTCTCCTTGCCCTTAAAATTATTTGAATTGTTGGAAGTACCATTTCTATTTCCCTGGAAACTCTTGTTGTTAGAATAATTTTTGGTCTTATTATTCTTGAAATTTCTGTGAGGTACAAATTCCTTCTTCTTAAATTCAGGCTGATTGTTATTTTTCTTAGACTTTCAATTATCCAAGTCTTCTTTCTTCTGGTTCTGCTCAAAACAAAAATTAGCCTTCCTCATAGATTCCTCCAAAGTCTTTGGGTTATCATACTCAATTTTGCCTTTAATATGATATAGTAGACAACTAAGAAATTGCTGTACTTTTGGTTTCTCGTCTACTAGGTAGGGTACATACCTAAGTAAACTTAAGAATTTGTTGTTCAGATCCTTCATTGTCATTGAACCTAACTTCAATTCATAAAACTCTTTAGCTCTTTCCTTTTAATACTGCTCAGACAAAAATTTCTTTTTGAAATACCTTTTAAAGGTACTCCAATTTACTTCTTTTTCTCTTATACCCTTGACTCTCTTCAGGTCTTGCCACCATATGTCAGCTTTTCCTGAGAGGTTATATATGGCCATCCTTGCCTTTAACTGGTTAGAGTAATTATATATATGGAAGTACTTCTTCATCCCGGACAACCAAGATTCTGCTTCCTCCCCCTTCTCAGTCTCTTCATTAAAAGTTGGGGGCTTTATCTTTTTGAACTCCCTTGAAATTTCCTCATATGGTTTGTATTTCTTCTTCTTGTCATACAAATCATCTTCACTACTGTCACTAGTAGTATGGTAACTTTTTCGTTCACCAAACCCTTCAGATGATGAACTACTTTCAGTTTTTGCAAGCTTCATCTTTTTGGATTTTCTTTGATTACTGACATCTTCAAATTCTGATATCCTACTCCTTCCTTCAGTTTGGAACCTTTCTATTAAAATTTGGTTCAATTCTTCCTGAGCCTTTAGGATCCTTTCATTCTCCTTCTTTACAGACTCCATTTCAGTTTTTAAATATTTTACAGTTTGTAACAGCTCTGAGGAGTTGGCAGACCCCTCTTCTAACATAGGTTCTCTGGGCAAATTTCTTGTTTATGTTTCTGGAGACTCCTCCTGTGCATACTCCCCCAGTTTTTCCATACCTACCTGTTAAACTTCAGAAAAAAAAGAAATTTTCTGTTCTTAACATAAAACAAAATATATGTTAGCATATTATTTTAATTTACTGTTCTGTAAAAGTTAGTTGGGCTGCATCAAGGCCTAGTGTTTGAACCTTGTGCTCTGATACCACATGTCAAAATCCCAAAATTTCCGAAAAATTTAAAATTTTGAAAATACAGATAGTATTTAACAATGCAGTCAGCTAATTGATTTAATTAGTTATATGTTAATGATTTCATAACCTGAATTATCTACTTGATTATGTTTATCTTATATAATAATTATTTATCATTTTAATGACTTGTTTTTCTTTGCGACCACAAGGTGGAACTGTCCTGGTATTCTGGGCTTACTTAGCTTTTGAGCTAACGCAGAAAGTTTACCTGCTCTTATAGATTTACAGGTAAGAAAGATCCGTTGCCGCTTGTCAATAATCATTACGCATACAGATATATGTTCGTTGTAAAAATAATAGCTCAGTAAAATAATATAAATGCTATTCAATTTTCAAATGCTTTAAGAGGTAAAACCATTAAATCGTTATTCTTTTTAAAGACGCCATGGAAATGAGATTCAGTCCTATCAGTAATGGTGACAGTCGCTATCTCTCTCTAGTTGTAATTTTTAGTTTTATAGCATACTAATCTATCCGATGTTTATCAATGTTTACCATAGTCATCGTGTGTAAACGCCTTAAATCTTTCTTTACATGCAGACTAAAGATGGCAGGGTTTTTATGTTAAGGGTCTATCTTAAATTGTGAATGTATACCTTTTACGTCATGACAAAATTTTGGTCACCCCTTGTGATAAGAATGTAATGTACAATAGTTAATGAGGTTTTATACTATCATCTTATCTTTTAAAGCTTTGAGGCTTAAAAATGAATTATAGCATTATTTCATACTACTATCAATTAAATTAAGTTAGTGTTGATGCTCTGAGTTCTTTTATACATAACTTACATGGGAAAAATTTCGTCCAATTATTATTATTAAAAGATCAAATTTCCAATTATAAGCCCTATGAGGCTTTAACATCTCAAATGTAAACCCTAATAGTTAATAAATCAATACTCAAGGGTAAACTACAAGAAAATAGCTAGTAAAAAGGGTACCTTAACATAGGTTTTAAGAACTTCTTTTGTTAATTGATAAGTGGCATAACCCTTGCCATAATTATAATAGTTTGTTGAAAGACTAATTTGCAAAGCATAAATAAAAGGGTCATGAAATGGACTGCGCCATAATGAATATATGGTTGAACCTTGATCTAAGTTTTTATAATCTTTTATTAAGTGTATACCAATTGTATAATGATGGGTCGTATTATTCTCCACGCCTTTGATGGGTTTTATGGCATAGTTTTTATAGTAATGAATTATTTGTTTGCCATGCGACGTGCATGCTAGGTTGACATTGGGAGTAAAGATTATGGTTGGAACTTCGAAATCCCACAAATGATTGGAATGATAGTCTTCTCGTGATTTCTCGTCGGGACTATAGGGATTACCCACTACATGCAAATAATTTGCTTGGTGAACGTGGCATCATCGTAGCCAAGTGTTGTGTAGTTAAAAGGGCATTGTAAAACCCTAAGCTTGTTATTTCTTCCGTTGTTTTCAGCCTGTGGCCGCTTTGCTACTGAGTTTTTTTTTTTTGACTGCATTATCACTCTGCAAGTCGTCACTGTAGTCTCTCGGTTTGCTTCCTTGTTTCCTGCAAGTTGTGGGCTCACCTTGCACGTTTGATAGAGAAGAATTGTAAATAAAATTGTTGCTGCTTGGGATGGGTTAGTTCTTCCTCCAAGGTTTTTCCTTCGTGGCTGGCTCAATTTAGAGTTTGACAGACTGTAAGTCTCTTCCTCCTTTGTCCCGGTAGTGAGAGTCGTGGTTATACAACTGGAGATTTGTTGGGTCTTATGGTTTCGCAGCAGAGTGGGTTTTAAAGTTGGAAAAGTTGCGGCCCAAGAATTCATACCTGCTTGGCTTGTCACTCCATCTTTCGGCCTTCGCTGATCATTGCTACGTGGGTAAACTCCATTTCTCCTGTGGCAGATGAGGGATTTGTTCCTCCTAGCGTTGGTTGCAGCATTACTGTTTGTGGGCGGTTACATTTCAAGGAATTTTCGAGGTAAAAACGGTATTATCAGTTTCGTTATATCTACATCTCTATTTGGTTACAGGTCTACTTAAATAAAGGAAAAGTATTGACGGCATCTGTTTGATGCTACACAGGTATCGATTTGTCCTACCGCGTGGTTGGTGCAAGGCTGTGGAAACTGCTTGCTCACGGGTAAGCCTTGGATATCCCATGGTAGTTCTTCCTTGTTCAGTCCCTTATGGGACATTTGATGGTTGGTCGCCATGGCCTGCAAAACCCTCGTGGTTTGGGTTTACCTGGGTTACTTGGTTCGCTGTTTTTCGTTGATGTTAAAAACCCTTGCTTTATGCGGGGTTTCCGGCTTAGGCCGTGACTGTAAATTTGATTTTTGTTATAGTTACTTGTGTGTATATGTAAAAAAAATGATAGAAGGCTGGTAAAGCCTTACTCTATTAATTTTATTTGAAGCCGAGAGGCATTAGAAGGAGCTTAAACTCTTTCAGTTTATTACCTCTGTTAATTTTGAGATATTGGGGTTTTACCCTATCTTGGCGATATGAAAAAGTATTTACTGTTTCTTTAAATTATCTTTTAATTACAATGTACTACTGTAATTTATTTGGTTATTACTTATATTGTGTAAATGGTTATTAAGCTCGGTGAATTGAGCATGTTTATGTTCTGTTAATTAAATTCTTGCAAGTTATTATATTTAATCTTACCCTGTAAATTATTTAGGATAACTGTAAGAACTTACCTTAACTCTCTCTGTTCTAATAAGGTTATAAATATTGTCTTGTATTTGTTAACGTTCGGAAATGATGTAATTTACTGTTCTTAGAGTTGTACTTCTGTAACTAACAGTTACATCTTTAAGTACAAAATTTATAATTACATGATATTTATTATAATGGGATATGAGTGTTGTTTTACCTACAAACAAATACTGCTCCTATAATTATATTCATTATCTTTGTATTTATTTTGTTTATAGATGTATAATGAGGAAGTATTTTGCTGTTATATTTTTATACTTTCTATATTAAATAATTTATAAAGAAATTCCTCTTGTATCTATATTATCTATTTAGATTATAACACTAAAATTTATAAATAAAGGTAATAATAAAATAACTGTATTCCTTTCTTTAAATAATTAGTAGTTTTGTTTAAAATCCTTTAAACAAGTCAGTAGCTATAGATCTTGCTTAAGTTTATTTAGAAAAGATGAATGAGTTACTTACATTATCAGTCATAAATAAATCTAAAACCAATTAGTTTGTCTTTAGAATTAAATCAATGGTTTTTCTATCTTACTCGAAGTTTAGTCGCTAATATCTCAGTAGTTATTTATTCTGCAATAGGAAGAGAAATAAACTGTAGAGCTGAAAAGCAATTTATTTAACCTAACACTTCACATTTTAACTATTTTCTTCCTTTACTTTTTGTTTTAACATAAATGAAAAGATTATGAAAGTGAATACTGTATAGAGAACTATTTCGTCTACCCAAAACATACTACTGTTAGTAAAATGATATAGCTTCCTTTCCTTTTCTAAGGATCTGGCATTCACAGTCTAGGTTTAACACTACTCTATGTACAAAATGATATCTCTTCTGATAACAGATAAAAGAAAACATTCTGTTATTAAAGTTAACACCTTATTTTATATTTACATCATACTTTCTTCATCTAAATACACCACCTTTTCTAGAGTACGATCTGGATTACTCCAGGTGGGGAAAAACACAGGTAGGATTTGTTTCTTATTAAGAATAAATTCATTAATACACAAGATAAGATATTCTATCCTTTAATTTTTTACATTATAAACTGCAAATGCATCGTTCAATCAAACACAGATAATAACACAGAAATTAATAAATAGCAGAACCTGTTCTTAAAGCTTGGTCGACAACAACAATGGGAGGCCGTTCCTCCCTACCAACTCATGGAGAGCGCTCAAACAATGACTCCTCAGGACCCCTGAGCCTGCTCTGGTCTCCCTGGTTGGAACTAGGTGCAGCAAATAATCAGGTACTAGTCCTGAGACTCAATACAAGTCCTGAACTTGTCAGTCAAATTCTCTCAGCTAAGAAGCTGTATCATATCAAGTTACTGCAGTTTATTCTTCTAAACACCTTCCTTACAATTTCCCTTTTTCCCAATGAATTCCTTGAAGTGCATTCCACCTGAATGATTCTTCTCCTGGAAAATATCTGAGCAGCCTCAGCTCTCTACATTGGGCACTTTTAAAAGATTGCCTAGGTCTTTTTGGGTTAGTTGTCATTAATTGAGCCACCTGCTCTGATCCCAGTTTCTTGGGGGATGATGACCCCAAATGTAGGGAAGTTGCCACCTACAACATAGGAAGTGTTTGAGGATGCTGCCACTTGTCTTTTGCTCTCCACCTAATTCCTTCCACCAGTTTGACCAGTAACGCTCTTATTAACAGCTCTCCCAAGCTGTTGTCTCCACTTTTTTATTTATTAAAAATAAAATATTTAGAATTACATTCCACATCTTTTGACTCTGATGAGTCATCATTTTCTACTTAGCATTAAATTTAACATAATGTCTTAGGAATCAAATGAAAACAAATAACATTATTTTACAAAATTGGGGTATGTGACAAAGACTGTCTTAGCTGATACATTTGGAAGAAGATAATTTGTTGGAGGATATCATCAAAACATTGAGAAAAAATGACAGAAAGTATGCCATGGCCGCCACATCAAGAAAACTCAATTTCAGGTTGGAGGACTTGTTCTTATGTATGATATCAAATTCTTCAAGCATTCGGGTAAGCTAAAAACACACTGGTTAGGACCGTATATTGTCACACATATCACTGACGAAGGTGCAGTGTAATTGCAGAAGTTGGATGGAACAAATGTTAAAGGACTGGTAAAAGGAAGTCAGCTAAAGCCTTATTAGGATAGTTGTGACTCGGTTGAAGAAAAAAAAATAAGAAAAAAAAAGATAAAAGAAAGGAAAAGAAAAAGAAAAAGAAAAACCATCTGAAAATTTTTGTTTTAACTGCAGGAAATCGGTCGTCGCAAAATAAAAGAGCATCGTAGATTGCTAGTAACTCGCAGACATAGGAAAATTGTCACAGACTCTTTGTCTGTCGCATAAGGAGAAAGAAGGGCGAAAATAATCCATCTATCGCACCGAAATAATTTTTCCGAAGGAAGGATACCAGTCATAGAAACAATGATGTTGTCGCAAGATGAATTTGAGTCATATAAATGACAGTCGACAATCATTAATTTGAAAATACCGAGAGATTTTGGCAACGTATGTACGTTTTGGGTCATAAGAGAGTGGCAGTTTCCTTGTAATCATTCAAACTTTTAGCCCATGTGACGGAAATGACAACTACCTTTCCATTGATTTTTCGCGTGTTTGAAGGAGTGATTGATTAAACATGTAGAAGTTCTCAAGCTTCACACCCAAGTTTGATTTCATTATACTGTGCTCGAGAAGAGAAATTTTTTTCTGCAACTGCAAGAGCTGAAGTGAGTTTTTCGTAGAGCATGGTTATTTCGATTTCCAGTACAAGCACGGTTGCATAATCCGCCGTTGAGACTACATCACCCACACTCATTATGGAAGACACTACTCGATATGTTCCATGGCAAGAAAGGGATACACAAGAAACTGAATAAATTCCAATCATTCCTTAAGTAAGGTGATGACCCAACCCACCTGGTTCGTCAACGAAGAAATGTTTTGGTACCCGCAAGAAGAAAGTTTTATAAACACTATTTATGGAAGACAAAGGAGCAAGGGTTGAAATTCAACTAACAAATGATATTCCATCTAAACCATTGGACACATTCACAGGTAGACCCACCAGAATGAAACTATCCATTGGTAAAATATGTCGGTATGAACTTGAGTTTGAATAATGATGAACATCGACGAGAGCCTACAAAATCTCCATCAACTATACAAGAAGGACAAGATATATTTGGCAATGATTGCTTGAGAGAAGAAGATGAGATAGCATATTTCATCGACGATGAAGAAGTAGTTGATGAAAACGTTCTTCCTATGGGGAGGAAGAAGTAAAAGAAAATAATATCCAAGTAAGCACCTGGGATTTCGTCTTCAGCTTTCCAAGAATTTTAGGATATAATTGTTGATGTCGATAAGCTTTTCTCTCTCATCGATCCTACCGCTCCAAAGCAGTAACTTTTCAAACCAAGAAAGAAGAATAATAGTAGCAAAAGCTTTGAAGAAGATAGAAGAGGCAGAGGCATTGTGTGCCAAGGCCGTCGAACATGTTTCTCAGACTAGGGAAGCATTGATCGACGATGGGAAGCTATAAATATTCGTTGAGCAGTTGCGCACTACTGAGACAGAAGCAACTCAGCTGAAGAATGAAATGAAGAATTTTCCCTTAGCTCGGAAAATGGATAAGGATGTAGATATGAAAAATTTATAGCAGCAAATCGTAGCACTGTGAACTCAATATCAACAGAGGACTGACAAATCTGCAGAGTTGTAATCCAAAGTAAAAAGAATTACATGAATCATTCAGGTTGTTTATCAAAAGGTGTGAAGAGTAGCAAAGTCTGGAGGGATTGTAACGTCGAAACACATCAGTCCTGACCTTGTGGAAAACTTGCAGAAGGCAAAAGATGATGTGCGATGAGAGACATAGGAGATAGTGAAAATATTTCAATATTTTCAAATCAAAGTTGTAGTAGGGAAGAATATTTGGAGTAGGGAAGCATGGCTCGGGACGAGATATAGGTGAGTGTTGGGGGCCTATTGGCCCTAGGAAAGGATAGGAAGAATTCAGATAGAATTATGCTCGGAATGTTAATATTATGGTCGTGTGACAGAGGAAGAGATAAGATAGAACAAAATAGCAAGAGAAGGGAAGTTGTGACAGAAGCAGCCTCGAAGGAAGAAGTCCACAACAGAAGGGAAAGATGTGACAAGATCAACTGCGATGGAAGGAACCAAAATAGATGATGTGCAATGGCTAAAAAATACATCTCAAGAGATCGTGGGTAAGAGGTCGGCTAGAGTCCCATGTGCTTTAGGGAATAAAGCATATTTTTGTTTTTGGTCGATAGTTCCTACTGACACTTGTAACAGGAACATATGAGAATAGGAATGACAACTTTTCGACCAACATAATGAGGTAGACTGATAATAACATGTAAAGAGTCTATAAAAGGAAGAACCCAAGCTGTGTGTGGGTTGGTTCCTAGTCAGTGAGTGGCTTCTGTTACTTCCGGGTTAGTCAGTTTGTTGTTTACTTCCCAGTTGGTCTGTGTTTGTTAGAAGAGTTGAAGAGTCAAAGAGAAGAGCGATTTGATCTAGGTTGTGTGCGGATCGATAGTAGATTCATAGAGAAGAGTGAGTCGATCTGGGCTGTGTTTGGATCAACAATAGAGTAAAGAGAGAAAACTTCTAAGATTTTCAACCAAAGAGCATGAGAGGAGAGAGAAATCTATATAGAATGAAAAAGAATATCTAGAATAAAGTATGCAAGTTGAGTGCACAGACGAAAGGTACATATATTTCTCATGCCAGATGCAGAGCTCCTTTGTGGTTTTTCCTAGATGGGTTTCTACATTAATTACTACGTCAATTTGTATTTGATGAATGTATTTGTGTCACATGAATGTATGATGTGAATTAGTGTTTATGTATTTGCTTATAAATTGTTCTTGTATGCATCTATCGCATTGTTTCTAGTTGGAATCACTAATAAGGAATTATATTGATTGTTGTAATCTTTGTTGACACATAAGTAGAGTAATATATTAAATGTGCATAATAAATATAAGTAAGACACCCACCACCTTTGGTCAAGCGAATTGGTAAGGTGTTGTAAGAGGAGAAATCCACACCCAACTGTAGAAACCTGGTTCTGACAGTTACCCATAAGAGATATATCAGGCCCAGATTGCATTTGTGTCGCAAGTGCTTTCGACTAAGCCTTTCTCTGTCGGGTCGATATCTTGGGCTTTGTTGTCGTACAAAAAAGGTTTGAACCTGGGTCGAAGGGAGAAATGCCAACAAGAGCTGATACTCCAATTTTTTGTTTTCTTTATATATTTTGACTTCCATAGAACAAGAAAGGGATAACTTCCCATAAATAGTTTATACATATATACACTTTGTTGTTGTGAGCAGAGGGATGACTCCCCTTCCATACATTTTCTTTATGTATTGGTGTCACTAGGAAACCAAGGGGATAATCTATTCCTATTTATGTTATATAGGTATTATGTAGTTGTGAGCAGAGAGGGAGACTTCTTGATGGAACATCGATCCTTTATCTAATCAATATTGCTATTATAAATCCATCCATTCCATTGGGGTATTCCATTCTGATCGTGCTAGGAAATTGCATCGTGTTTTGTTGAAGAAGATACAAGGTGACTTCTTAATAGAAGATAAACCCTTTGATATTTTAATATTATTGTTGCATATGTATGAAGTGAGGAGGAGAAAGTGCCCAGTCTTTACATTTTAATTATATACATTGAATTTGTAGCAGAGCCAAGGGCTCCATCTTTAATTTTTTTTATCTATATGCGTTGAAGTGGATCCAAGAGTTCTCTATTTGTCCTACATTGATTTTTCCAATAAGATCCATATTAATCCTTATTGGCATTTATTTTACAATGAAAACCAAAATCCCTATTTCTTTTGTTGAGTAAAGGTGAGTTTTATTCGTTGGAAGCTAACCTTAATAGTTTATAGTTGAAGCTCTATTTGTTTCATGCGAGGAATATCCGTGGGATATTCCTATTGTCTCTACCACTCTAGTGGATATGTTTCCTAGATCAGGGGTGGCCTCTTAGTTAAAAGAGTATAGGCTAGATAAAGTGCCTATGGTTTGGTGGAAATTCACAGTTGTAAATTCAATCGCCAAAAGATTTCAATTCAATAAATGTTTATTTTTATGTTAAGTTATTTTTTTTTCCTCAAAAAAATTCGTAATTTTATTTCTGGATGGAGCAAAATTACATTCATAGAAAACATAGATAGCCATATTACTATCCATGCAATGCACAATATTTATAAGCTGAAAGTTACAATATATCCTTCTAATAAATAGCAGTTTATCAAAAGTCCAAAACTTTTATGACTAGTGTATCATATCCTTTACATAAAAAAAAACAAAACTGAGATATAATAGTAAACTGAGCACTATGAATCATAATGCATGCACTAGTCCTTCACGGAAAGGAAGGTGATAGTATCTAAAGACTTGACCTTGATTGTGTTCTTCAATCTCCCAGGTGCCTAGTTGTAACTGCGTGCCTTCTTTGGATAACCGATCTGCCATCCCATTTCTTTCCCTATAAACATGGGTGAAAGTAACACTGTTAAAGCGATGCTTGATAGCCAAAGCATAAGCAAGAATAGGAACAAGGCGGATAGAGTGACAACGTTGCAATTCCTTTATCCAATTTTGTATGATAACTGAGTCCCTAAAAACCTGAAGCATCAAACAACCCCTTTCCAATGCAAAAAGAAATAACAATTTTAAAGTAAACAGCTCCGCAAAATTATTTGTACCAGCCTCCAATCCAACCATCAATAAGAAATAGTGCTCATCTGTGAAGTATAAAAGACCCCCCCCCCCCCACACATCATAGGTTGTCCCTGTGAAGCCCCATCAAAATATCCCCATGCCCGCCCCCTATATACCTCCTTCAGTTGAATAACTTGAGCCCCCCCATCCCTTCCTGGTTGTGGGAAGAAACCCAAGATACATAGACAATTTGCAGCGATCACCTCAGGGGGAGTGCCTTTGTCTTGAAAAATTGCAGAGTTCTAGACCAACCAGATACCCCAGGAAACAATGCAGGGCAGCGCCCACACCTTGATATTTCTGGTGTCTGAAAAACAATGAAAAAAAACATCTGCGATTGAGACCCCCTTCTAGGATCCAACCCCCTTGTAGAGATCGCGTAACCAAACTCCAAACATGTTGTACAAAACAACACATCATAAAAAGATGACAAATGGTCTCTGAAAAATACATACATAAAACACAGCGGCCCGAGCCATCAAAACTACACATTTGAAGAACATCCCAGGTAGGAGTCTTATTTTCCAAAATCTCCTAGAAGAGTAGTTTTAACTTTGCTGGAAAATGAAGTTTCCAAAGATGACCCCACCACTAAATAATATCCCTATTGAAACGATCCAAGTTTAATTGTATATAACCCTCCTTTGGTGTATATATCCCATATGGGTGTTGGTCCTAGATTAATTCATTGTCCCCTTATATGATCCTAACATGAGAGAAACACAGCCCCTAGACATATAAGTTCACCTTCCCCAGTGCTCAACAACTAAACCCAGCCGATCACCCTCCAACCAGCCCTGGTGCTAGAGGTTTGTAGTGACCAGATCCACCACTTGTGATAGGAAAAGTATCCCCCTATATAACAGATACAAGAAAACCACCTCAAGAAGGAGATGGGATCTACCACTCCCAACCCATCGATCCATGCCCAGTCGCACCCTACTTCCAGAACCAACCCACCACACCAGCCCAGTTCCATTGAGATCATAAGCTTGAACCATCACTTTCCATATAGTAGAAGCTCCCCCCTTAGTCTTGTTTTCCAACCTGGCCCACTCAATAACTAACAAGGGAGCAATATACTTCTGTATCACCACCTAGGTCCATAAGCTTGAAGAAAAAAATAACCTCTAAGAAACCTTTGCTACTAAGGATCTTGAAAACAAATGAATATTTTTGAGCCCCCATCCACCCAGGTATTTTGGCAAAGCAATCCTATCCCATTGGATCCATACAAGAGAGTTTTGATCCTTATTTCCCCTTAACAGATATGCGAAGAAGAGGCGATGAATATTTTCCAAAATACATTTTGAGATCCAAGAGAGAGACATCCAGTATACTGGAATGGCCTCTAAAATAGATTTTATAAGAACTAGCCACCCTGCTCTGGAAAGCCATCATTGACTCCACCATCGAAGCTGTTTCTCAAGTTTAGCGATAAGCCACACCTAGTCCCCTTTCAGATAAGAAATGGGATTTCACTGAAAGCCCAAATATTTCAATCCAACATCCAAATCTCCCACCTGAAAAGGAATTTTACTCACCAAATAACGAACCTCCTCATCCCACAGATTTGAACAAGTGATAGTAGATTTTTGTACATTAATTACCATTCCTGTGACCACTTGTAAAAGGTCCATACCTTCACAAATCTTATCAATATGTCTACGAGAGCCATCACAGAAAATGAGGATGTCATCTACAAAAAGAAGATGAGAAATAAACAAAAACATTCGAGATATGAATCCATTTAAATCCCCCTCCCCTCTTTGCCTGATTAAGAAAACGTCCCAGTCCCTCGACCACCAACAAGAATAATAAAGGGGATAAAGGGAAACCTTGCCTCAACCCTCGCCCATCCTAAAAGAAAGGGCTAAATGAACCATTGATTAAAACAACAAAAGAGATTGAATAAAGACAAGCCATAATCCACCGTATAAAATCAATTCCAAAACCTAAATGTGTCAACAACATTCTCAAATATAACCAACAGACACGGTCATAGGCCTTGGATAGATCAATTTTTATCATAGGCCCCTTCAAATTCTTGGTCTTTAAATTGTGTAAGCCCTCCCGGGCCACACCAATAGCTTCATGGATCTGACGACCCTCCACAAACCCAAATTGTTCACAGGAGATAAACTTCGACAACACCCCCTTGACCCGCCTGGAGATGATTTTAGAAATGATTTTTTAAATACAATTGCACAAAGAGATTGGACGGTACTCATCCAAAGAGCCCGACTCATCAGATTTTCGGATGAGTGCAGGGTGATTCCATGAAGATGGGTAACACTTTTTGGCCAAATTTGGCGATGAAAACCTGATTTTTTACTCATGTGCTAGATAGAAGCCCTCAAAACGCATATATTCCATGTGAATTTCGACTTGCAGTAAAAAAACAAATTGTAGAATATTATGTTGGCTTCATAGTGATATTTTTTTTTAAATATTCCGATTTCATTTAATGTGTGAATTTTTGCATTTAATGAACTGTGTGACCTTAAAAATTTGAAGAAGCTAATAAGTGGCTCGTGTCCACGTAGAGTAATTTAATATTGCATTAATAATTAAAAAAAATTAAATATATGAGCATGATCTACATAAAATGCAGTGTGATGTGCATATTTTTTTGTTAATTTTTTTCGCATTATACAATTATTTATTATTTTTCGAAAGTGACCACATTCGATTTCAGCATCGTTTTAAACACATATTTGTCCACGTAAAGGAATTTTTTCGATTTTTTCAAAAATTGAAAAACCAAAGATACCCTTTTGAAGAGGACACGTCAATATGTGATGTGTGCATTTTTAAGAATTTTTTGGCTGTGTATTTTTAACGTTGCGGATTTTTCTTTGAGCTGCTTCGAAGTTGCAGTGTGGTTTTCTAAGTATAAGTTTTAGAAGTAATTAAAAAATAAATATCATATGAATGCCAAAATGTGTGTATGATACCTCAATGGATAGAAGATTCGTTGGTGAATTTATCGGTATCAACTCCGCTCAGTTATGTACTAGAAATGGCAGGGTTTACACCTCTGCAAGGCACAGGAAATTTTCCATTTGCTTGAATGTGGGCTAAGTCTGTTTTTTTAAGCCCTCGACCGAGGTATTAGCCTCGACCGAGGTATTTAAATACCTCGGTCGAGGTATTAACAGGACCTCGACCGAGGGTTTGTAAATACCTCGACCGAGGGTTTTAAAAACCCTCGGTCGAGGTCCCGTTAATACCTCGACCCAGGTATTAGCTCGGTCGAGGTCCTAGCCATGTAATTTTCTATTTAAAGGCAAACACGTAGGTGGTCATTACAATTTTTGAGAGTTGATGTCTGAAATAAAAAGAAGAGTCATTTATGTTTATTTGTAGAAATGGGTCTTGGAGTCATAGGAGTCATAGATATGATTGATCAAATTTATGACTCCTATGACTCCTCTACCCATATCTACAAATTTACACATATGACTCCTCTACCCATATCAAATTATTAACTTGTAAGACTATGAGAAATAATAAGAAATCACCAAGGCCACTTTATGCCATTATAATACTACAAATTCTTGCGAAAATGCACAATAATAAGGCAAAATGTGAAGTTATGATATGAGGGATAAAATAAACTAGAGATATAAATATTAAGAACAAGACTTGAAGCTTATAATCTATTTTCTAAATGAAAAAACAACCAGTGATTTGCAAGAGTTAGAGAGAAATATATCATGTTTCCAATAAAATTCTATGAACCAAATCACTAAATAAGCAAAGAAATGACAATTTCAATAATGTTATGTTTCAATTATGTGAATGAATACCTCGGTCGAGTTAATACCTCGACCGAGGGCTTAAAAAAACCTTGGTCGAGGGCTTGTTAGAACCTCGATCGAGAAATTAATACCTCGGTCGAGGGCTTGTTAGAACCTCGGTCGAGGTGCGTTTTTTTGCATTTGCCGAAATCCGCTTGCCAAAAAGTGTTACCCAGGTCCGTGGATTCACCCTGCAATGAAAGTATCATTGAAAGGCCTATGGATAAAACCATCCAGCCTGGACTCATTAACACCATGAAGAAGATCAAAGCCCAGAGTATCTAGAAAACCCAAATAGAATTCTATCGTCCAACTATCTCTGCCCGGACTCTTATCTTTTTGGATGTAGTCGAGATCACTCTTGAGTAAGAGCAGTCTATATTATAGCTAGTGATTACTTGGGTCAGGTGCTTGACTAGTAAAGGTCATTGGGTATCAAACCTTAGGTTTCTTGAGATAAACACGTTGACCCTTAGAAGGGTTATTTCTTATTCATATTGTGGGATTTCTAGGATGGGTATGTCTTTGATCTCTTGTTTATATTCTAACATTATGTGTAGTGTTGGTTGGTAGCACAACAGAGCTTAATTCTATATTTATGAGGGAGGAATGAGGGTAGAGTTTGCTGATGATGCCACTTACCTTATGAGAAGTTGCCTCTATCTCCTTCTTGACACCCAAAACTGATGTTTCAGTGAGTTGATTAATGTTTTGTTTGTTCCTAGGTTGAAGAAAAATATTCTTTCAATATCTTGTATGGCATATCTTTAGTGTATGACCAAGTTTGATGATCAAGAGGTCATATTTTGGATATGAACCCATGTTGTGGCAAAAGGGGTTCGTGTTGAAGGTATTTCCAGGTTGCAGGTAGATCTAGTGAATCATGATTCATTGTGCATTCTAGTACTAAGTTGTGTGAGTTATGGGACATATGTCTTGGTCACTTGCATTATGGATCATTGCATATCTTGAAAAAGCTAGTATCACGATTACTAGACTTCAAGATAGAGAAGGGTGTCTACATAGGATGTGCTCTTTGCAAGCACATAAAGACTGTGTTTCCCAATAGCAAGCAGTGACCAACATCGAGTCTTGATCTAATCCATTTAGATGTATGTGGACCCAGTGTCTTCAACCTCCTTGACACGTAGTCATTATTTTGTCAATTTTATTAATGATTTCTCTCACAAGACCTTGATCTATTTTTGAAGACTAAGGATGAAGTGTTCAATAAGTTCACAAAATCAAAGGTCTTTGTTGAAAATTAGATAGGAAGAAAGATAGTAATTCACTCAGATAATGGATGATATTATACCTCCACAAAGTTTGATTCTTTTGATAGGGAAATGGTTATCAAAAGGGAGTTGACTATACCTTACAATCCACAACAAAATGGGGTTGTTGAGAGGAAGAAATGTTCGATCATTTAGACGACCAATTCTCTTATTCATGACATGGATTTTCCAATGAGATATTGGGCTAAGGACTTGCAACATAGTCATGTATGTTTTGAACAAGTGTCCTTAGAGGATCTTGAAGGACGTGACACCAAAGGAGGCATTTACTTGTTGAGAGAGCTTCTAGTTCACATGACCTTCCTTTAGTGATTGAAGAAAGAAAGGAGGTTGTTGTTCCAAAGACTAAGCTTGAGGCACATGATAAACCAAATTCAAGTGAGGTGAGGCTAGAATCAGATATGCTCTCATCATCCACCCTAGCTTGCAAAGATTGAGATGACTTACACAAACATTGCAAGAGGCTAGGAAGCAAGTGGGAGCACCCAAATCTTCATCGAGGGTGAGTGTACCACCTAAGAAATATGCTAGTCATATAACATCATTGGTTTCTTCCATCCATGAGACATTCAAATGGTATAGAGGAGGAGAGGTGTGATGATGAGATTGAATTAATCTATGAGCCTTCTATTTCTTCATTAAAGAGGTATGATGACTTCATGGAGGTGATTTTGTCCAGATTGATTATGGAGTTGTAGCTGATGGCAGCATTATAAAATACATAACCAATAATTGTAGATTCTCTTTAAATAAAGTTTCCTTTCATGATACTCTTACTTTATGATTCTCTTGATACAAGAGGATTGGACTAATTTAGTTTAAGATAAGTAGATTCTCTTTAAATAAAGTTTCCTTTCATGATACTCTTACTTTATGATTCTCTTGATACAAGAGGATTGGCCTAATTTAGTTTAAGATAATTTCAATTGCTAGATGATTTGAAACACACGAGAAGGATTCTAATGATAATAAGTTCCCACTCCAGTTAACAATGATGAGAAAACACAACCTCATGAGTTGATATGTTCTTTTATCTATGAACATTTTACAAAACTATTATTTATTATTATATTGTATTTTACAAAGCTATTATTTATTATTATATTGTGGCTTTGTCATGGTTGATGGACCGTTACTATACTTCAACATAGAGGTCGCGTCTTCGAATTTTTAAGCGTACGTGGTATGAAGATATCAGAGTGCTTTACTGTGCACACCGCTAAAATATGATTGCTAAAATATGATTCTAGGTGCAGGAAATTGCAAGGAATTGGTATTTTTGTATTTCCTATTCCCATACACTGTGCGCTGATACCCCGTAATCCAGCTATAGGAAATCGCAGGGATTTGTAATTTTGTACTACATATTCCATTTTTTCATACACTGCGCCTTCCGGTGCAGAGTAGATCAGAGAGTTCAGAGGCTAGTGTTCGCTGTTAATTTCGATGACGCTTGGAGTTTGGAACCATGTAGAATTTGCCCAATAGAGGCTAGTGTTCGCTGTTATTTTAAAATTTTAAAGAAACCAAAAATCCAAATCCTCGGCAAACTGTAGTACCGGAACCTCCACATCATGAGGGATTAAAAATTTTAAAATTGTAGTCCAAGATCCTGCACATGAATTCAGGAAGTGGGGGCAATTGCTATTCCCACAACTCCACCTGGTAAAGATCTGTTTTCAAGGTATTGAGTCACAGAAATAGATTAATTGAATGCTTCTTTGATAGCAGAAGTAGGCGAGGCGAGGATAGGATTGGGGACCAAAAGATTAAGATAGGGTTTCTCTGGGATTCGATCTCCAGACGACCGATTCTTATTTTATAGCGTTTCTCTGGGTTTTGTCTCTTTATATCGTTTCTCTGGGATTTGATCTCAGGACGGATTCTTTAAGGTTTAGTGTATATACAGTTCTAGTTTTGCCTTTCACTCAAGAATCGCACAATCTTGAAGAGACTGGTTTAGGGTTCATGATGCATGCCAAGAAGGGACAAAGGGCCTATTGATTGCAGATGACAGATTTGAGCAAAGAAAGGTTTTAGGTTGTCTACTTGTGCATTGTATTGGATTAGCCACTCAATTTTTCTAGCTATCACTTTTTCCAGCCTCAGGCGCACCTCTTGTGGTATGCTTCTGTTCACCTTTCGCGGGTATGTTTTTGTTCACCGTTATGCTTGTTATGTTTCTGTTCACCTGGACCTAAAATTTATTTAATGAAACTTGCATAACTGCATTCCAAAGTGAAATGTTTTTATCGTTGTCCTTTATTTCTTTATTTCCAGTGAAGAAGTTAAAATTTATCAATTACATTGTAGTGAAAACTCTTTGATCTCTGAAGTCATATATGAATTTGATCTCTGAAGTCATATATGAAGCATTTTCGAAAAAACAAAATTATAGTTATTCTGAGTATCAACAGTGTGCATCCAATGACTGCCAAACTAATGTTGTGGCATCATCTAAGGAACCTAAAGGAAACTGTCATTTGACACGCAGAAGTAATGTATGCAGACAAATGTTGGGGTATCATCTAAGGAACCTAAGGAAATGGTCATTTGACATGCAGAAGTAATGTAGGCAGAGTAGGAATGTAGCCACATCGACATATTTGTAGACTTATTGACACTTCTAACCAGATTTAACTAAAGACACAACTGAAAAAGCTTCGGACTGTATCCTGTTTTCTGTTATGCATAAATTTTCAGTAAGTTAAACTGCAAAGTTCTTAAAGTGCTTTATGTTATGATGTTGACATATTTGTACACTTATTGACACTTCTAACGGGATTTAACTAAAGAAGGAACTGAAAAAGCTTCGGACGGTATCCTGTTTTCTGTTATGCATAAATTTTCAGTAAGTTAAACTGCAAAGTTCTTAAAGTGCTTTATGTTATGATGTTTGAAGAGCCTTAATTTATCATATTCAACCAAAACTATTATATCTCAGATTTTCAATCGATGTGTGCAGTAACACAGTGAAAAATTGTGCTCTTCAATGTCTTTTCCATTGCAGTATACCTCACTGGAAAAGCAAACTCCACAATCATGGATTTTCATAGATTCAAATTTAGGGAAATTTCCTGATTTTCATTTTAGGTTTTCGAACTGAGCATGTATATGTTTTAATTTATCAAAAAGTGTATTAGTTCATTGGACTCACAATCAAAATCTTAGTATTGCCATCCAAGAAGGAAAATCCCAAGCTAGAAGTAATTGATAAAAGAATGGATATGTAACGAGTGACTGTACATGTAGACTAAAAGTTGCATAGTTTTGGTTTACAAATAGGATCTCAGACGGTTGTTCCACATTGGGTAACCTTTTAGGACCTTAGTTGAGCAGAGCTACCTCAATAAGACAGTTCACAACCAACATCAATTGTGTAGAATTTGTAGCAGAAGATTTTTGAAAGGAGAAGATTTGTTCACTATATCTGAATTTCTTCATTACAATTTTAGGAACCTTCAGTTTTGCTATTTTTCTCTCTCCCCGTTTCTTCTCTCCCCGTTTCTTGTAGGCTAAACCTTTCAAACCTCGTTTCATGTACCATTCTCATTTCTCGTTCCGTTTCCCGTTTCTAATAACATACTGTGTTGTGTGGTTTCTGGTGATTACTTGCACTTACTATTCCCGTGTGTTGATTTACAGAGTGCCTCGACTCTGGAGCCCAGTGTGAAAATCCTCAGCCACACAATTGCTACGATGACTTGTGAGTGTGGAAGTTGCTAACTGTCGATAGAACATCTACTGATCCGGACTCTGTTCTTGATTCCTTGCTTATTTCAGCCAGGCATTTTGTATTGTTTACGGCTGTGGTTTTTTATTTTGAATTGCGTATTTCTTTTTTTCTGAGAATCACGTGCACTTACTATTCCTATGTGTTGGTGCCTATGACTGTAAAAATCCTCTACCACTGTGACTTTGACTTTGATCCTGTTCTTGTTTTTTGGTCTCTATGACAATTTAACCTTAAATTGGATACCTCCTATTATCAAATGATAAATGAACTTATTTAAAACTGTGGATACCTCCTATTATCAAATGATAAATGAACTTATTTAAAACTGTGGATACCTCCTATTATCAAATGATAAATGAACTTATTTAAAACTGTGATTTTAATGAAAAACTACTTGTTTTTAGAAGTCTTTTCATTCCATAACGAGACATGTTCATAGAATCCATGGAGAAAAGACATATGTTTAAGATTTGAAATACATGACTAGTATAACAATGACTTAAAATATAACATCGGTAAAAGGAAAACAGTGAAATGAAAACAACATGAGCTTGAATATTAATGGAAAGGTTTCTAAATCCAATCACATCTAATTCAGTTCTAAAGAAACAGTAAAATAAAGACAGAGTTTGAATATTAGATTAAAGGCTTCTCAATCCAACCAAATGCTTATTAGTTTAAAGGTTTCTAAAAAGAACAAAGTACTTGAAAAATAAAGACAGAGTTTGAATATTAGATTAAAGGCTTCTCAATCCAACCAAATGCTTATTAGTTTAAAGGTTTCTAAAAAGAACAAAGTACTTGAATCACGGGCATTCAGCAGATTTACAGAACCAACTAAGAATACTTAAATCATAGGCATTCATCACATTCACATAACGAACTAATAATGCTTATTAGTTTAAAGGTTTCTAAAAGGAACAAAGTACTTGAATCACGGGCATTCAGCAGATTTACAGAACCAACTAAAAATACTTAAATCACAGGCATTCATCAAATTCACATAACTAACTAATATATGTAAATGCAAATGCAGACTCATTATTTTGTTTATAGATTTTGACATGTTGTGTTTTAATGGATTCCCAGCGCATATAGTTCGTGTATGTTATGCAAATGAGTTGCAACTAAGTTACAAAGACAATATAAATCACAATTAAAGTACAGAATGATTAAGTCAAACTGTTGATCAAAGTATGAGAGGGTTGATGTGTATAATTCCACAAGTGCAGGTCCTTATATCACCAGATTGAACCTTTTTCTGTGCTTCAGTATTGTGATTCAGAACCATCCTTTTCCACAATCCCTCGCAGTTTCCCTTCACGTTCACCTCGGTTATTCTGTCTTTCCCTGCAAAAACGGACACACCACGGAGAAAAAATGAAAAGCATGCACATAACCAAAAAAAGAAATCTCAAACATCAGAATACGATCAAAACAAATACAAGAAGTAATAAGAAATCAAAACAAATACAATATATTCAGGATTGAATCACCTCACCCACCAACATTCGCTTATCTTATCAATACAGACACACTTTGTTTATTCACCCTTGGATCTCCATAGCTCCTAAATTTGCTCCTCTTCTCAATACTTGAACTTGTCGTCTCCTTTTATATCTTTTGCGGCTGCATTTCACATTACTTTCCTATATTTTTGCTTTTTGCCTTTTGCTTTGACGGTTATAAAATTTCCGGAAAAAGCAAAAAGCAAAAGTCGTTGTCTTTTGTTTTGTATTTGATTTTTATAATGGGTTTAAAAAAAGCAGAATAGAAAACTTTTGCTATTTGCGTTTTCCTTAAAGCCGTTTAAGAAAAAACCAAGAATCAAATCTGTCACAAGAAAAAAAATAATGCTAGCCCATGCGTGTTAATATTATAAGTTTTTTTTTTTTAAATAATATGTTTAAAAGGGTTGCGCAGACTCCTTTTCATTTTCATTGGATTATCATTGCAAAAGATTTATAAAAAAAAAAAAAATTAAATATGATTAAGTGATGGTGTATAATTTTTATTTAGTTAAAATTTTAAGGAAAATATTTATAAAATTGAAAAAAATAAAATAATACATTATTAAGTTTTAAAAATTTATTTAAAATAAAATTAATATAAGATTTGGGTGAAATGCCTTTTATATATGTCTTGCTTTTTTGGGTTAACACAATCAATAGGACAAAGATAAAATGTGGTGAATTTTGGCTCTACTTTAGGTTATCATGAAGTTTGGTTGTGTAAAGGGTTTCAATGGTGAACCAAGGTTTTCAATGGTAAAGCATGGGTTTCAATGGTGAAGAGTATGTTTCAATGGTGAAGTGAAGGGTACAAATAACCTTGTTCTGTAAAGGATTTTTCAATGGTGAAGCGTAGGGTTGGGCTTCAAAGAGTTAGTGGGAGTGGGTTATATGAGAGAACAACTTGGTTTTATATTGAGTCTTGTATAGGGCCATTGGTCTCTAGAGGTGTGGGTGGTCGTCTAGTAGGTTACGGTATATATTCGGGATATCCTCATGTGGGGAAAGTACTTACCTGTTCATATTAGGGTTAAATATGTGACTGAACCATCGTGGGGAATATACCCTAATACTGAAAAATTGACATAGCATGCTTGTCAAATAATAGGTCTTTTTTGTCAAGAGTTCGAGTAAAATGGACCCTCTAACACTATCTTCCCGAAATATTCTTTCGGTCAACTCGAACCACCTTCTAGAAAACCCCACTTATCCGACAGGTTTAATTTAGTCGGAACAGGCTTTGGTGGTGGAGGGAATATTAATGAATAACCTAGAAAAGGAAGAATTAGCTCGACCAGGAACTCGTGTTGTTTTGGTTGACATTTTGAGCCCTAAAACCAAAGATGATGAGTTAATTAAAGCATAAGATTTACTGATTTCAAAACATACATTTGAGGGCTCAAAAAAAGAAAATGCTAGGGTTAGACCAGACTTTCAGAAAGCCAAAACAAATCGGTTAAAAAGACACAAAGGGAAAAGTACGGGCAGTGGAGCCTTGATGACGATAGAATGACCCTGGGTAGGGGGGTCGGATTGGAAGGTGTGGTCGAAATATCGCTCAGGGGTTTAGTCGGTAAATTCAGTTATAAGGCTATGAACAGTCGAGATATCGAGGAATGGGCATTAACAGTTTGGTCTCCAATCCTTGGGTATAGGACGACCATATATGCTTTTCAGAAAGGATGGTATGGCTTTGTCTTTAGGACAAAAATCATTGTGGCGAGGGATATGTTTTGACACCCAACGAAGCCGAGGCCCTAAATCATTGTGGTGAGGAATATGTGACGAAGCCAAAAATTCAAGTGTGTGTGGATTCTAAGGGATTAGAGTTTGCATGAGAAGAAAGTGAAGGATCGTGATTGAATCCGACAAAGCGGTTAGAGCGATATCTCTATACGGATATCATGAAATTTTCTTTTGCGAGTTTCCTAGTGTGTTGTATGAGTGGTTGTTGAAGCTAGAAACCTAACGAAAAAATTTCCAAGGGGGAGAACCGACCAGGGAAAATTTTAAGGGCGAAATTTAGCCCATGGGCGAAATTAGAGGGGTCACCAAAAAATAGAGGGCGAATTTTTAATATAGCAAAGGTTTTTTGAATTTTAATACATTAGCCCAATTTTTATTAAACCCCAAACCATGTGAAATATATTAGCTAATAGTGTGAGAGAGGGAAACCAAATTTCTCCCTTTAAAATACAACGGAAATTGTGCGCTCGCCCCTGGTTTTCGGTAATGGAGGAAAACAACTACTCGTTCACCCTCATTTTTAGTAATGGAGGGAATAACATTTACTGTTAGCCATCGATTTATGGATCTTATGGTAAATATCAGTGAGGTCGCCCCAGTTTTATGAATCCTACTACAAATTTCAATTAGTTCGCCTTTGATTAGGGGATTTGGAGCAATTTTTTTGGAGTATCGGACCTTCAGGGTTGATTTTGCCAAAAATTCACCTCGGTGCATCGATTTTTCCTTGGTTCATCAATTTTTCCTTAATGGAATTTTGAAGAGTGATTTTTCCATTCAATAAACTTTGAATTCGGTGATTTTATCCCCAAATTTGTTAGGTGAAGCATTTTGGTCTGTTGATTTTCCTTAATGGTAGCTTGAAGAGTGATTTTGACCCTCAATCAACTATGAATTCGACCGTTTCAACCCCAAATTTGTTGGGTAAAGCATTTTTTAATTCCAGAATGTTCCAAATTTGAGAAAAAATTGAAAGATTGGGAACACATTTGTCCCTATATAATGCCACAGGAAGTAGCAATTCACCCGATTTGAAGAATCGACAAATATTTGTTTATTTCGATTACAGTTTTACAGTGGCTAAGTGGAAATAATTTTGAAAGTGGTTGAGTGGAAAAATTGTGCACTTGATCAAGAATTCAAGTTTCCTTCGGGTCTGGACTCTGCAATCTTTATAAAGGTAAGTGAACTTTATGTGTCTGTCATTCAAATGAGTTTCTCAGATTTTGTATATCCTTAATGCATAGAAATATTGAAGTAATCTACAGTTTTAATGGCATACCGCTTATGGTGTCCCGTGGGGAGTTATTATTTGTTTGCTTTCTCCCTTTGGATATCCAACAGATTCCTTTGGCTGGGAAAATCTAACTCATTTTTCTCGCCTTGGGTCAATCGTGAAAGCTTTGGCAAAACCAAAATCACAAGGAGGCTGGGGCTTAAAGCATATTCACTTATTTTCAAAGTCATTGGCAGCAAAGTCGAGTTGGAGATTACTGACCACTGAAAACCTCTACACTGAAGTGGTGATAAAAAAATACATAGCCCTAGATACCATCACAAAGTGGCCCGGGAACACGACAAAAAGTTAATATGGAATCTCGATCATGTGGAATTCAATCCTTCTTTCTCTCCCTGTAATAGAAAAAGGATTGGTCTGGAAAGTGGGCAATAGAGACCAATTTTGTATCGGATCTGAACCATCAATGGGCTTCCAAAACAAGCATATCCTTCTTCCAAATATCATTCAATCTCTCTAGGGGCAGGGAAACTTTCATCTAAACCAAATTGCGGGCCAAATCACCACCATAATCTAAAACCAAGGGTGGAAAAGGGAGGAGGATATGGGGCTAACCAATGAGCTACACATCCTCTGGAAGGATTATATCCTGGTCCTTAGAAGCACACATGTTAGAATCACCGACAGGATGAACAAACTAATTTGGTCCCATGCCCCTCATGGCAGGTATACTCCGAAATTGGGCTACAATCTGCTAATCTGATCAGTTCAGAATGAAAATGAAAAATGGTGGTGGAAAAAGGTTTGGAAAACACATTGCCCTTTAAAATCAAGTATTTTCGTGTGGTGTGTACTTGGAAAGAAAGTACCAACATGGGACCACATGAAAAATTGGAATTTCGAAGGGCCAAGGTGGTGTGCTCTCTGCAAGAAAAATGAGGAAAAAACTCAACATCTTTTTACTCACTACTCATTTACAAGAAAATCCTGGATTGAGATCACTTTGATTACATATCATTAGCTAGAATGGACCAGAGCCACAATGGAAGAGTCCTGGAAAACGTGGCTCAACTCTCCCATGACAGAAAGATTTCGTTCCCTCCCCCTTTTGTTAATATGGGGAATATGGTTGGGCAACCTTCCAGGACAAACTTCCTAGCCCTGAATGTATAGACTAAACTAGCATTGACATCCTTTCCTATTTTCCCCAAGAAAAAAAGCTGTTGGTCCCCAGCATTATCACTGAAGAAGTAATTAACAAATTCCATGGGCATATTTCAATGGGGCCTAAAAAAAGAGACCTGTGGGGGAGGTGCAATTCTACATTTCTCTGAAAGCCACTCTTTGAAATTACAAATGGGCCTTGGCCGGGGGACTAACAACTATGCAGAACTTTTCACTCTAAAATTACTGCTCTATTTTGCAAGAGAAAACGAATGTACTCAGTTACAAATATTTGGCGATTCAATGATAGCCATAAATTGGATAAACAAAGTTCAATCTTGTCACAACGTATTTCTCAATATTGTTCTAACGGGAACACAACGATGTTTAGAGGAGTTTGACTCTTTCTCTTGTCAACATGTCTACAGGGAGCGAAATAATGATAGCGGAACAACTATCAAAACTGGGTCTAATCCTCCCACTCGACCAATGAAAGATTACAGAAAAAAAAAATGACGTCTTCCATGAATACTACAACATGTCATTCATAGACGGAATGGAGCAAAACACTTAGAACAACAAAATAAAACACTGCTTTTTACTTCTTTTTGATCAAATATGTAATAATTAGGATATATAGTGCTGCATGGATATGGAGACTCATAATTTTTTTTTGTATACCAGGGCTCACTGATGAGGACTTCACAACATTTCAGGGACTCAATCGAGTGACAAAAACTCTTTTTTTTGTGAAATTACAGGAATGATGAGATTTTTGGAAGAATACAAAACTATTTTGACAAAATGGTTGACAAGCCATGTACAGGAAAGGGCTCCCAATAGCCTTTCTACAATATGCAATTTGATTACTTATGAAATAAATTACACATTTTTTCTTGGGAAAAAAATTATCCTATAAGGTATAAAAATTAATATTGTAGAAGTTAAGATTTTGTGTCACTACTTTCAACTTATACATTAATTTGTTTGTGGATAGGGTGATTTTTTATGCTAAAGTCTAAAGCATAAAAGCATTATTAGAGGAATACTAATAAAATAGGGAAGTATTAATACAAAACATGCATTTTCTAAATGTTAGAAAATTTGCATGTATTGTTTTAATATTGGTTAAGTAATATGTTTGACTTCAATGTTAATTTAAAATATTAAGTTATGGTAGGCCTTACTATCTTTAAGCAAGTGATATTTGTTCTCTTCCCCTTATAAAATTTCATCCCTATCCCATAAGTATGAGATACCAAACATCACTAAATGCATTTAGTTACCCTCAATACATCACTAC
>LPNX011206293.1:18218-30944 GCA_001517045.1 Pseudotsuga menziesii | reverse complement strand
GATTCTGTATGGTGGGAGTCTTTTTTCATGGAGCAAAGTGACATAATTTCAAACTCTACAAATGGAGATATATATTTGAAGTCTCCATTTACTTGGCCATAAGTAACAAATGAAAACGAGGAAACAAATGTTGAACCTCAAGGTGTTGAGTTTTCTCAAGTAGAGGAAAGAGAAATGTATATTGGCTCTAGAAGATCATCTGCAAAGTGTCGAGAGATGGAAGACCTTTTTAAGGGCTTAGTACAAGATATCAAGGAGGGTTGCATGATTGCAGTTTTGGCTACAGATGATGCATGTGATTGTCCTTTCTGGATTGCAAAAGTTATGAAGGTGAATAAAGAAAATGAAGAAGTAGTATCAATAGAAGTACATTGGTATACAACGGATACACACCCGTTTGATGGTGTGTACAAGGCAGAGATGGTAGTTGAGAAAAGGGTTTGCAGAAAGAGAAAAAGAAAGGGTCAAAAAATAAATCGCCGCCGCATTGACATATTGAAATTAGAGGAATTTGATATACTTGTTTATGATTTCAAGATGACAAAGAAAGGCACTCTTTGCTTGAAGACTCTAGAGATTATCAAGAAGTTTCTTCCAAAAGAACAAGTTGCAAGATGGGAGTCTCCTCAACCAAGTCGTATATCTAGAAGGAATATGACAACTGAAATGATGGGCATAGATGTAGACTCAGATGGTGCACCCATTGATAATAGAGAAGAATATGGGTCATCCACATCTTCGTCCAGCCCTTCGTCTGCAGAAAATGTAGATTCTGATGGGGTGTCAAATTCCATGGATGAATTTCAATAATTTCAAATGAAACATTTTAGATGTTTTCTATTAGTATGATGTTTGTAATTGAAACTCTGAAGGATATTTTGAATATTTATATGAATCATTTGTTCTTGTATAGTCTAATATATGATTTTATTATGAATCACATCATAATTTCTTTGATTTTATATGGTTAGAGTGGTGAAATTATTTATGGAATATTTTTGTTTATTTAATATGCAAGTTTCACAAAATTTGTAATTTATATTTTTGAGATTTTTTTTTTTTTCCGATTTAGGGGTTGATTTTAAAGTTTTTGTAAACAACAGTATGGGATGTTTGGACATGGATCTATTTTTAACACCGAAAAAAAAGTGTATACTGGTATCAACACTTTTCTCTTTAGGGGTGTTTTTGGTGTTTTTTTTGCAAAAATCATCGTTTTTATGCCTAGAGTTCTCGTTCTTAGTATAAAGTTCTCATTTCATAGTATAAGTGGTTGGAAAATGAACTATGAAAAACATACTTAATGGAAGCAATGCCTATAGATGAACTCCCTGTGATACACAATCACCTAAATATAATAAAATGAGTAAGAGAGATTCACCATCATGCTTCATGTACACATTCAAATCTGATTTGCATCTTTGAAATTCTTGTGATATAAGGAAAGAATCCATCTTAGCATACCGAGCTCTAAGCTTGCTTAATCCCATAGAGAGAGACTTCTTCAGTCTACACACAAGTGAAGGATCTTGAGTGTATGCTTCTGGATGGTGCATGTACATATACTTCTCAATACCTCCATGGAGTAAATCACTCTTGGCATACATATGGTGCACCTCCCAATACTTGGATGCAACAATAGCCAAAACCAATCTAACATAGTCCATCTTGGTTACATGAATGAATCTCTAGGTAATTAAGTCCTTGGAATTGAGAGAAACCCTTTTCTACAAATCAAGACTTGTACTTCCATGTGACCCCATTTGAATCCATATTGGTTTGATATACCCACTTGCATTGAATGAGTTTCATTCCAGAAGGAATTGTAACTAGCTCCCAAGCTTCATTGTTTTGAAGAGATTGATTCTCTTCATCCATTGCAGCTTGCCATACTAGATATTGGGAGGAATCATAATTTTTTTGGGGATCAGATCCAATCATCATGAAACATATCCGAGTAAGAATTGGATTAGTAATAGAGAGTGCAATTTTTTCAGTTCAAAACCATGATCTTGTCCTTCTTAGATCATGTGAACCAACAACAAATTCAACAGTTGCTTCAATGGTCTTATCATCCCATTTAGGCCTTAGGATTGCTTCCAATGGATCAACATGTTCATCTCCATCATAGAATTATAATCTGAACGATCATATAGGGAGGCTTCATTTTCTTTCTCATCTTCAAGTGGTGGAGGAGGAATTGAGCTTTATGCTTCAACTTGTTGGATGTCTTGCAAAGGACCTTCCTTAAACTGCACTTTTCTCTCAATGAAAGTATTTATGGTGAAAGAATCCAATAGTTTTCATCCCTTAGCATATTTAGCATATCCAAAAAAAATGTATTCATGGATCTGAGGTTGTAAGGTCTTTCTCTTTTTTGGAGGAATCCTGGCCAAAGATTTGGAACCAAATATTCAAAGGAGAGACACATCAAGTTTGTGCCCTGTCCAAGCTTTGAATGGAGTTATGCCTTTTAAATCCTTGTGAGGAAATATATATGTATGCATCATAGTTTATGGCCTCTTCCCACAACTTAGTAGAGAGTGAATTTGACTCAAGCATGCATGTGGCCATATCCTTTAGATATTTGTTCTTGCGCTCTACCACACTATTCCATCATGGTGTGTAGGAAATAGTGCATTGTTTTTTCATACCTTAATTATGACAAAATTGATGCAAATCCATATTCACATACTCCCCTTAATTTTTAGTGTGAAGCACCTTGATCTTATTTCTAGAAATATTTTCAACGGAAGCCTTAAAAAATTTTAAATTTTCATACACTTCTGATTTGAACTTGTGGAAATAGACCGAAAATTATCTTTAATAATTATCTATGAATGTCAATACATATCTAACATTACTTAAGGAAGGAGTAGGAATGGGTACAACAATATTACTTTGGATCAATTCGAGAGGTAAGGAGGCTCTCCATGATTTTCCTTTCTCAAACTTATGCTCCAAATGTTTTCCAATCATGCAACCTTAACAGATTCCACTTTAGAGTTTGATGTTTGGAAGACCTTAAACCATACACTACTTGTGAAATTATTGCATATATATGCAGTTTAGGTGACCAAACCTCTCATTCCATAGCCTACCAACTTAATTTGCATGTGTTAGGAGCCCATTTGGTGTTGAATAGGGAAGGAAGTGAGAGAACTCATAGACCTTTGAATCATGATTTGCAGTACCAATTGCAATGACCTTTCTAGTTGAGATCTCAGAAATGTCTACACCATCAAGAGTTAACACAACCTTATTTTGAACTCCTATGTGTGTCATTTGGTATACTGAGAGAATATTTACGCCCAATGAGGGAATATACAAAACATTCATGAATCACCCATAGTCAATATTGATTCTTCCTTTACCTCTAGTTGGAATTTCATAATCATCATCCATGAGGATAGAAGGACCACTAGTGCAATCAAATGTAGAGGAGACCATGGATGTATACATGATTCTAGATGCACCAGAGTCAATGATGTAGGAATGGCTATTCAAAATTCCATCCATGAATGAATGACATCTCTCTTTGTCTTCAAATCTTGATCCAACTTATTTTCTCCTTGCACCTTTAGGTAGATGAATGTTGTTTTTCTCCAAAAGTTGCACCAAGAGATCAATGGTATTCTTCATGCATGAGATTTCAGGGTGGAAATCCCTGTTGCAATATGTGAATTTGGACTTGTTGATGCCTGGAAAAATCCCAGGTATCGATAGTAGGGATTATCCCCAATAATCGTTCCCAAATAGATCGTTTATCGTTTGGTATGGGGAATTTGTCTGATTTATGGTTCGCCTACCGTAGAGTTGAGATATATTCTTAAATCTATTTTACCTGTTGCGGCCCGATCCACTGTTTATATATTTTATCTTTTATGTATGAAATGCAAGTGCCTAGATTAAATGCAAGTAATAGAAATAGAAAAACTAATCTAAATCCATTCTAGCCTATCCCCAGGGACCAAGATTGATATTAAATAAGAATGAATGATGTACTGTATTGTTTGCATAAAGAACTCTACATATAACTAATAAATCTAGGATACATACATACAACAGAAAGTTAACACAGAGATAGCTCAGTGATATGAAAAAATTCATTATTCATTATTGCATAAGATTCATCACATAACATAAAATCAGTCATAACTCAGAAACAGTTTAGAGGGTTAGGAACGATCTCACAGATTGTATATAGCGCTAAAAAAGAAATAGTTCTTCATTCATATTTACACAACATGCTTTGAGGCTTATGTAATAATCTCTCTAGCAAAATTCCATCTTCTTTATTATAAAAGGAAATAGTTGTTCTTACAACAAGCTTCAGTAACTATGCTAGTGAAAAGTCCTCCTCCCATTCGATCTAGCTATATTTATACATTACAAAATGACCTTTGGTCTCCCTGCCCTTTGGGCTTCCTTAACTTTCAGTTACATAAATTTTGTCTTTAGTGCTCAAAAGTAAATACAAAATATTACAAATTTTTCCATGCGTGAATAAGACAAAACACTTAACTGGATTTAGCCAAACTATCTATGAATTGTTTCCAGGATAAAGCATCTGAGGAAACTATCTCGAACTCTGTGGGTTCTAAAAATCTGACTGTGACCTCATGTTTGGCTAGTTGGCCCTTTATGTCTGCTACTCTTGTAGGAGTCACTCTTAGCATATCTTCTAGTAGACATTTACTAACCATTTCTTGGGACACTAGACTCTTTACCACCTTTGTATCTAAACCTTTAACCAGCTGAATATTTAACTCATCATCTTGTAGCTTATCATTCAGCTGTTTTAAGTGCTCTTCATGCTCTAGAAATTTGTGTATCCTTTACGCTGAAGGAGTCAAATATTTGTTGTGGGTTATCACCATCTTCCTGAAGAATTCTGCACATTTGTCTGTTGTCTTTTCCACTGCCTCTATCAACCTCTCCACAGCTCTACTGCTGAAATTTACAATATCACATTCGATTTGCAATTGTTTCAGGCATTTTCAGGCATGTTTTCTGGGTGCTCTATATTTGTTTCTAACCACATGATCTGGCCTTGTAGGATCTCATCAATGTCCTGGGTTCTTTCCTTGAATGTGGTAGCCACTGTTGACATTTCTTTTAGTTGGTCTTCAACTTGCTTGACCCGAACAACTTCTTTTGCCAACTTGACCTGCACTTCATAGTTCTTCCTTCTAAGTAAGAGAGCATGCTCTCTTATAGGTTCTATGTCTGTTTTCCTTTTGTTGGTTTCCTTTAAAATAAATTCCAAGGAACTCTCTGTTAGGATTATTAATCCTCCCTTGTCCAAATTTGGTCATATGTCTAAATTAGGAGTCATGTCTAAATTGGGAGTCCATCCAGTCTATTTATAGTCATTAGCACCATTGATTAAACTTGACCTAATTGGGGCACATGTTTCAGTTACCTAAGTGTGGGGAACACTAATTGAGGCTCACTGCCACTTATTTCACTTGATTGCATAAGTTTAGGAGTCTCCTAGATCAATCCCTACAATTTAGGAAGCAACTAGGAGTGCCGAAACCAACCAAGGTCAGTTCACTTCCATTAATGACTAGTCAAGCCAAGTTAGGAGTCAGTTACATTCAGTTCTAGCCCTCTACATTCAATTAAATAATGGTTTAATTAATTGCACACATGTGGGGCACTTTTCTCACCTACCACGGTCAGTTAACCATTATTTAATATTAAATGTAACACTTGGTTGTGTTTTAGAACTCTGGTTATGATTTAGACAAGGACAGTTAACTACTGGGTCCTCCAATAGTGATTTAGACAACGTCTTGGTTACCTACAGTCAAGTAGAGTCATCAATTCGAAATTCCTCATGTGGATTAGAATTGCTTGTGGCTATTAAAGCCATTTTACATTATTGTAATTATCATCTGAATTACTTTTTTTATTAATGAAAGCATTCACAGCTGCAAGTCTTTTGCACTGTTTCATTCTTCAATTGCTGAGTAAATTGTGAGATCTTCTTTGTGAGTTTTGTTTTTGTCTATAGATCTATATGCTCAAATTTACACTCTCCTGCACTTCAAGTTCTGAGATTCGAACTCTGTGCTCCTTTGCCTGCTGATTAGCTGCTGATTTTTGCAATTCCATTTCTGCTACCTTGTTCTCTAACTTCTTCTTTTATCTGTCGATAATCATGTTTGACTGCTTCAAATTATCCCTTTCTTCCCCCAGGATTTGGTAATATTTTTGGAGCTTTTCATAATCTGAAAGGGTGGCCTCGTATTTTCTTTTAGACTCTCGACCTACCTTTTCCTCCTTTCTTAGAACTTCTTTCATCTCTACCATATTTCCTTTATACTGATCAATGGTTTCAATAATCCTACTAATATTATGAGCATTTCCATTGGCAATTGCAACACCCATGGAGGCCATTTTCTTGGGATCCTCTTCTACATTTCTCGCGACCATCTTCTCAGTCACAGTGGTGATCCCAGGTTGAGTTCCCATTTTTAAAATCTTTTTAGTTTTCCATACTATGGCTTTGCTTTTCGGATTGAAATACATGTCTTCCAAGCATGCAACTTCATGCTGTTTAGTTGGGGTATATGGCACCAAACCCAGTTCAACCATCGGGAGATTCCCTCCAGTGAGTATATTGCTAGAAGTGGATGGGATATTCTCTGGATTGTCCTGAACAGGAATATGTCCCTGATTTTCACCATCCAGATCCTCTTGATCTTTCTTTCTTTGCTCTTCTGTGTCTTTTTCTTGATCTTGTATCTCCTGTCCTGGATTGTGACTCTCCTAAGCTATTTCCTTTTCTAGTTATGTAATATTTTCTAGAATAGCCTCCTCTTGATTTTTTCTGGAAGCCTCTTCTTCCTTGTCCACATGGTCAGTGTATTCAAAATTTACCTTAAGGAGTGCTCGATGGGCTGCAAATTTTCCCTGTAAGTCATTCCTCTGAAAGCTTTTTTCTCTGAAATGAAATCTTTCTAGTTCTTTAATGAATTCTGGAGCATTCTTGACTTCGGTGAACTTATAACTCCCTACATAAAACGATAGTGGTGGGAACACGTCTTTATTAAGATCAAATAAATGGCTTCCATAGCCATCCAAGAAAATTTTTCTTACAGCGTCCTTATGAACTATGTAGTATGCAACATATTTGGGTAGAAACAAAGGTGCTTTAGTGCCCCTGTACATCCTGAGGTATGTTCCTTCTTTGGAGAAGAAGTAATCTATGAATTCCTTAATCGACTCCTAAGCTCCCTCAGAGAAGCACTTGTACTCTTATAAGAAAATTAGCCGGTATAAAGGTATTAGGAACTCTTAACATATCAATTCATAGTGACTGTGGTACTTGTGTCCCCACAATATATGATAAACTGCATAGATGGGGGATTTCCCTCCTTTCCATGTGCATTTTAGCCTTTCAAATGGGTGGCAGCAAAGTATGCAATCTATCAAAAAGGATCCCATGTAAAATTATGATTTCTTTTGGTATAAGCATTCTTGGAATGTAGTAATGGTAGTGGATAGGCTATTGGCCACTATATCATCCCAGTTTAAAATCATTCCTTTCATGGCCACATAGTAGATCAGTGGGATCCATCCAAACTTGTAGGTTCTACCGTCACCCTACCAAAAATCCTGTTCAACATCAGTACAACCATTCTATAGGGGGTATGCAAATGAGCAGCCTCGTACTCCCCGGACTGCTTGTTTCTAAATGTCTTCTCCTCTCCTACAATCATCTTTTCTGTACCGATGTAATCAAATTTTAAGTTTTTTACCCATTCGGTTGTCATACTAATTTCTGATGTAGGTAGGCTGTATGATTTTTCAATAAACACTGGTGTGAAGGATGCAATTCCTTTGTCCTCTACATTATTTATTAATTTTCCTACTAAATCCACTCTGGCCCAGGATCCACCCAATGAACTTTGTACAAGGAAACATTTCTGGGATAGTAGCCACTTTAGTGATTCCAGACCCTAGGATATTGTCGTATAGGGATAGGTCTTCCAACCTTGACTCTGGAACCCTTTCTTCGATAACCATTTGGTAGATTTGGCCCCATTTAAATTAAGGTTTTGCTCCTGTTACTAACTTGGTATCTTCATAGATCAACTCCACCCTTTGTGTGGGGGAGCCTTCTGTATTTGAATCATACCCTACGATATTGGCCTTTTTCGTCCCTTTCTTTGTCATGTTGTTCGGCATGAGCTGTGACTGCAAATAACATAAAAATAATTTCATTATTTACATCACTAACCTAACCTGTGCATTTGAATGAGAGAAGAAAAATAAAATGGATATGTTATGCTAGGCAAACCATTCAAAACAACATCAATACTCTTCATTACCTTGCCATCCTCATCCATTGGGTCAAAACAAACACAACGCAGGTCAGTGGGTAAAATGCTGGCAACAAAACTTCTGGATGCAAGCGTGCCTCGGCCATTGTACTCTAGCAGAAACATAACCTAATCAATCTATGAGACCTTCCCTCCCTTTGACACAAAACATCCAAAAGGTTCTTGGCCCAAAGGCAATGCTCCAAAGCTTGGGGTAGTGACGCCCTAGGTTAAAACCTCCGGGCTCAATATCCCATGGACGAAAGATATAACGCAAAAATCTAGAGGTTTTTCCTAAGATTAAAAGACTGTAGACTCTGCTAACACTTGAAGGTGAGCAATAGGTTTGCTCCATGCTGGCAAAAATCTCGGGCCTCTAGAGATTCATTATTATCTAACAGGATGCGGGTAAAACGCCCCCAAACGGATTGGTGGGGTTTTAAAAGTAGGTAGGGAAGCCAAAGTGATTCATAAGGGAACGGTAAAACCTAAAACGTAAGGGGAAACCCTTTTTAAATCCTAACAAAAATATACCCACCCCTGCCGCGGCAACAACTCAAAAATCACACTAAATCATCAAACAACACAAGGTGGATGGAAAACCTACCTGGAGGGCGACAGGATAGACACGCTGTCAAAGATGCTTGGTGAGGATGCGCTATGTGAGCTCCACAGGTGGTGTGAACGCTTAGAATGTGGACACCTACATGAGTATAGAGGTTCCAGTTCTAGAGGGAGATGAGCCTCAAATCCTTACACAAGAAGAACTTGATCAAGGCCAAGAAGATCACTGTTGATTCAATCACAGATCAACTTGTACCACAAGTGTCTTCCCTAAAGACACCGAAGATGTTTGATTTCTTGATCAAGCTATTTGAAGATAAGAACATAATTCAGAAGATGGATTTGAGAAAACAGTTGAAGAATGTGAAGATCCAGAATGCATAACATCTTGAAGCAGTAGAAGAAGAAGCAGAGAATGCAGAAGTGGTGATCGCCACATTGAATGGCCTCCCATGATCATGTGATTCATTCATGAGAGGAATGTGTGCTAGAAGAAAGTGATTACTTTCAGTTGACTTTGGGAAGAAGAAGAAGCTCGTCTCATAAGAAGAGAAGAAGAAATATGGGAGCAAATTGAAGATCAAGTTATCACCATTCAAAGAAGATCCCTCAAGCGATGAGGAATATGAAGAACTCAATTCTTGACGAACCTCTTATCCATCTTATCATTTGGATAAGAAATGATGATAAAGCAGAATGATCAAGATGGAGTCTACCCACGAAACAAATAAAAGATAAGTATCCAATTGTCATTTCATTATATTTTTTTACATTTGATTATATTCAGTTGATGTGTTATGCATGATAGATTGTTTGCATTAATAACTGTATATTACTAATATGCATGTGATGGGTAAGTAGCTCATGGTGCTATACAACTCTCCATTGCTTCTTATCAAACCTCTTTGCTGACATATTGGATTAGTCTAGAAAGGTTCTGTGAGATATGGATGAATGTTGTATTGTCTAAACAGTTGCATGATGCATAAGAATTTGTCGTTATGCATATGATTTATGAAATAGTTCTAACCATGCAACTGGTGCATTTGAATTGTAGGAAAGGTCTTGTACAACCTCCTACAAGAAAATAAGGACGAGACTTGTTCCAAAGAACAAGTGATGACAATTCAATAAACATGAATCTGAAGCTCCCAGGGTCAGAGACACCATGACGGAAGAAAGAGCTTCAAAGAGCGGTAGATCCACCTCGAAGGATGAAGCCTACCATGGGTATGAGAGATAACTCAAGATGAAGAAAAGAATGCTATGAAAGAAGCTATGATCAAAGAATAACAGTTGATCATGGGGAATGATGTATACGATATGATTTCGAGACATAAAGGAAAGTATGTAGTATCCTCCATATGGATATACAAGAACAAGTGTACAAAGCAAGGTTCGTGATTTGCCTCAGAAAGAATAGACTATGACATGACATACTATATTGACCAGTATATATCAAGCATAGACCCACCTGTACAGAATGAAGAAGGAAGATAATACTCCACTTCAGGGGGAGTGACTACAAAAGATATCTGAGTTCGACACGGTACAACATGATGGACAGCTTCCTGATGGATCGAGACTTTTGGGTTCCAACCTTCAAAGTTGAATGCAGAAGACTAGGATATGTTGATGATCTGACAAGATGAACTCATGGAAGATGTTATGATAAAAGAATACTAGAATGATGTTTGGGATATAGTACTCAAACCAGAAAGCAAGAATGTGGTATCTTACAAATGGATTTGCAAGATAAAATATGTCGCTGATAGAAGTAAGGAAAGACTTGTGGCTAGAGGTTTCTATAAGAAAGAGGGAATTAATTTTGAAGAGACACTTACTCGAGGAAGTAAGGTACACTTCCTTCAGAACTATGATGGTAGTTGCTTCCATGATGAAGTAAAGACAATCCCCCTTAATGGTATGATTGGGGAAGAGTTTTACATCGAAAGGATTTGAAGTTGAAGACAGATGGACTCATATATGTAAGTTGAAGAAGGCCCTCTATGGCATGAAGCAAGATCCCAGAGCTTGGTATGGAAGGATAGACAGTTTCCTGTCAATTATGGGCTTTACCAAGAGTAAAGCTGATCCTAACATTTATCTCAAGGTTGTAGAAGATGAACCTGTCATCCTATTATTATATGTGGATGACTTATTCTTGACAGGGAAAGAGAAACAGATCATGGAAAGCAAGAAGAAACTAGTAGAAGAATTTGAGATGAAAGACCTTGGGTTAATGCACTATTCCCTAGGTCTGGAAATATGACAAAGTTCAGAAGAAATCTTTCTCAACCAAGGAAAGTATGTAGTAGAGATATTGAAGAGATTCAATATGTTGGAATGCAAATCCATGGCCACACCCATGGACTCCAACCTGAAGCTGTTAGCTGATGACTCATCAGAGTTAGTGGATGTGACTCATTACAGACAGATCATTGGGTCATTAATGTACTGAACAAATTCCAGACCAGACATTTGTTTTGCTGTGAACACCTTAAGTCAATATCTTGTTCAACCAAGACAGGTTCACCTAGTAACCGCAAAACATGTGATGAGATATCTGAAAGGGACTATAGACTTTGGTCTATACTATGATGGTAGCCATGAGTATAGATTGTATGGCTACACAAATGCAGATTGGGCTGGAATGATCTTAGACAGGAAAAGCACATTAGGTACATGCTTTTGTTTGGGGTCTGCTATGAGTTCATGGTTTAGCAGGAAACAGTCCAGTGTTTCTCGTAGCACGGCTGAAGCAAAATACATAGCAGATTGCTTTGCTAAGTTGTGAAGTCATATGGCTTCGAAAGCTGATATCAGGTCTCTTTAACCTGAAGATGGATAGTACAATGATTCTATGTGATAACTAGATTTGAGATGACAGAGAACCTTGTGTTCCACGGTAGATCAAAGCACATAGAAATAAGATATTTCTACATTTGAGATATGATGCAGAGAGGAGCCATAAAGCTCCAGTATGTGAGTACTGATGAACAAGTTGCTGATGTGTTAACAAAGCCTCTGTCCCGAGTAAAGTTTGAACACTTTCGTGACAAGCTTGGTATGGTTCGAAAAGACCTTCCTCGAAAGGGGGAGTAGTGATGTTGCAGTGGGATTGTATCATCCCTGGGCACTTGCCCTAAAGTGATCCGGAGACCTCAGTCCTCGAGAATGAAGAGGGATTGTATCATCCCGGGACATCTGCCCAAAAGTGATCCGGTGACATCGGTCCTCGAGAATGAAGAGGGATTGTATCATCCTGGGACATCTATCCAAAAATAGATCCGGTGACTTCGGTCTTCGTGAATGTGGTGGGATTGCATCATCCCTGAACTTCGGTTCAAAATGTATCCGAAGATCTCGGCCCCCGTGAATGTGGTGGGATTGCATCATCCCTGAACTTCGGTTCAAAATGTATCCGGAGGTCTCGGCCCCCGTGAATGTGGTGGGATTGCATCATCCCTGAACTTCGGTTCAAAATGTATCTAGAGGTCTCGGCCCCCGTGAATGTGGTAGGATTGCATCATCCCTGAACTTCAGTTCAAAATGTATCTGAAGGTCTCGGCCACCGTGAAAGTGGTGGATTTCATCATCCCTGAAACTCAGTTCAAAATGTATCCGAAGGTCTCAACCCCCGTGAAAGTAGTAGGATTGCATCATCCCTAAACTTCAGTTCAAAATGTATCTGGAGGTTTCGGCCCCCGTGAAAGTGGTGGATTGCATCATCCCTGAACCTCGGTTCAAAATGTATCTGAAGATCTTGGTCCCCGTGAATGTGGTAGGATTGTATCATCCTTGAACTTTGGTTCAAAATGGATCT
>LPNX011206293.1:0-17852 GCA_001517045.1 Pseudotsuga menziesii | reverse complement strand
CCCGTAATTCCAATAGGAAGGATTGTCTGAGTTCCACAAATGTGTTGATCCCGTAATTCTAAAAGGAAGGATCGTTAGTAACTCCGTAAAGACCTAAATCTCGTAATTCCGAAAGGAAGGATTGTTAGTAACTCCGTAAAGACCTAAATCCCGTAATTCCGAAAGGAAGGATCATTGGTAACTCCGTAAAGACCTAAATCCTGTAATTCCGAAAGGAAGGATCATGTTGATGTTTTTATGATGATGATGGCGTACTGATTGAAAGATTAAAATATGATGATGATGCTGTTGCTGATGATGATGATGTTCTCTGATCGAAAGATCAGAATATGATGATGATGATGTTTCTCTGATCGAAAGATCAGAAGTTGCTGACAGTGATGATGTTCTCTGATCGAAAGATCAGAACATGATGATGATAATGTTTCTCTGATCGAAATATCAGAAGTTGCTGATGATGATGTTCTCTGATCGAAAGATTAGAATATGATGATGATGATGTTTTCTGATTGAAAGATTAGAAGTTGCTTATGATTATGATGTTGCTGCTGATGATGATGTTTTCTGATCGAAAGATCAGAATGCGATGATGATGATGATGATGTCGTATTATCAAAGTATGATGATGATGACGTACTGATCGAAAGATCGGAATATGATGATGAGTTGATGTTAGAGTATGATGATGTTTCTGATCGAAAGATCAGAGGCTGATGATAATGATGATTCTGATTGAAAGATCAGAGTGTGATGATGATGATATTTTGATGATGATGATGTTGATGTTTTGATGATGTTTCTGATCGAAAGATCAGAGTATGATGATGATGTTGTTGCCGATCGAAAGGCCAAAGTGCTGAAGAAGATGTTGCTGATCGAAAGGTCAAAGTGTTGAAGATGATGTTGCTAATCGAAAGGTCAAAGTGCTGAAGATGATGTTGCTGATCAAAAGGTCAAAGTGCTGAAGATGTTGTTGCTGATTGAAGAGTCAAGATGCTGAAGATGTTGCTGATCGAAGCAGTCAAAGTACTGATGATGCTGAAGACTAAAGATTGAAGATGAAGACTACATGATGTTGAAAAGCTTCCAATGATTTATAGATGTGTTACCGTGATGATGCTGATGATGTCCTCTATCTCTCTCCTACTATTGTTGTTGTAGAATACCCTTCTCGTTAAGGGGGAGTGTTGAAATATTGTAACTTCGAAGAATATTCTATATGTATCTTTTGTGGTCCCCGATGGTCCTATCGGGAGAACCACTTGTATTATCTTGTACCCCGATGCTTCTAATCGGAAGAACTAATAAGAGTCTTGAGGTTGTTCCCTCTAATTGTAAAGGTGGGTCATTAGCACCCCAGTGTGGTTACTTGAGCCTACATGTGTAACTCGAGCCTACGTGTCGAATGAGTTAGTTAAAGTGAATGGATGAATATAAATAGAGGCGTTGTGCTTCTCATTTGAGACACACACTCTCACTTGTGTAGCGCATTAGTGGAGAAGAGAAGTAGCTGGAGAAGGAGGATCAGGCTTTGATCTCCTTGCTAGTTTTATCTTTTATCTTTTTGGGGCATCTATATTGAGGAAGCTTTTGCTGGGTTTTTCCCAAGATAAATCCTTGTATTCCTTTTGTATGGTTGTGCTTGTCTATCTTTCAGTGATCCTATTTATATGCTTTTGTTATGAAAAATGAAATGAAATACTGATATCTTAGCTAAGCATATGAAAATTTAACATTGAAGGGATTATTGCACTTGTTCTTGGCGGAGATAGGGTTTGATTACTTACCCTAGCTAGGGAATTTCAAAGGGTTGGATTTTGTATCCTTGAGAGGATCATATGGTAATTGCTTCATCATTAAGCTTATATATGAAGCTTCCAACCATACACATCTTATGCCAATTTAGATTTGATTTTTAGATATGTTCATATTTTGCTATTTGTATCTATGCATGATCTTGTTGATTGGACATAAGTAAAATGGAAAATTGTTAAGTGATTTGACATCTAAAGAAGAAAATGAAGGGTATGATTTTACTTTTGTTTTTTATTCTATTAAAGTGTATTTTCATGTTTTTACATTATTTTATAAGTTGGCATGGAAGGGTTGAAAACATGTTTCATTGGTTGGTGTCTTTTCTCCTTAATCATTGAAAAGTTTAGGGATATTTGAAAGTCAATCATTGTACTTCATTCTCTATTGTTTTATACTCTAATTTATAGTTGACCTAGAGTAGAAAATTATGGGTTTAATATATGAGGAACCTTCTGGAAAGAAGGTCAAATTTCTGAATTGCATTAAAGTGTCATTTCAGTAAAATTTCCAACATAGTTTCGAAGTGGATGTAGTTGAGATCACTCTTGACTAAGAGGAGTCTATATTATAGCTAGTGATTACTTGGTTCAGGTGCTTGACTAGTAAAGGTCATTGGGTATCAAACCTTAGGTTTCTTGAGATAAACACCTTGACCCTTAGAAGGGTTATTTCTTATTCATATTGCGGATTTTCTAGGATGGGTATATCTTTGATCTCTTGTTTATCTTCTAACATTATGTGTAGTGTTGGTTGGTAGGACAGCGGAGCTTAATTTTAGACATATTAGCTTGACACCCAAAAGTGATGTTTCAATGAGTTGATTAATGTTTTGTTTGTTCCTAGGTTGAAGAAAAATATTCTTTCAATATCTTGTATGGTATATCTTTAGTGTATGACCAAGTTTGATGATCAGAGGTCATATTTAGGATATGAACACATGTTGTGGCCAAAGGGGTTCATGTTGAAGGTATTTCCAGGTTGCAGGTAGATCTAGTGAATCATGACTCATTGTGCATGCTAGTACTATTTTGTGTGAGTTATGGGACATATGTCTTGGTCACTTGCATTATGGATCATTGCATATCTTGAAAAAGCTAGTATCACGATTACTAGACTTCAAGATAGAGAAGGGTGTCTACATAGGATGTGCTCTTTGCAAGCACATAAAGACTGTTTCCCAATAGCAAGCAATGACCAACATTCAGTCTTGATCTAATCCATTTCGATGTATGTGGAACCAGTGTCTTCAACCTCCTTGACAGGTAGTCATTATTTTGTCAATTTTATTAATGATTTCTCTCACAAGACCTTGATCTATTTTTGAAGACTAAGGATAAGTGTTCAATAAGTTCACAAAATCAAAGGCCTTTGTTGAAAATTAGACAGGAAGAAAGATCAAAGTAATTCACTCAGATAATGGATGATATTATACATCCACAAAGTTAGATTCTTTTGATAGGGAAATGGTTATCAAAAGGGAGTTGACTATACCTTACAAGCCACAACAAAATGGGGTTGTTGAGAGGAAGAAATGGTCCATCATTGAGACAACCAATTCTCTTATTCATGACATGGATTTTCCAATGAGATATTGGGCTAAGGACTTGCAACATAGTCATGTATGTTTTGAAGAAGTGTCCTTAGAGGATCTTGAAGGACGTGACACCAAAGGAGACATTTACTTGTTGAGAGAGTTTCTAGTTCACATGACCTTCCTTTAGTGATTGGAGAAAGAAAGGAGGATGTTCTTCCAAAGACTAAGCTTGAGGCACATGATAAACCAAATTCAAGTGAGGTGAGGCTAGAATCAGATATGCTCTCATCATCCACCCTAGCTTGCAAAGATTGAGATGACTTACACAAACATTGCAAGAGGCTAGGAAGCAAGTGGGAGCACCCAAATCTTCACCGAGGGTGAGTGTACCGTCTAAGAAATATGCTAGTCATATAACATCATTGGTTTCTTCCATCCATGAGACATTCAAATGGTATAGAGGAGGAGAGGTGTGATGATGAGATTGAATTAATCTATGAGCCTTCTATTTCTTCATTAAAGAGGTATGATGACTTCATGGAGGGGATTTTGTCCAGATTGATTATGGAGTTGTAGCTGATGGCAGCATTATAAAATACATAACCAATAATTGTAGATTCTCTTTAAATAGAGTTTCCTTTCATGATACTCTTACTTTATGATTCTCTTGATACAAGAGGATTGGCCTAATTTAGTTTAAGATAAGTTCAATTGCTAGATGATTTGAAACACATGAGAAGGATTCTAATGATAATAAGTTCCCACTCCAGTTAACAATGATAAGAAAACACAACCTCATGAGTTGATATGTTCTTTTATGTATGAACATTTTACAAAACTATTATTTATTATTATATTGTGGATTTGTCATGGTTGATTGACCATGACTATACTTCAACATAGAGGTCGCGTCTTCGAATTTTTAAGCGTATGTGGTATGAAGATATCAGAGTGCTTTACTGTGCACACCGCTAAAACATGATTCTAGGTGCAGGAAATTGCAAGGAATTGGTATTTTTGTATTTCCTATTCCCATACACTGTGCGCTGATACCCCGTAATCCAGCTATAGGAAATCGCAGGGATTTGTGATTTTGTACTACATATTCCATTTTTTCATACACTCTGCGCCTTCCGGTGCAGAGTAGATCAGAGAGTTCAGAGGCTAGTGTTCGCTGTTAATTTCGATGACGCTTGGAGTTTGGAACCATGTAGAATTTGCCCAATAGAGGCTAGTGTTCGCTGTTAATTTAAAATTTTAAAGAAACCAAAAATCCAAATCCTCGGCAAACTGTAGTACCGGAACCTCCACATCATGAGGGATTTAAAATTTTAAATTTGTAGTCCAAGATCCTGCACATGAATTCAGGAAGTGGGGGCAATTGCTATTCCCACAACTCCACCTGGTAAAGATCTGTTTTCAAGGTATTGAGTCACAGAAATAGATTAATTGAATGCTTCTTTGATAGCAAAGTAGGCGAGGCGAGGATAGGATTGGGGACCAAAAGATAAAGATAGGGTTTCTCTGGGATTCGATCTCCAGACTACTGATTCTTATCTTATAGCGTTTCTCTGGGTTTTGTCTCTTTATATCGTTTCTCTGGGATTTGATCTCAGGACGGATTCTTTAAGGTTTAGTGTATATACAGTTCTAGTTTTGCCTTTCACTCAAGAATCGCACAATCTTGAAGAGACTGGTTTAGGGTTCATGATGCATGCCAAGAAGGGACAAAGGGCCTATTGATTGCAGATGACAGATTTGAACAAAGAAAGGTTTTAGGTTGTCTACTTGTGCATTGTATTGGATTAGCCACTCAATTTTTCTAGCTATCACTTTTTCCAGCCTCAGGCGCACCTCTTGTGGTATGCTTCTGTTCACCTTTCGCGGGTATGTTTTTGTTCACCGTTATGCTTGTTATGTTTCTGTTCACCTGGACCTAAAATTTATTTAATGAAACTTGCATAACTGCATTCCAAAGTGAAATGTTTTTATCGTTGTCCTTTATTTCTTTATTTCCAGTGAAGAAGTTAAAATTTATCAATTACATTGTAGTGAAAACTCTTTGATCTCTGAAGTCATATATGAATTTGATCTCTGAAGTCATATATGAAGCATTTTCGAAAAAACAAAATTATAGTTATTCTGAGTATCAACAGTGTGCATCCAATGACTGCCAAACTAATGTTGTGGCATCATCTAAGGAACCTAAAGGAAACTGTCATTTGACACGCAGAAGTAATGTATGCAGACAAATGTTGGGGTATCATCTAAGGAACCTAAGGAAACGGTCATTTGACATGCAGAAGTAATGTAGGCAGAGTAGGAATGTAGCCACATCGACATATTTGTAGACTTATTGACACTCCTAGCCAGATTTAACTAAAGACACAACTGAAAAAGCTTCGGACTGTATCCTGTTTTCTGTTATGCATAAATTTTCAGTAAGTAAAACTGCAAAGTTCTTAAAGTGCTTTATGTTATGATGTTGACATATTTGTACACTTATTGACACTTCTAACGGGATTTAACTAAAGAAGGAACTGAAAAAGCTTCGGACGGTATCCTGTTTTCTGTTATGCATAAATTTTCAGTAAGTTAAACTGCAAAGTTCTTGAAGTGCTTTATGTTATGATGTTTGAAGAGCCTTAATTTATCATATTCAACCAAAACAATTATATCTCAGATTTTCAATCGATGTGTGCAGTAACACAGTGAAAAATTGTGCTCTTCAATGTCTTTTCCATTGCAGTATACCTCACTGGAAAAGCAAACTCCACAATCATGGATTTTCATAGATTCAAATTTAGGGAAATTTCCTGATTTTCATTTTAGGTTTTCGAACTGAGCATGTATATGTTTTAATTTATCAAAAAGTGTATTAGTTCATTGGACTCACAATCAAAATCTTAGTATTGCCATCCAAGAAGGAAAATCCCAAGCTAGAAGTAATTGATAAAAGAATGGATATGTAACGAGTGACTGTACATGTAGACTAAAAGTTGCATAGTTTTGGTTTACAAATAGGATCTCAGACGGTTGTTCCACATTGGGTAACCTTTTAGGACCTTAGTTGAGCAGAGCTACCTCAATAAGACAGTTCACAACCAACATCAATTGTATAGAATTTGTAGCAGAAGATTTTTGAAAGGAGAAGATTTGTTCACTATATCTGAATTTCTTCATTACAGTTTTAGGAACCTTCAGTTTTGCTATTTTTCTCTCTCCCCGTTTCTTGTAGGCTAAACCTTTCAAACCTCGTTTCATGTACCATTCTCATTTCTCGTTCCGTTTCCCGTTTCTAATAACATACTGTGTTGTGTGGTTTCTGGTGATTACTTGCACTTACTATTCCCGTGTGTTGATTTACAGAGTGCCTCGACTCTGGAGCCCAATGTGAAAATCCTCAGCCACACAATTGCTACGATGACTTGTGAGTGTGGAAGTTGCTAACTGTCGATCGAACATCTACTGATCCGGACTCTGTTCTTGATTCCTTGCTTATTTCAGCCAGGCATTTTGTATTGTTTACGGCTGTGGTTTTTTATATTGAATTGGGTATTTCTTTTTTTCTGAGAATCACGTGCACTTACTATTCCTATGTGTTGGTGCCTATGACTGTAAGAATCCTCTACCACTGTGACTTTGACTTTGATCCTGTTCTTGTTTTTTTGGTCTCTATGACAATTTAACCTTAAATTGGATACCTCCTATTATCAAATGATAAATGAACTTATTTAAAACTGTGGATACCTCCTATTATCAAATGATAAATGAACTTATTTAAAAGTTAAAACTGTGATTTTAATGAAAAGCTACTTGTTTTTAGAAGTCTTTTCATTCCATAACGAGACATGTTCATAGAATCCATGGAGAAAAGACATATGTTTAAGAATTGAAATACATGACTAGTATAACAATGACTTAAAAATATAACATCGGTAAAAGGAAAACAGTGAAATGAAAACAGCATGAGCTTGAATTTTAATGGAAAGGTTTCTAAATCCAATCACATCTAATTCAGTTCTAAAGAAACAGTAAATTAAAGACAGAGTTTGAATATTAGATTAAAGGCTTCTCAATCCAACCAAATGCTTATTAGTTTAAAGGTTTCTAAAAAGAACAAAGTACTTGAATCACGGGCATTCAGCAGATTTACAGAACCAACTAAAAATACTTAAATCACAGGCATTCATCAAATTCACATAACTAACTAATATATGTAAATGCAAATGCAGACTCATTATTTTGTTTATAGATTTTGACATGTTGTGTTTTAATGGATTCCCAGCGCATATAGTTCGTGTATGTTATGCAAATGAGTTGCAACTAAGTTACAAAGACAATATAAATCACAATTAAAGTACATAATGATTAAGTCAAACTGTTTATCAAAGTATGAGAGGGTTGATGTGTATAATTCCACAAGTGCAGGTCCTTATATCACCAGATTGAACCTTTTTCTGTGCTTCAGTATTGTGATTCAGAACCATCCTTTTCCACAATCCCTCGCAGTTTCCCTTCACGTTCACCTCGGTTATTCTGTCTTTCCCTGCAAAAACGGACACACTACGGAGAAAAAATGAAAAGCATGCACATAACCAAAAAAAGAAATCTCAAACATCAGAATACAATCAAAACAAATACAAGAAGTAATAAGAAATCAAAACAAATACAATATATTCAGGATTGAATCACCTCACCCACCAAAATTCGCTTATCTTATCAATGCAGACACACTTTGTTTATTCACCCTTGGATCTCCATAGCTCCTAAATTTGCTCCTCTTCTCAATACTTGAACCTGTCGTCTCCTTTTATATCTTTTGCTCGGAAACTATCATATCCTCCTCAAATATACCGACTCCCTTAGCAACCAGCAACGATATCTCCGTAAAAATGAAAGGGTTAGTGTGTAAAAATTAGAGGGTTAGTGCACCCTTCTCTGTTCTTCACATCCCTCAGTTTCCTTCCCTTCACGTTCTGTTTCATCGTTCACGTTTTGTTTCACATTCTGTTTCACCCAAATACAAAATAACTAAAAGAAAACTGAATTCACCCTTCCATCTCCAATACAAAATAACTAAAAGAGAATTGAAATCATCCTTCGATCTCCATAGCTCCTAAATTGGCTCCTCTTCTCAAGACTTCTTGAACATGTCGTCTCCTTTTATATCTTTTGCGGCTGCATTTCACATTACTTTCCTATATTTTTGCTTTTTGCCTTTTGCTTTGACGGTTATAAAATTTCCGGAAAAAGCTAAAAGCAAAAGTCGTTTTGTCTTTTGTTTTGTATTTGATTTTTATAATGGGTTTAAAAAAAGCAAAACAAAAAACTTTTGCTATTTGCGTTTTCCTTAAAGCCGTTTAAGAAAAAACCAAGAACCAAATCTGTCACAAGAAAAAAAATAATGCTAGCGCATGCGTGTTAATATTATAAGTTATTTTTTTTAAAAATAATATGTTTAAAAGGGTTGCGCAGACTCCTTTTCATTTTCATTGGACTATCGTTGCAAAAAAAATTATAAAAAAAAAAATTTAAAATATGATTAAGTGATGGAGTGTATAATTTTTATTTAGTTAAAGTTTTAAGGAAAATATTTATAAAATTGAAAAAAATAAAATAATACATTATTAAGTTTTAAAAATTTATTTAAAATAAAATTAATATAAGATTTGGGTGAAATGCCTTTTATATATGTCTTGCTTTTTTGGGTTAACACAATCAATAGGACAAAGATAAAATGTGGTGAATTTTGGCTCTACTTTAGGTTATCATGAAGTTTGGTTGTGTAAAGGGTTTCAATGGTGAACCGAGGTTTTCAATGGTAAAGCATGGGTTTCAATGGTGAAGAGTATGTTTCAATGGTGAAGTGAAGGGTACAAATAACCTTGTTCTGTAAAGGATTTTTCAATGGTGAAGCGTAGGGTTGGGCTTCAAAGAGTTAGTGGGAGTGGGTTTAATGAGAGAACAACTTGGTTTTATATTGAGTCTTGTATAGGGCCATTGGTCTCTAGAGGTGTGGGTGGTCGTCTAGTAGGTTACGGTATATATTCGGGATATCCTCATGTGGGGAAAGTACTTACCTGTTCAGATTAGGGTTAAATATGTGATTGAACCATCGTGGGGAATATATCCTAATACTGAAAAATTGACATAGCATGCTTGTCAAATAATAGGTCTTTTTTGTCAGGGGTTCGAGTAAAATGGACCCTCTAACACTATCTTCCCGGAATATTCTTTCGGTCAACTCGAACCACCTTCTAGAAAACCCCACTTATCCGACATGTTTCATTTAGTCGGAACAGGCTTTGGTGGTGGAGGGAATATTAACGAATAACCTAGAAAAGGAAGAATTAGCTCGACCAAGAACTCGTGTTGTTTTGGTTGACATTTTGAGCCCTAAAACCAAAGATGATGAGTTAATTAAAGCATAAGATTCACTGATTTCAAAACATACATTTGAGGGCTCAAAAAAGAAAATGCTAGGGTTAGACCAGACTTTTAGAAAGCCAAAACAAATCGGTTAAAAAGACACAAAGGAAAAAGTACGGGCAGTGGAGCCTTGATGACGATAGAATGACCCTGGGTAGGGGGGTCGGATTGGAAGGTGTGGTCAAAATGTTGCTCAGGGGTTTAGTCGGTAAATTCAGTTATAAGGCTATGAACAGTCGAGATATCGAGGAATGGGCATTAACAGTTTGGTCTCCAATCCTTGGGTATAGGACGACCATATATGCTTTTCAGAAAGGATGGTATGGCTTTGTCTTTAGGACAAAAATCATTGTGGCGAGGGATATGTTTTGACACCCAACAAAGCCGAGGCCCTAAATCATTGTGGTGAGGAATATGTGACGAAGCCAAAAATTCAAGTGTGTGTGGATTCTAAAGGATTAGAGTTTGCATGAGAAGAAAGTGAAGGATCGCGATTGAATCCGACAAAGCGGTTAGAGCGATATCTCTATACGGATATCATGAAATTTTCTTTTGTGAGTTTCCTAGTGTGTTGTATGTGTGGTTGTTGAAGCTAGAAACCTAACGAAAAAATTTCCAAGGGGGAGAACCGACCAGGGAAAATTTTAAGGGCGAAATTTAGCCCATGGGCGAAATTAGAGGGGTCACCAAAAAATAGAGGGCAAATTTTTAATATAGCAAAGGTTTTTTGAATTTTAATACATTAGCCCAATTTTTATTAAACCCCAAACCATGTGAAATATATTAGCTAATAGTGTGAGAGAGGGAAACCAAATTTCTCCCTTTAAAATACAATGGAAATTGTGCGCTCGCCCCTGATTTTCGGTAATGGAGGAAAACAACTACTCGTTCACCCTCATTTTTAGTAATGGAGGGAATAACATTTACTGTTAGCCATCGATTTATGGATCTTATGGTAAATATCAGTGAGGTCGCCCCAGTTTTATGAATCCTACTACAAATTTCAATTAGTTCGCCTTTGATTAGGGGATTTGGAGCAATTTTTTCGGAGTATCGGACCTTCAGGGTTGATTTTGCCTAAAATTCACCTCGATGCATCGATTTTTCCTTGGTTCATCAATTTTTCCTTAATGGAATTTTGAAGAGTGATTTTTCCATTCAATAAACTTTGAATTCGGTGATTTTATCCCCAAATTTGTTAGGTGAAGCATTTTGGTCTGTTGATTTTCCTTAATGGTAGCTTGAAGAGTGATTTTGACCTTCAATCAACTATGAATTCGACCGTTTCAACCCCAAATTTGTTGGGTAAAGCATTTTTTAATTCCAGAATGTTCCAAATTTGAGAAAAAATTGAAAGATTGGGAACACATTTGTCCCTATATAATGCCACAGGAAGTAGCAATTCACCCCATTTGAAGAATCGCCAAATATTTGTTTATTTCGATTACAGTTTTACAGTGGCTAAGTGGAAATAATTTTGAAAGTGGTTGAGTGGAAAAATTGTGCACTTGATCAAGACTTCAAGTTTCCTTCGGGTCTGGACTCTGCAATCTTTATAAAGGTAAGTGAACTTTATGTGTCTGTCATTCAAATGAGTTTCTCAGATTTTGTATATCCTTAATGCATAGAAATATTGAAGTAATCTACAGTTTTAATGGCATACCGCTTATGGTGTCCCGTGGGGAGTTATTATTTGTTTGCTTTCTCCCTTTGGATATCCAACAGATTCCTTTGGCTGGGAAAATCTAACTCATTTTTCTCGCCTTGGGTCAATCATGAAAGCTTTGGCAAAACTAAAATCACAAGGAGGCTGGGGCTTAAAGCATATTCACTTATTTTCAAAGTCATTGGCAGCAAAGCCGAGCTGGAGATTACTGACCACTGAAAACCTCTACACTAAAGTGGTGATAAAAAAATACATAGCGCTAGATACCATCACAAAGTGGCTCGGGAACACGACAAAAAGTTAATATGGAATCTCGATCATGTGGAATTCAATCCTTCTTTCTCTCCCTGTAATAGAAAAAGGATTGGTCTGGAAAGTGGGCAATAGAGACCAATTTTGTATCGGATCTGAACCGTCAATGGGCTTCCAAAACAAGCATATCCTTCTTCCAAATATCATTCAATCTCTCTAGGGGAAGGGAAAATTTCATCTAAACCAAATTGCGGGCCAAATCACCACCATAATCTAAAACCAAGGGTGGAAAAGGGAGGAGGATATGGGGCTAACCAATGAGCTGCACCTCCTCTGGAAGGATTATATCCTGGTCCTCAGAAGCACACATGTTAGAATCACCGACAGGATGAACAAACTAATTTGGTCCCATGCCCCTCATGGCAGGTATACTCCGAAATTGGGCTACAAGCTGCTAATCTGATCAGTTCAGAATGAAAATGAAAAATGGTGGTGGAAAAAGGTTTGGAAAACACATTGCCCTTTAAAATCAAGTATTTTCATGTGGTGTGTACTTGCAAAGAAAGTACCGACATGGGACCACATGAAAAATTGGAATTTCAAAGGGCCAGGGTGGTGTGCTCTCTGCAAGAAAAATGAGGAAAAAACTCAACATCTTTTTACTCACTACTCATTTACAAGAAAATCATGGATCGAGATCACTTTGATTACATATCATTAGCTAGAATGGACCAGAGCCACAGTGGAAGAGTCCTGGAAAACGTGGCTCAACTCTCCCATGACAGAGAGATTTCGTTCCCTCCCCCTTTTGTTAATATGGGGAATATGGTTGGGCAACCTTCCAGGACAAACTTCCTAGCCCTGAATGTATAGACTAAACTAGCATTGACATCCTTTCCTATTTTCCCCAAGAAAAAAAACCGTTGGTCCCCAGCATTATCACTGAAGAAGTAATTAACAAATTCCATGGGCATATTTCAATGGGGCCTAAAAAAAGAGACCTGCAGGGGAGGTGCAATTCTACATTTCTCTGAAAGCCACTCTTTGAAATTACAAATGGGCCTTGGCCGGGTGATTAACAACTATGCAAAACTTTTCACTCTAAAATTACTGCTCTATTTTGCAAGAGAAAACGAATGTACTCAGTTACAAATATTTGGCGATTCAATGATATCCATAAATTGGATAAACAAAGTTCAATCTTGTCACAACGTATTTCTCAATATTGTTCTAACGGGAACACAACGATGTTTAGAGGAGTTTGACTCTTTCTCTTGTCAACATGTCTACAGGGAGCGAAATAATGATAGCGGAACAACTATCAAAACTTGGTCTAATCCTCCCACTCGACCAATGAAAGATTACAGAAAAAAAAATGACGTCTTCCATGAATACTACAACATGTCATTCATAGACGGAATGGAGCAAAACACTTAGAACAACAAAATAAAACACTGCTTTTTACTTCGTTTTGATCAAATATGTAATAATTAGGATATATAGTGCTGCATGGATATGGAGACTCATAATTTTTTTTTGTATACTAGGGCTCACTGATGAGGACTTCACAACATTTCAGGGACTCAATTGAGTGACAAAAACTCTTTTTTTTGTGAAATTACAGGAATGATGAGATTTTTGGAAGAATACACAACTATTTTGACAAAATGGTTGACAAGCCATGTACAGGAAAGGGCTCCCAATAGCCTTTCTACAATATGCAATTTGATTACTTATGAAATAAATTACACATTTTTTCTTGGGAAAAAAATTATCCTATAAGGTATAAAAATTAATATTGTAGAAGTTAAGATTTTGTGTCACTACTTTCAACTTATACATTAATTTGTTTGCGGATAGGGTGCTTTTTTATGCTAAAGTCTAAAGCATAAAAGCATTATTAGAGGAATACTAATAAAATAGGGAATTATTAATACAAAACATGCATTTTCTAAATGTTAGAAAATTTGCATGTATTGTTTTAATATTGGTTAAGTAATATGTTTGACTTCAATGTTAATTTAAAATATTAAGTTATGGTAGGCCTTACTATCTTTAAGCAAGTGATATTTGTTCTCTTCCCCTTATAAAATTTCATCCCTATTCCATAAGTATGAGATACCAAACATCACTACACATGCATTTAGTGACATAACTTCACATTCTACTTCATCAATATAATTAAACATTAATGTAAAATTATTTTTGCATGTCTTGGTTACCCTCATGGCATATATATCTTGGATCCAGCCCAATGAATGCGGTTTTACTAGATCATAAGTTCTTATATACCAATCCCATGTGTCAAGTATTTACAAATCATATTACATTGAGAATCACTATCAAACAAAGAAACCTTTACCTTCTTGTCCTTCACTAGAACTTACATGGAATAGTGATTTTTTTTCTCCATTTTACATTAGAAGTTGTAATGTGTGTATATTATATATTCATATACATTGGAGTTTATTTATACCTCAAATTTTCCCATCTTAATAGTTTTCATCACTTTTTTCTTAGGTTTGTACAATTTTTGACACAATTGTGGATGAAATGTTTCCATCACTTCTCATTTGCATGTCTATCTACGTCATAATGTTTTCAATGCCTATTTGAACCTTTTCCTTTTTTGGCTTATGGCCACAATCCTTTTTTTTCTTTTCTTGTTTGTCTCTTTCCCTTTTGTAGTTACCCCTTTCTTAGGTCCAACTCAATATAAAGAGATTTATTTCTCATTTAATATGTGCTTTCCATAATATTGTAATTATCTTCATATATGAATTAATACTCCTCTAAAGTACTTCACCAATACACTAGTCTCTTTTAAAGAGATACCAAACTAAATGGTTTTATTCTAAAATTAAGGCATGAATTCTTGTACAATCTATTCTTGTTCTTTTTCATAGCCTATTAGCTTCAATGCATCTACACAACTCTCCCACCACAATGGAGAATTTATGGACATTTGCAAATCGAAAAAATAAATATCCTATGATTCTTTCATTTGATAAAGGACAAAATAAAAACCTAACCATTTCAACTAGATATTGAACTTCTTACCATTAATTTGACCATTAAAAGTTGGTATTTCAATTTTCTCTTCGAACTTGAATTGACTATTGGAATATGAAGGAAGAGAGCTATTATTACCTATGTGTCCAAGGTTTTTTCCATTGGAATATTTTGGGTCAACCTTTTCCTCTTCATGCTCAGTATTCATTGAGTGTCCTTACTTACCAACTATTATGTTGCCATTTCATTCATTACACCAATGCTATGCTCCAACCAAGTAAACGTTGTTTCAATATTTCCTTGTCACGTTCTTCATAAGAAGTTACCACCTTTTTTGTTTTCTACTCCATTATAGACCTTGCAACATTGCTTCTCCACTTTCTTTATATCCACTTTGGGTGTTTACCATACATATCATTTTCCAAGTGTTTTATAACTTGGGATTTGAAACTAGTATACTAGGCTTATGGTCTGCCTATATTGTCAACACATATTCTTTTATGTGGATTTAAAATTGCATGCATATTGAATTCTTTGTCAAACAATGATTGAGCTTCTCCAAATTCTATTCACTAACATGCATGAATGTGTAAAACCCCCACTTTTGACCCTTGGAGTGTACTAATTACATTATGTAAAATGATGTAAATAAGCTAGCAAAGATTCCTACTATAGAGATGAAGTCCAAGGCCTAACTAGTGAATGGATAGACATGTATAATGTAAATATTTCTATATGGGCCATGTGGTCGGCTTGTCATGATGACTCAAAATATAAGTAAATATTATTATTGAAAATAATAAAATGGTCCAAGATGTCTATGTAAATATCACCAGAGGGGAAGAGGAAAGGGGGTCCTACGAGAGAATAAATCCTCTTTTTCCAAGTGTAATCCTTGGAACTCATCAATTTTCTACCATGTGCCTTAAATTAACGATTATCCTCCATTTGAATTATTAAATCCAATCATTGAATGCATGTGTGAGGTTGGGAGGAAATCCTTTGCATGTAGTTGTGAAAGCATGGGATGAGTATAATTTAAGAAAAATGTAATATTCCTTCCTTCTATGATCAAAAGTAATGTCAATTGTCTTTTCACCAATCCTCTCAAATCCATTGGATTATATCACTCATTTTCCATGCTAAATTCATACACTACATTATTTCATGTTTTTTTTCTCCATTACTAATAACCAAACCATGAAATTAAACACAAATTGACACTATGAAGAGGAAAATTGTAGTCATTAGAGTGAACAGGATCGATGTAGGTAATCAAAGAGTTTGGGCAAGATAGAAAACTTAACCCAATATTTATTTGTTTCTCCTAGATGCTTGTGAAGCCATGATTAATTTTACAAAAGTTTCTCTAAAAGCATACAACATGTTAGAATCTTTCTACACATTGAAGAGCATTGTAAGGGTTGGGTACTTAGAGGGACCACTGAGTATAGAAAGAGTATCCTTCTTTGTGTTATGTGGGGTAGTGGAAGAGAGTTCCATGTTTGGGGTGGACGAATTATATGCATGTAGTAGTTAGTGGTGAGAAGATTGGATAAGCATGAGAGGAAGTGGGATGGGATGAAAGATAGTGAAGCTTGTAGATGTTTTATTCACCCTGGTGGTATCACACCCTAGATTGGTGGTGGTATTTTCTTCTGTAACCTATGATTTCATGGGAAATTATTTTTACACAACCAATTGCTTAGATCTTCTTCATTTAAAAGATAAGTCTTCTATGTTTTCTATAAATACATTGCAATTATTCTATTTATATCCTATTATGAATATGCTTGTTTATGTATGATGTGTGTGTGAATGTAGTTTTAATTATACTATGTTTTATATTGATGCACCTGCACATGTATTTCTTAGTTTATGTTTCCCATGGGAGGCTCAAATTAGTTCTTATTTCAAATAATGGCCTCCCTGGGGTGAACCTTTGAAATACAAGATTCGTAACTACCCCATCATATAGTCAAAAATGATGGACGGGGATGTTATACAGAGGTATCAGAGCTCCTAGTTGCAACGTTTCAGAGGTATGGACCATAATTAGTATTATAGGAGGAAGTATGTTTTTTAGAAAAAGTGTTGGACAAAATCCTTCTAGAAAATGATGATTTTTAATTATTATTATGGTGTTTTGATAGATCTCATGAATGATATCTTGTGGTATTAGTAAGAATGGTAGATTTGTCTAAGGAAAATTGTTTTTTTTGGATTTGGTAAAGATACTAATTATGCTAGTTGGAAAAGGTTTTGAATGCGAAGTTGTTGGGTTCACAATATTTGTTGTTAGAAAGATGTTGATTGATGTTTGAGATCATAACATGCTCACTAAATCATTAAATCACAACTATCCATGCAAGGTAAAGTGATTGGACGATAACAACAAGTGTCACTACATGAACGACCTAGATTAAATAAGATTACACACACCATCATATAACAATTTTCCACACAAAGTAAGGTGATTGATATTTAATGGTTGGATTCATGTCATGAATGACCAGTTTTTATCGGTCCCTTGATATCAATATATTAATACCATTCATGCAATGATAAGTTATCAATTCTTAACATGGGGATCCTCATTGTGAATGAATCATATTAAATCAAGCAAGTTGGATCAATATATCTTGATCATAACCATTCATACAACAAGAGGTTTTTGTCTTTATCATGAGGGGTATTTCTGCAAATGATTGAGATTAAAATGTGTAGGTTGGATCAGTTGATCTTGGGAATTCACAAAAATAAACATGATTATGGATTATCATGAAGGGAAATTCCACAAATGACCAATATTTCATCATCAAAATCATATTTTCAACATATATTTCTTATAAAAATCGATAAAGTTAAAGGAAATAGACATAGTGTCTACCATGAAAGGCTTAGATAATTTTTGGGATTGATGATCTACTCCTGAGATTCATCTATGGGATTCCCTCTGACAATGTGATAATTACAATAGGATGACATGGAAAATGGTTTATGTGAATATTCCATGGTAGCACCAGTAGATGCCACATAGGTTTTAGGTGGTTACGATGCCACATCACCACCTACCATGAGGCATTCCACATCAACAGGATGCCATATCACCACCTACCATGAGACATTCCACATCAACGG
>LPNX011206281.1:553599-615281 GCA_001517045.1 Pseudotsuga menziesii | reverse complement strand
TTGAAAATCATTTCCAAACATGATTTAAGACAAGCTTCATAACCAGTAATGCATAACCAGTAATTCATAACCAGTAATGCATAAGAGATGGTGTAAACTTCCAATGTTAATAAGTTAATGAAAAGCTTTAACAAATTTGTTAATAATAAAATAAAACTTAAAGTTGAACCGTAATTTTATTTTTACCCCACAACTATATAAATATGAGACTAACAGGTTGGCAAAACAATATAAGTAAATAAAGTGAAATTTGAAAATAAAGTTTAAATATAAAAAACATTAAATAATAAAACTAATATAAAAATGAGTTATATTTAAAAGTAATAATTATTTTTCATAATTGGGAAGAAAAATCAATTAAGCTCTAATTCAAATATGTTCAAGTGTGATAATAAGAGATTTGACAAATTTCGATGTATGAACCTTGGTGTTCAACAAAAGTGACCTAAAATGACAATATTGAAGACTTTGATGAATATATTATTGTGCGTTTAAATTTCCCATATAAAAAAAAAGTCCCTTTTTGCATGCATGTTGTTCTAATCTAAAATATTATTGGGCATTTGAACTTTCCATATAAAAATAAAATCGAATCCCTTTTTACAGGTATGTTGTCTTAAACCGGTTCCGGTAGAAGGCATTAAACCTTGAAAGAGGACACATAAGCTACAAAAGAAGCAAAATCTTTCAAGCGAATTCATCCAATACTACCAAAAAAAAGTTAGTAAAAGAAGAACATTGTGAAGATAAGAGGATGAAGGCCTAAACATAGATGTCTATCCATGTTTGGAAGATTGGAAATCATTTAGTATGCATCATTTGAAAACACAAACTAACCTTTCACGTTTAAAATCCGAACTATGTAGATCTAGAAATGGATTGTTCACCAGCAGGAGACGGAAATAATAAACAGCTCCAACAATCACCCGAAAACAGTGCTGCAACAATGGCAAGTGTGAAGAAAATCTCGTTAAGGTCTTCATTTTTATAGAACTCTTAGACGTCGCTATAGCGACAGAAAACATTGACTTTTTCTGCCCTAGGTCAAGTTGACCATTGTAAAAAGCCAACAAAATCTCAATTCCCTAGGTCAACTTGACGGTGCCGTCGCTATAGCGACGGATAGCCATGGATACAGCGACGTCCAAGGCTTTAGGCATGGATACAGCGACGGATAAGAGTCCCTGCGTGGATACAGCGACGGCTAGGCGTGGATACAGCGACGCCTCGTTCCTGTTGCTTCCAATTTTACACCAAAAAGTAAGAAACGTGGAAAACCTCCATGGAAAAATCTGCGCTTTTGTACTAGTGACTCTATTCATTTGGACAGAGTTGATGTGCTCTGTCCATATTGACAGAGTTGAATAGATCTGTCCAGATGGATAGAGCTGATCAACTCTGTCCAAATGGACAGAGCTGATCAAGTCCCTATGTAAACAATTTATATGACAGTTGAACAGCTCTGTCCATTTGGACAAAGTTGAACATCATTGTCCATTTGCACAAAGTTGAACAGCTCTACCCATTTGGACAGATCTACTTATTTTAAATGATTTTAATTAAACAAAATGCAATATAAAACTTTAAATCTGTTAATGTTTTTTTTGTTTCTATATTTTTTAATTAGCTTATTCTTATTGCCAATTTACATGAAATTTTATAGAATATTTAGACAGCTCTGTTTAAAAAAAGTCAATAACTTTTTAATTAGCTTATTTTTATTTTCTATGTACATGAAAATTTATAGAATATTTAGAGAGCTCTTTCCAAAAAAATCCATGGTTATGTAGGCTTAAATAACTCTACCAGTATGTAGCATCTCTAAATGATATTTAAGACATCTAGACATTTAATACTGTACACGTTGCAGCTCTGTCCAAATGGATAGATCTGATCAGCTTTGTACAAATAGACAGAGTTGATCTGCTCTATCCATTGGACAGAGTTGATGAGCTTTGTCCATATGGACATAGTTGAACAGCTCTGTCCAAATGGACAGAGCTGATCAAGTCCCTAAGTAAACAATTTATTTCTATATGTTTTTTCATTGGGAGGGGATAGGATTTCAAAACCTTTTCATTTTACTTTCCTGAGTTACAACTTCAGCTGTAGTGTAATAACTATATAATTTTGTTCTTAACCTCTACTATTTGCTTTAGTCCATACAACTACTAGTCGAAGTATAAGTCCCATGGCACTTTATGAGTATCTTAGTCCATGAAGCATTGCATTAAGTAACATTGCCATTTCATGCTTTTCCTAAACATAGAGAGAAAAGGTTAGATAGATAAAGGCAAGTTTAAAGAAATAATTGCTTTATCTTCTTATGGGGATGGAGACCAAAACAACCAGAAGTGTAACGTAAAATGATAAGGATGCTGGACTAATGGGGGGAATCCATAGGTGTATGTAGTCAGTCCCTAGACGCTCGCCTTAGTCCAAGTTGAAATCTATATGTCCTTGCCATTTGATGTGATAAATCCATGAAATCACAACAGCTGATTGATAGCGGTTAGTTGATTCACTGCCCTTACTCTTCATTGCTTTATACAACTAGAGGCACTAGGATATATAATTCATTGTAAACACTCCAGATCCTAGAAGTAGGGAAGTGGAAGTATTTAAAGATGAGAAACAAAGAGAAGGTAAGGAATAATTTAGAAATACTTTCGCCCTATGAGATTCAGGGATGAGCTAGCTGATTCACCTACGATTTAAGTTCAGTTGAAGAAATAGAAGTTCTATCTATATTTAATAGTGATTCTCTCACTAACAAGTCTATAATGACTAGGTAGCTAGTAGTCAGTAGTAGTGTCTGTCTATAAAGTAGGTAAGTAGTTGCACTTGCCTTAGACTATATTTTATACTTAGCAAAATGTAGTTAATGCACATGTAGTTAAAGGACTATTAGATAATATTAGTGATATCTATGTCCTTATTGAAATATTAGTTTTTATAGTTTCTAGGTCTTTGAAGTTGATTAATTACCATGTAGAAGGTTAGGCCCTTAGTGATTGAGGCATTATGGCTCTCGAACTTCAGGCCTGACACACTATCTCCCTGCATTTTCCACCTCTCAACTTGAAAAATTGTTTAATGGATCAACATGTTTGGCTTCAAATTACTCTTCATTTCAACTTTTGGCCTCTGAACCAAAACAAGTTTATGGCATGTGTTGGGGTCAAAATCTTATACAACGTGCGTAGCAACCATAATATACTAGTGTATTTAGTGGATTTAGGGATCTTCCTTACCAACATGCATAGAAACCATCATATACCACCTCCGATATCTCATCCACCTAGGCTTGTGACTTACAAATAAGAGATGGAGCCCACAACACAAGTTGGGACAACTGCAAGGCATAATGTTTCCAAAGGTTTGACTTCGGCTTTTGTAGGAGTTGATGTTGGATTGAGTCGAGAGAGGGCTCGTGCCACTATTTGGAAAAAATTTGTTTACAAAACAGATGATGAGTTAGATTGTATGGGCATTGAAGATCTAAAGTTCTATGCAAAGCTTTGTCGTAATATAGCTTCAGATAGAATATCTAATGACACGTCAAGCATAGGAGAGGTTTGTGTACTTCCAATCTATTATTTTTTTTATTCATTTTGAATTAAACTCTTGGTTACTATCTATGTATGATAAATTATTTTTTGATGTATAGTAATAAATACATTACATAAATGTTTATTGTTTTCAGTTTTCTCAATTGTTAAATGAACATAATTTTAGAGTCTCCACTAGTAAAAATGCTGGAAATGTAGAAGAGCATATTGGAGAGGTATATTTAAAATTTACACATTTATATTTATGTTTGAAAGATTTTTTTTTTGTTTTTAAATTTAACTATGTATCTTATTATTAATTTGACTTATTTATGCAGGTTTCATTAGATTCAAACTTTTTAGATGATTTTCCATCTATTGTGAGCTAATGTTTTATTTTTTTTGTTTTTTAAGTTAATTGCTAAGATTAATATTTTTTGCTTTTACTATGATTTATTTATTAACAAAATTTAAATTTTAAGGGAAGAGAACATATTGAAATTGGAAGTGAAGATATAAGTTCTTTGATGGATGTCGATATTGGCAACGAGGTAATTTTGTTCATAATTGAATTGTTCTTTGATATATATGTTTAAATAGTTTAAATAATGTTTGACATTTGTAAATTGCTTTTATATATGTTGAAACTTGGGTCTCTTCGATCTTTTTGAGGCAAAGGAAGGACTCCATTGGACGATAGTGTTGAAATTGTAAGTTTAATATTTTATTTTTTTCTATTTCGTTTAAAATAGTCTAAATAATTTGTAAGATTTATAAATTGTTTTTATATATGTTGTAGCTTGGGTCTACTCCACCTTTTAGAGGCAAAGAGAAGACTCTATTGGATGATAGAGAATTTGAGGTAATTTTGTTGATAATTTAATTGTTCTTCGATATATTAGTTTAATGTTTTAATGTTTTGATTTTTGTTTAAAGTTCTTTAAATAATTTATGTTATTCACAATTTGTTTTTATACATGTTGCATATTGTTACAAGTCCAAGCGAAACGAGTCCAAGGGAAGACCCTGATCGAGAATAGTGGTGGACTTCTATTTAGAGAATTATTTACATTGTTTTTTTATGTAGATATATATGTTGTAGTTGACTTGGACATGGAGGTGATTAATTTTTGGATTATATACATGTACTTTGAACTCACATGTACATAATTTTTGGATTATATACATGTACATTGAACTCACATGTACATGATTTTTTTTGGGATCATATACATGTACATTGAATTCACATGTTCATGATTGTTTTTTTGGATTATATAAATGTGCATTGACCTTATATATTGTTTTTGGGATTATATACATGTATATGTAAATGTTAGGAATGTTAAGAAGTTTTGATAGGTGCAAATATATGAATGTATGTAATTTATTAAATTAATGTTTCTTATTGAGAAGTTGAGAGTGATAGAAATGTATAGGTGCAATCTAATGTTAAGAATGAATATATGAGGAATGTTAATGTTATGAATGTTAGGAAGTTAATGTTAGGAATGTTAGGAAGTTTTGATAGGTGCAATGTTAGGGGTGAATGTGGGAATGGGGGAATGTTAGGAGTGAATGTTTTGATAGGTGAGATGTTAGGAGTGAATGTGGAAATAGGGAAATGTTAGGAATGAATGCTTTGATAAGTGCAATCTAATGTTAAGAATGAACATAGTCGGAATCAATATGGAAATGTTAATGTTAGGAATATTAGGAAGTTAATGTTAGGAATGTTAGGAAGTTTTGATAGGTGCAAATATATGAATGTTTGAAATAAATATTAGGAAATGTTAGGTGCAAATATAAGAATGAATGTTAAGAAAGGTTAGGAATGTTAGGAAGCTTTGATAGGTGCAAATATATGAATGTAAGAATGAATATAGGGGAATGTTAATGTTAAGAATGAATATATGGGGAATGTCAATGTTAGGAGTGAATGTGGGAATGTTAGGAGAGAATGTTTTGATAGGTGCAAATATATGAATGAATGTTAGGTAGTTTTAATAGGTGTAAATATATGAATAAATGTTAGGAAATGTTCAGAATGTTAGGAAGTTTTGATAGGTGCAAATATATGAAAGTTAGTTCATGTATGATTGTAGATGTAGTGTTGAGAACTTGAGAATGTTAGGAATGTTAGAAAGTTTTGATAGAAATATTTTTTATTATTAAGGTAAAATTAGCAACTTGATTCTAAATTTTAATATTTTTTATACTAAGGCAACATTATCAATTTAATTATTATATTTATTTTATGTTCCTTACAAGAAAAGAAAAGGAGCACTACAAAAAAACAAACTACAAATAGCATTCCTATATAACCCCCCAGGATTTAAAGAAAGGTGATGAAATGCATAATGAAAAACAAAAAGAAAGACTTGTAGAGTTACAAGGAGAATTCAAAAAGTTAAGGCCCTTCATGTTTGATGGAGAATTTGAGGAAGCGATAGAATCTTGGTTGTTAATTCTGCTCCGTGGTGGAAGGAAGGTAAGAGTGTTAATAGCATATGCAATAAAGAGTTGAGTTGGAAATTTTTTTTAAAATTATTGAAAAAGTGTATATGTCAGAACGATATTATAATGTTAAAGCTCAATAATTCAATGATTTGAGACTAATATTGTTAACCATGGAAGAATTTGTAACTGAGTTTGTAAATTTACAATGCTATGTACCATATCTAACAGTTGAAAAAGCTAAGGTATATAGTTTTATCAATGGTTTACCCCTAGTATATAAGGAAAAGATTGTGTTTGAAATTCTTCAACAATGGATGAAGCAATTAGAAAGGCCTAGTTGTGCTACCAGTTGTTTAAACAAATATCCAAATTGAGTAGAAGTTAGAAAAATAAAAATATTTGAAAATATCGATCAACGTAGGAAAGGATTTAAACCCTCACCTTTTGGAAAAGGAACAAGAGGTCATACTGATAAAAATTACAACAGGCGAGGTTCAACCAATATCAATGGGGTAAAGAGTATCGAAACTTCCAGTGGAGGGTGGAATAGTAACCTGTAAGCACGTTGCAGGAAGCTTGTACTATGAAAGACATAGCCAGGAATATCCCTATAGTTAATATTTCTTTGGAATATCGACAGGTGGACCATCAATCCACCATGTTGGAAGTAGAAGGTAAAGTTTTGAACATACATGTTTCAATACTTATCGATTCAGGGTCTAGTTTAAGTTACATTGCATCAAAAGTAGTTGAAAAGTGTAAACTTAGTAAGGAAAAACAAAAAAATGCATGGTTGGTATAGCTGGCGACAAAGGTAAAAATGAAAGTTACGGAGATAGTTAAAGATTTGTTATTAGGTTTTAATGACTGGGATACCTCAGTTAATTTAAATATACTTCCCCTAGGATCCTATGACATTTTGATAGGTATGGATTGGCTAGAATCTCATAAAGATGTTATCGACTATTTGCATAAAAAATTTAGTAGTGTGGATGAGGAAGATAAGTATCATACAATGAATGAAATTTATAGACCTTTCTCTACACGAAAAATTTCAGCACTACAATGTAAAAAGTGTATTAGGAAAGGGTGTCAACTTTATGGCATCAAAAATAAAGAATTTGAGCCTGAAAAATAAAAAATGGAATTAGAACAATTTTTTATTTTAAAGGAATTTGAAGTTGTATTTTGTGATAAGATATCAGCATTACCACCTAAACGATATTTAGATTTTAACATAGATCTAATGTCGTTTTCAATGCTAGTATCATGAGCTCCATATCATATGAGTATCCCAGAATTAACGAAATGAACAATACAATTACACGAGTTGCTATAGACAAGGGATATATTAAGCCTAGTGTATCTCCTTGAAGAGTACCTGTTTTGTTCGTGGGTGTGCTAGTAATATGATAAATTGTAATGTATTATTATTGTTTACTTCCGTGCATGCATAACTTATAGTTGATGAATAGATAACCAACCATTGATGGTAGATAACTAGAAGAACGCGAGCTAAAAAAAAATTGGCAGATGAAATTTTTTCTGGCCGACGAAATTTTTTTTTCGTTTGTGTTGTAAATAATGGTTCCGTAACGAAAAAACATTGTTCGGCCAAATAATTGTTCAGCCAAACCATTGTTCCGTCGAATAATTGTTCGGCCGAATAACCTCTGAGACTTGAAACCTGCACAATTTTTAGGTTTCTCCATTTTCGGAAGGTAAAATGGATGCCTTACACTACAAATCAATTGTCGGACTTGATACCATTAGTTTCTTCATTGAATCTACTTTCCGTAGGTATAGATTTTATTGTGTATAGGTGAGATCTGCTATTTTTATGTATTTTTGTTTCTTAACATGTGTCAAGTTTCGTTTCATCTCTTTCAACATGTGGTGAAATGAAAAATATATAACTTTAAAAATACACCACCTAAAAAATTGAAACAAATATGGTGCGCTTAATTGGAGTGTCTACTTCAAAAGGGTATTCGTAGATTTTTAAATTTTATAGTCAATTGCGAGAAAAGTGGCGCAACCAAACACATGTTTAAAATCGACAAGGTTTCCCCATTGATCGAATTCAAATAAATATTATAATTAGTGTATAGATCCATTGGTTACAAATTTATAGTCATCGCAATAGTATATTGTGTGTATATTGTCGTAACATATTTTATTTTTGCAAAACACAAGTTTAACAATGATTTTAGTGGCGCAACCAAACATGTCTATTTTTTAGTCCTTTCATTTTATAAGGACACACTGTCAAAAAATTTCCGAAACGACATATCAAATCTCAATAAAAAAAATGAAAAAATTATGAATAGAAATCTAACATAATTCTCTAAAAGTTTTGTTTTTACTTGAAAGTGAAATTCTAAATGAAAATATCACTTTCGTTTGCCCAAAGTTGAAAAACATGAAAAAATCAAATTTATTTTCTCATAAGGCCCCCCAAAATAGACACCCATCTTCATGGATTCACCCGCATATGAGTGTGTAGTGAAATTGTTCATGCTGAGTATGTATTTGGTACTTGTGAATTGAAATTGTTAGTATTGTAGTAAAGATACAATTATGTTATTTGATTGATATAATAATATGTTAAAAATTTAAGAAAATCAAATAAAATACCTTATCCCAATCCAACTATGCATTTGTTCCAATGATGATAAGATGGTTGTATAGACATGTCTCAATATTTTTATTGTCATGACCAATTAATTGGATTAGAACAATAATTTTTTGTAGGAATGTCACATGTCCCCCTTAATCATTTGGCCATGTTTAACCTTGCTTAAATCTCTCTATTGCTAATTCTACATTATTCAAAATCATTTAATAGACATATCTAGTGAAAACCATTCTCTTGCTTTATTTTAAAGATGAAACCATGCATGCTAATAGATTGAAAGGAATTTAACTTAGGAGGCACAATTCATCTTTGTGTAAATTAAAATTGGCCCTCATGATTGCATGATAAATAAAGAATAAAGATTGCATGGTTCATACTACTACTTCCTCCTCTATTCTAAGTTGTGTCTTGTGATGATTCTCCACTTTAAATATAGTAGGAGTTTGAAAATTCTCCTACTTGCCCAAACTTTATAATGATATGGACTCATTGTTCAGATCCTCTTAAGGTTTCATGTTCTACCAATTTTAAGCAACTAAATGGTTGCTACCATTTCAAGTCCTCTGGTTTGACTAAATTACTAAGATTTTCAAAAGCTTGAATCTATTTACTCTATCTACTATCTGTTTAAAAATATGGGGTATATTTCCAATAGCCACATGCACTCCAAACTTGAAGTAAAAATTGCATATTACATAACATGGAAAAATATGAAATGAAAAGCTAGCGAGATAGGCTATATTGGACATACTCTCACCAACTTTGGCCATCTTTGATTAACAAGTCTATGTTGTGCATTTTATTTTATTTTTTAATCTATTGGATGCACCATTGTAAATGCATGATACACTTATATGATGTATTTGACATACATATATGCTATTTTCTAATATGGAAGTTCTGATCCTAGATGGGGACATGCTTTGGTCACATGCCCAATGCACATTCATCTGCAAAACGCAGTACGACATTTCAAAAACTCTACCCATGCATATTTTCTAAAACAGAAGATAGCTTAAGTATGTTCCAATGAACCTGCTTCCCAAAGAAGGCTCCCAGTTGTTGGTTTAGATCTCTCCTTATTTAATATTGCATGGTTGAGATGGCTGAGAAATTGCGAATCATTTTGTATGCCACCCAAAAAAAAATATTGCATTACTAAGACTTCACCTTCGATCAAGTTTCAAGCAACATTATCAAGTCGTTAACTTATGTATTTTAAATTCTATATACGAGAAAAAAACTGAAATTTTTTTGTTCTAAATTTGGTTTTCCAGTGAGGGTGAAATTTTTGGAAGCAAAATTTAAATTTTACTTTAAAAACTTGATTAGCAGATTCAATATTTTATAGGCTTTGGACTAGATTAAAATTGTCTCATGTGCTCTCTATGTGGGTACATCAAGTGTGTATGGTGCACTGTATCGAAACATATCCTATCCAATTTCTTGGGATTGTATGTGGAATTTTTTTTGTTTCTTTTGTTTTCATTTGTGTATTATTTTTATCTAAATTGTATCCCACATGTAGCATATCCAAACTTCCCTAAACCATAGTTACATCTAAGACATAATTTGTTGATCTATATCCATGCAACATAACTCATAAGTAATTTGTTGATCCATGCAATTAGCCTAGAAGTAATTTGTTGATCCATGCATTTCCCGATCCTGCAGTTCTTGGTGTCGGTGTTTTCACTCTTTGCACATTTAACACTTTCTAAGTACATCTGTTTAGATTTATTTGAGTTTATATGGTGTTTATTTGATTATTTCACTGTTGGTCTTCCCAATAATAGAGAGTTGCCAATGCTTTGTTATTTAAATGCAGGGGAAGGAGTTTTGTGTTCAGATTGAATTTTGTAGCCTGAAACAACTTATTATAGAACAACCTCTATAATCTCATTATCCTTTATCAATTACCATTAATGCTCCCTAATTCAACCCTTTTGATATTTTTCTATAATGACAAACTATTAGACCTAAATGGCCACTCAAAACTCAAAACATTTATGTTTCTCTTTGTTTCATTTCTATCCCTTTTGACATAACATGTTTCGAAAGTTCACTAAACATTATACAGTAATTGTTTATCAACTATATTTATTTGAAGCATTCTATTTCTCTAAATAAGGATATAAATTTAGTTGATTCTTGAACAACTTGCTTATGTTCTTTCCTTTTGATTCTTAAACAACAAATGAAATTAAGTTGACTTCTACTAAAGTGGACAAGAAAGTTGGACTTTAGATAGATCCATAGTGGAAAGCCCACTTTCCGTAAAGGTTGCCAAAAAATTGCTTGATGGCCAAACATGGATGTTTCTAGGAGAGTTGGTTGTCAATAAAAATGAACCAAAGATATTTCAAATGTAGATCCATGCAGTGGAAAGGCCACTGTTGATAAATGATACAATAATTCGTGACCTTTTTTGGGCTGCTAAGTTGGGTTGTGACCTTTCCTGAGTCTACCAGATTGACCATGACTATTCCTTGGGATTCCTTGACTCGATCTATGTTCTGCTGAATTTTATGAGGTATTTTCTGTGTGTGTTGTTTTTGGTTCCTACTATGACCTTTGAGGTTGCTACTATTGAGTCGTGACCTTGTGGTATGCCTTGGACTGAGTTGTTACCTATGTTAGGACAAAACCATGATCATTATGGGTTGATTAGACATAACCATGACTTTTGTGGCCTTTTTGGATAGATCTGTGTCCTATGTGAGTTGTTTGGACTAAGTTGTGACCTTTTTTGGGGCTGTTAAGCTAGGTCATGGCCTTTGTTGAGTCTGCTAGACTAAAGCATGATTGTTCCTTGGGCTTCCTTGACTCAGTATGTGGTCTGCTGATTTTTTTGAGGCATTTTCTATGATTTTGTTGTTGTTGGTTCCTACCATGACCTTTACTAGGGTTGTTGTGTTTCTTGTTCATCTTGTTGCACCATGTCGAGCCTGTTTAGAATTTATAGAGGTTTTTTGTGCTCCTTTTTAGGCTCCTTGAGGCTGCAACTATGTATGGAAGTGTACCATAGTTTGATGCACATGATAGAGCGTGGGCTAAGGATACCTCTTCACATATGAAGGGAGCTTCTATTTGATTGATGTATGACTATCCTAAAATATTATCATTTATTGCAACAATGGGATTGAAAGTTCATCCTCATTTCTAGACTATTTTGATTAATACCTTGAGGTCTATATTTGTCTCACTCTTCCCTACAATTACCTATCTATCTCTCTCTCAGGTATGTCCATTGTTTCGTTAATGACTTGTCTCCTAAGAGACAAAGTGTGATCATAATATATATCCGAGTATATAAGGGAAGGTCTAAACCGCATTGTTTTCTTCTTTTTTTCCATTTATAATTTTATTGCATGTGCTTGACTAATTCTGTTGTACAACTATGGGACTCTACATCCACTAGACAGGTAGAGTAAATTAATACTTTCATGTTTTCAATTCTTTTTGTTTTGTTTAAACTGTGGAATTCCAAGTGGGAATTTTGGATAAAGTTGAACAATTGTGGGAGATTTGCTAGTTCTCTTTCGAGATATAAATGTTAGTGGGATTGGCATAGTCTATCTTTAACTTTATTTTATTTTATTTATATATCAATCTGAACATGGTTTCTTTCCTTGATTGCATGTTAGTGGTTTTTTAAGTCACCATTGAATAAAATGATCACATAAGTATTCATATTTCTTGTCAACAAGAAAACTCAAAGGTATTGTTGCTAATATTTCATCTCACTTCATTTCCATTTATCTAGTGGCTAAGATTACTTAGAGTTAATTCCCATTCTTCTTGATGTGAAATGGAATTAGTAGTATATTTATTGTTACTATTCTATATACATTTTGGGTGATGAGTTGATCCATTGGAGAATAAAGAAAATTACAAGGGATTGTATCTTATTGATTCCAAAATTTCTATCTATTTTTTAAAATAATTTAGAGGTTACTTTTTCCTAGGATGGGAATATACATCCTAGGAATGAACATCCAAATATTATAAAAACTCTCAAAATGTTGTCTAACAATATGTCCATCCACTCTAATATCATGCAATAAGTAAATGATGTATTGGTTTGTTAGATGTGGATACTTTTTGTACATTTTTTTTTTAAATTCCAAATCTACTAGTTCAAGGACATCCAAATTCGATTGAAACTATCTGAAGGTTGTGTAAGATGTTCATGGAACTTGAGAGAAACATGCAACTGTGTTCATTTTACAGTGGATGGTGGCTTGTCCCACATTGGAGGAAGATGAGTTTGGGACACAATTTTCTCATCCTTTTCTTCTATATAAACTGAAATTTTCCTTTCCATGGCATCATCCACCATTATCTTTAAGTTACTCATGAATTTTCATCCAAGTTCAGATATCTTGGCATGACTTTAAATGACTCGATAGATAGTTTAACAACGGATTCATGCTTGTTATTCCTATAAATTTCTGGTATTTTTACATTTGGAATCATTCAAGTATACAAAATAATGATTACCAAGTTACTATAGATCCATAATGAATTACATTCTACTAGTCCTTCAATTCCTTCAACTACATTTATTAAGTGCAAATATTTGCACTTAATAAATGCAGTTGAAGGACTTGAAGGACTAGTACAAGGTACAAACCATTATGGATCTATAATAACTTGGTAATCATTATTTGTTATCCTTGAATGATGTAAAATTTGTTTGAATATCATCATTGCTAGGAAATAACAACTTCTTAAAGGGTGTTAGCTCAATGGTAGAGCACCTGCCTAATTAAAGGAAGGAGGTTGGTGGTTCGATTCCTCCATGCTCTATCATAAATTTGTGACTAACAAAACGACTACATTCACATATATACAACAATTAGTAGCTAATTTCTAGTATCTTATAGTGTGACTGACGTTTAGTTGTATTTAGCTTAGTCATTAATATGTTCATCTAGTAGTTTATTTAGTCATATGTTTGGTCATTAATTGTGGAAATCAATGACTAAATCAATGACTAATAATTCAACCAAATAATGAATAAGTTAAATACGACTAAGTTAGTCAAGCTATAAGATAATGGAAATAAGCTATTATTAGTCATTGACTAAAAAATAGTTGTTTATATCTGAATTTTAGTCATTTTTTTAGTCATTAATCATCATTTTGTGCTAGCGTCAACTTGTTCAGGAATGCAAAAAAATGAAAAATATGTGCAAATTTATTGCATGAAGTAAAAACACCTCTTATTCGCATCTTGAAGAAAAGAAAACTTGCAAAGTCCATTAAATAAGGAGAAACAAAATTAGTTCACTGTAAGTGGTGTAGAGACAAATTTATCTATGACCTAGGAGCACAAAGCTAGGAGGAGTCAATAATGTAGAAGGACCCTTTTCCATTGATGTAAAATGGGGACAAAAGTTAGGAAAAGGTGAGCAAGAGAAAATTTAAACTGAAGAAGATCCCAATGGAAGGGGTAGCCTAATTGTGTTGGGCTCAATGAGAAAGGGGGATATTGTTGAATATATGTTGTCATTGATTCCAAAGGTCAAATGTCAAAGATCAAAGATGATTCAACAAGATAGAAAAGACAAGCCAAATACATATATATGTTGAATGTATGATCAAATATGGACCAGTTGAAAGGTGGAAAAGATAGATCAAATGTGTCAAAAGATCAAAAGATGGACCATAAATCAAATCCTAAGATATCCAAGGACCATCATGACATTGGTCACATTTTCACACATATTTATGTACATGGAAGAATAATTTGTAAATAACATAAGTATGAGACTTGTAAAATAAGCAAATTATGTGTGCAAAAGTCCCAAAAGTTAGTGGCATATGTGCATCTTAAATTACAAATATGAATTATGTATGTGGCACACTGACACAACCATTAAACTTGTTGGACATGTAATCCAATAGAACGATATCCAAAGTAAACAAAATTTACAAAGTGGACACATCTCTTGAGTCAATAAGGTTATAAATAGGAAAAAGATGATCATTTTGAAGTAAGCTTGTGGAAGATGAAGATATAATTGTTTGACAAGATTTGGAGTCTTTGTTTTTCAGGGTATCAATGGCTCAATGATCTTCGATGAATATTATTTTGGAGCAGTTCCATAGTGCGATATGAGTAACACTGGTTGATAGGATACCCAAAGTTTGGATGTGCAAATAATAAGTATAACTTTGCAGATCACTATTATCTTCGCACATTGTATTTTCCAAAAAGGTATGATGCAGATGAAAGACACATACATGTTTTAAAGAAAGGCATGGTGTGAAATATGTAGATGTATTTTGAAGGAAGTTCTAACAAAGATGAAAGGAGAAAAAGTATTTTGAAAGAAAGGTCTAACATAAGACACAAACCTATTTTGGAAGGAAGGTTTGATGCAAATATTCAGGCACAGACTCGTAGACATAGATCTGAATTGTTTTGGGCAACTGTGAGTTCCACACTTATAAAGAATTTTAAATTCAGAGACAAATTATATCAATCACATAACAAACAACACATACAAAACACCAATATTTCATGTGGTGAAACCCTAGAGGGGTAACATCCACACATGAAAAGTATTGAAGCTCATTACTGAACAAGGAGAGATTACATGATGGGTCTCAGCCTTATAGACAACTTACTTCATTACGTATCCCAACCATGCACTATATACTTCATGAAATTAGTTACATGAGTAAACCGTTGTCAGTTATTCCCGTTATGAGAAACTTCCCATAAGCACCCATAATGAGAAACCTCCCATAAACACATTAGTTTAGTTGTCATTTAACAATCTCCACCTTGACAACAAAATTTACAAATACTTTTCCCACGATTATTTATCACCATTTTTTCAAACCAAGAGAAGCTACACACCAACGTAACTTCTCTAACAATACAGGTTTTATGAACATATCTACATAATTTTCTTGAGTATGGACCTTTTTTCAGATCTACTCCACCTTCACTATTGGTTTGTTTTACAAAATTATATTTTACATCAATATGTTTAGTCTTACTATGATAAACATGATTTGTAGCCAAATGAATTGCACTTTCACTATCACAGAAGACATGCATACTGTTCTACAACCTTCCAATTTATCTAAGCAGACCTCTCAGCCAAATTGCCTCTTTGCAAGCATGTGAGGGAACAATGTATTTATCCTCTGTACTGGATAAAGAAACTATTTCCTAAAGCTTTAACATCCAACTTATAGATCCACATGAAAGAGTAAAGACAAAACTTGAAGTAGAACTTATTTTTTCCAAATCACCTGCGAAATGTGAATCAACAAAACCACATATAGAATCATTGTTATTACTAAAGGTGATACAATAGTCACTTGTGCCTCTTAAGTACCAAAGCACCCATTTCACTGCATTCCAATGGTCTTTTTTTGGATTTTCCATGTACTTACTAACAACACCTACTGCATGTGAAATATCAGGTCTAGTACACACCATTGCATATATTAAACATCCTACTATATTGGCATATTGTACACGAGACATATAATCCTTTTCTTCAACACTACTAGGACATAAACTTGAAGATAGTTTAAAATGGGAAGTGGAAGGAACATTCAAAGGATTTTCCTTATTCATTTTGAATCTTTTAAGTATTTTCTCAACATACTTCTCCTATGAAAACTAAGCTTACCATTTCTTCTGTCTCTATGTATCTCAATACCCAATATTTTTTTTGCAGCTCCAAGATCCTTCATATCAAAAGTCCTAGCGATCTGATTCTTCATCCTACTAATCTCATCCATGCTTTTGCTCACAATAAGCATATCATATTCAACATACAATACTAATATAATGAAGATATCATTCAACTTTTTGAAGTATAAACAATGATTATACTCACTTCTAGTATAACCTTGGCTCACCATGAAAGAATCAAACTTCTTGTACCATTGCATGGGAGACCCTTTCATGCCATACAATGATTTATTGATCTTGCAAACGAATCTACCTTTCTGATGCTGTACAAAACAAACTGGTTGTTCCATATAAATCTCCTCATCTAAATCTCCATGTAAGAAATTTGTTTTAACATCTAGTTTCTCTAACTCCAAATCAAGCATTGCCACTAATGCTAACACAATATGAATAGATACAAGCTTGACAACTGGTGAAAAAATATCATGATAGTCTATACCTTCCATCTGAGAGTACCCTTTTGTGACCAATCTGGATTTATATCTTTCAACCTTACCATCAAGTCCTTTATTCAATTTGAAGACCCATTTACATCCAACATTTTTTCTATCTTTGGGGAGCTTAACCAATTCCCATGTCTTGTTTTTCTCTAGAGAATCCATTTCTTCTTTCATTTCCACCTTCCACTTAGCATTTTCAATACAATCAATGGCTTCCAATAAACAAGAAGGTTCTCCATCATCAGTAAATAAAACAGATGAAACAAAATCAGTATACCTCTTAGGAGGATTTATCTCCCTTAATAATCTTCTTGGTGTAGATTGTGGGGTTTCCACAATTTCTTGAATTTCTTCATCTTTTATGACTTATCTCTCACTAGAAACTTCTTCTTAATTCTTTGAGTCATTAGAATATTGGTTCTCCAACTGAATGAGTTTTTTTGATATTACCTATTCTGGTTCCACATCAACTCTTACACTTTCGGATTTAATCAGAGAAGATTCATAAAACTTTACATCTATGCTAATGACAATTTTGTGGGAAGTACGATCCCACAATCTATATCATTTCATTACATAATCATAACCAACAAAGATGCACTTGTTTGATCTAGGGTCTAACTTAGAACACTGATTTTTAGAAGTGCATAAGCTTCACAACCAAAGATTTTCAAATTCTAATAATCATAGGAATGACCATTCCATACCTCTTCCATAATTTCAGAATATATTTCCATTGTAGGTGATCGGTTTATTAGATAACAAGCAATAGAAACTGATTATTCCCACAACTCTTGCCCCAAATTAGCATTACTGAGCATTCTCCTTGCTATTTCTAGAAGAGTCATGTTCATGTGTTCTGAAATGCCATTTTGCTAAGGAGTGTATACATTTGTTTTGTTTCTGACAATTCCTTCATCTTTGCAATATTTTTAAAACTCCAAAGAAGTAAATTCACCTCCATTATCCATCCTTAAACACTTGATTGTCCTTTTAGTTCTTTTTTCCACCTTAACTCTAAATTGTTTAAAAGTATTAAACACATCAGCTTTTCTTTTTAGGAAATAGACCCAAACCTTTCTAGAAAAGTCATCTACAAATAATACATAATATTTTGCTCCCCAATAGGAAATGGTAGGAGACATACCCCACAAATTAGAATGAACGTAGACAAAAACAACTTTACTAATATGACTACCTTCTTTGAACTTTTGTCTACACTAATTTCCATATATACAATGTTTGCAAAAAAACAAATTCATAGTTTTCAAGTTTGGAAGCAATTTACGATTCATTAATACCTGAAGTCCTTTTTCACTCATATGACCAAGACACTGATTCCATATAAGCTAAGTGGATCCTAAATATTCTTCGGATACTAATGCAGTACCATTAATTTGCGTCCTTCCAACCATTTTTTAAAGGTTTCCTATCCTATGTGCCTTAATGACCACTAACACACCCTTGGAAACTTTTAGAGTTCCATCAAAACCTGTAAGCTTATGACCACAAGAATCCAATACTCCCAAAGAAATTAATTTTTTCTTTAACTCAAATACATGTCTAACATATGTAAGTATTCTTATTAATCCATCAAACATATTAATTTTAACACTTCCAACCCCAATAGTTTTACACGAATGATTGTATCCTAAAAGAAATATTCCATCATTAACTATTTGATAGGAAGAAAACCAATATTTATGAGGACAGATACGGTGTGAAGCACTAGAAACTAATAGTCATTCCTCATTATATTTAGAAAAATTACAAACAGACAAGTCTCATTAATCATACCTAAATCAGAAGACTTAACTAAATTTGCCTCTGACTTGGAGTCATCCTTCTTGGATTCTTGTCTCTTCCAATAGTCATTCTTGAGATTACCAGTTTTGTTACAGTACCAGCATTTTAATTTTCTCTTTTTTCCCTTCGATTTAGACCTGTAAGTACCACTTGAATTTTCTCCTTTCTCTTTGGATCGACCTCTAAAAACAAAAGCTTCAGGCAAAGAGGTTTCAAGACTAGATTTATTCCATAATTTCTCAGACAATAATGCACCAACCACATTGTCAAATTCTAAAGTATCAGTTGTACTAAGGCTAATGGGAGAAACTACTTGACCCTAAGAATCAAGTAAAGTACATAAGAGATTGACTGTTTTATCTTCATCATCAATTTTAACATCCATACTACTCAACTGGAAAATAAGAGTGTTAAAAACATTTAAATGATCTACAATCTTCGTAGCTTCTTTCATTCTCATACCGTACAGTTGTCGCTTCAAGTAAATTCTATTTGTCACTGATTTGGTCATATACATACTTTCTAACATGTTCCATAGGATTGTTGCTGATGTTTCTCCAACAATGTTGAAAAACACATCATCCAAAAGAAATAATCAAATTGTGCTTAGCGCTTTGACATCTATATCCTCCCATTCAACATTTATCACGGTGAGAGGTCTTTTTTCTTTTTTCGTCTAAAGCTCTATGTAACCCCTTCTGAACTAATAAATCCCGCATCTTTAACTTCCATAGTTCAAAATTGTTTTACCATTAAAATTTTCAATCTCAAACATAGTGCTAGAAATTTGAATTTTATATATATATATATATATATATATTACCCCCCAAAAAATACTCCCAAAAAAAAAACAATAGTAAATTCTCCCAAATAAGAAATTACAATGTCTTGAATTTTTTTTTAATAAACAATATATATATATATTCCAAACTTCACCAGCACTCTAGAAGACTCTCTTCCATGGCCAGCTCTTCACCAACTATGAGTTCTTTTCCTTCACATCTGATCTTCTTCTCCACGCGGTAGTCACGGGATTGTCCCAACTACAAGTTCCTTTCCATTCTGTTTTATTCTCCACACGGGATTCAAAAACGATTTAAAAACAAAAAATGGTGGGTTCCCTCTCCTCCATGGCTGTGACCCTCTACAGTGACAAAAAAGCAACTCACAGGTGATCCATCTCTTTTCATGGGTCCTCCAGCTTCCAAAAAATAGTAGAAAAAGTGGTTTCCTCCATGGATCTCTCACATACGGTGCCAACAACATCGGGTCTCTCATGTGTGATCTCCTCCTTCTTACGCAGGTGCATAATCACTTCCAATCTGAGTGGGAAGAGTTAGCTTGGATCCTATGGCAATATTCTTAGTGGACTGCGGTAGGCTCTCTTGTCCAAGATGTAACACTCTTCCACTTCCTCACAAGATGACCTATTTAGGCTGCATGCAAGCTCTCCCATCCAACAACACTCTTCCACTTCTTCACGAGCCGCTCTTTACATATATTCTTCACAGACTCCCACACGACATTAGCATTCACCATGAGCAGACTGTCTCTTTTATCTCACAAATATTTGATACCACTTGTTAAATTCGAAGACAAATTATATCAATCACATAACAAACAACACCATACAAAACACCAATATTTCATGGGGTAAAACCCCATAGGGGAAACATCCACGTGGGAAAAGTATTGAAGCTCATTAATGAAGAAGGAGATATTACATAACAAGTCTCAGCCTCACAGACAACTCACTTCATTATGTATCTCAACCATGCACTATATACTTCATGAAATTAGTTACATGAGTAAACCGTTGTCGGTTATGCCCGTTATGCCCATTATGAGAAACTTCCCGATAACACCCATAATGAGAAACCTCCCATAAACACATTAGTTTAGTTGTCATTTAACATAGAAGTAGATCAATGCTTGCGACAATTGTGTAACTTGAAGAGGAAGACATAGATCATAATGGTTTCAAGAAACTAGCTGACGCAGATCAAAAGAATTCAGCAGTTGTGGATTTTGAAGGAAGAACATTTCACTACTTGTTATACACACATTTCATATCAGGGAGGTTGGATGGGGTAAGGATTAGTGGGATCAAACATCCTTCTATTCGGTGTTGGAGAACTATCAGGGTGCATCAAAATCGTTTCTATGGGTGTAGATAAACTTTAGGGTATTATGATCTCCTTCTGTGGATACTGGAGAACAAAAGGAAGTAGTCACTTCCACACCTAGAGAACACAGTTCTTCCGCAGATCTCATCTTGAAGCCGCAATTCGTAGTTTGCATGAAAAGACTAATATATGTTTAGGTTGGTGCATGGAGATTGTAAGTTGGAGTTTACGCAGATAGAAGTTGTTGTAGGTTGGTGCTAACAGACCATAAGTTGTACTTGAGATCAAGTGAACATCTAAAGGAGTGGGTTCTCATGATCGGAGACTATAATATCCTATTGATGTTACTCTTCATATATATACATATGTGTGTGTGTGTGTGTATTGTTATTTTTATTAGTGTGACTGTTTAAATTTGGAAAATCTACATAATTGTACATATCTACGCTATTACTGATTCACCCCCTTCTCAGTAATAACTTAATACCAATAGGCGACATTCAAATATTTTTTTATAGAATAATTTGAACCTAATTACATATTTGAGTTGACACCCAAAAAAAATTCAAGTTAAAAAAGAAGAGACCAAATTAGAGTCTAGAAATTGAAAATATTGTTGATTTAAATAAGTTGTTTTAGGGTTTTCTGGTGATGATTGTATGGATTTCAAAGAAAATATTTTGATAGACTGACTATATTTATGTATAACTAGTGCTATTAGATGTACAAGGCCTGTGAAATTTAATAAATATGGTCATAATCAATATTCCAAATAATATTGATGGAGTGATGATCATTTCAAATTTGCTACCTCAAAACCCTAGCCACACAAATAAGATCCACGGAAAAGAATCTTAATTCTTCAAATCCCTAGTCTTAGCTATGGATTTCCTTCAAAGACAAATATTTTTTTATAGGAAAATATCATGGTCATAGTAGTGAAGAAATTATAAGGAGTTTAAATGAAGAAAATTCAATCACATGGAAAACTTGGCTACACTTTACCTAAGGGTTGACGATCTTATATGGTAGAAATTAGTTGACACTAAGGAGATGTTCAAACTTCTAGATGAATATTAAAAGGTATTTGTAGAAGAATATTTGTAGGATATGGTGGAAGAATATTAAAGGTATTTGTAGATAGGTGGTCTCATGTTGAGAAGAAGGGTAAATAGAGAAATAGAGGTTTATGTTTTATTTTAAAACTTCCTACTATAGGTTCACGGTTGTATTTAGTAGGAGAAGGTCATTATTTTTATAAAATTAAGTATAAAGTATAATTTCACCATTCTTAATTTGTTTAAAATGTTGCAACTCCCTGCAAAGCATATTCAGAGCACACAAGTTGAGGTTGAAAATGTTCAAATTTTAAAGATTTGAAGATTTTCTTGGAGAAATATGTTTTGCATTATGATTTTCATGTTATAGATATCAATAGCATGAAAATTATTATTCAAATATCCTTAGATGGTATTAGTTGATATAGTTCATATTAATCTACAAAATAAGTTTATGAAGCTTTGTTATAAGAAAAAAATCACATTGTAGAATATTTCTCTTACAAAACAAAAGGGATCAAAGTGGCACAAGAAGTAGTGATTTATGAGAATATATAGGGTTAAGTCAAAATAATACTCTACGTAAACACCCTGAAGGAATTCCTCATGGAGGGCATAAAATGGGGAAGAATATACATGTTGCATTCCTTAAAGATTCCATAGATTGAAGAGTTAAAGAAAGAATAACCAATAGCTAATGTTTTTGTATATGGCCACCCAGACAACCGTTGAGAAATAATAGTCATTAAGGCTTATGAGAATTAGTTCAAACTTATTATGGATCAATGTGGAATAAAAAAGGTACTCAATATAGAGGTACATGGAGGACTAAATCCAATGAAGGTAGTTATCTTAGTAACAAAACAACAACAAAGAAACAAAGAAGAAACCATAATCAATATCAAGGTGGTAAAGTTGTAGTCGGATCCCATATCAACATTTCACTAGGATGGATGAATGGTCTCGCTTGGAACCAATTGACTACATTTCTTACGAAATCATATATATGGCTTCCACCCATGTTTTGAGTGTGGATTATGTGAAGGGGATGCAATGTAATGTACATAGAGAGAATAATATAGAGCATCCAAAAAAATACCCAAGTGGGATATTGAATCTATCATTGACATAATCATAGAATATGCCCTCTAGTTAGTTGGAAGGAATAATATAATAATGAGTGGTAGTTGACAAAGACCCTAAGGAATACTCATGAGAAAGTATATGTTAACCCAAAAAATCCCCCACTTAGCTCTCAATGGTCTACACCACCCAAGGACACCATCTCATGATCCTCATATCCCTCCATTAGACCCCCACACCCTCAAAATAGCCTAAGGATGAAGAAAAGGGCTTAAAAACCCCAAAAAGGAGTCCAAAATAGTCTCCTAAGAGCTAAAGCCCCCAAAAAGGGGCTAAAACCCTAAAAGGAGCTAAATTTAGGGCGAAAGGGGCTGAAATCCCAAAAAAGGGGCTAAAGCCCTGACCAAGGGCTTGAAACCCTAAAACCCCTTGAAAAAGCTATAAAAGGAGGGTGGGGGCTCACTCTCAAACAACTTCTCCCTTGCATATTATTATGTTGCCCGTGGATGCCTTGAGACATCTTTGCCTCTCAATCCATCCACTCTCTCTCCTCCATCTCCATTGAGCCCTTGCTCTTCCATCCAAGAGAGGTGCTTCCACAAGCTAGGGCATGGTGGCGCATTTGCACTAGAGAAGGTATAGCTTGTCTTTCATGTCTTGTTTATTTGTTTTCTTTGCTTACTAACCCTTGTTTCCATTTGCAGGTTTTATATTTAACATTGTTTTGCAGGTTTTACTATAGCTTAGGATTTGTTTGCAGGTCTTTGGAGGCAGAACCCTAACTTGTGTTTGCAGAGGGGTTCACCATGGCTTCTCTCTTCTTTCTATTCGTAGCTTAGCTTACTGTTTTGTCCATTTCCATTTCCATTTTTATTTTCTGTAGTTACCCACTAGTAGGAACCTACCCTTCTGTCCTATAGATAGAAGGGAGCCATTCCTGCCACTATAGCAAGGAGAAATCCATGCTACAGAACTGGTGACCATGCCAGGTCGATCCCACGGGATCCTTGGTCCAAATTTTTAATTTCCAAGTTTTTAAATTTTTTGCCCTAGTTTTTAAAAAAAAAATCTGTTAAATCCATCATAAATTCAGTTTATTTCCTGTTTTCAGTACTGTCGAAGCCTCTACTAGGAAAAACCAAGTCATATTGGCCACGGCACAAGTTACTCTAGGCCAGATTTGACTATGTCTCACAAAAACCCCAAATACGGAGCAGGGCCCTCTTATCAGGGCCAAAAGTGAGACTGGGGCACACTTAATGGGCAAACAGGTGCACCCAGGGAACACTTAAACACCCGATAAGTGCGACTTCAACCTAGAAATCCAGTTCGCGACTGTTTCTACATTCTGTGTGACCCCCTCGCCTATTTCTGAAAAAATATCGCAGCCCCCTTGCCAGATTTTGTCAGAAATGTGCGGCCTGTCAAACATAACTTTAATTTCAGTTTAATAATAGTTAAATTTCAGTTTTATAGGACTGTCAGTGCGGCTCAGCCGTCTCTGTCCAGCACTACAAGTCAATTTCAGTTTCTGTTTTCATTTTCTGCAATTTATTTCATAAACAATGTGTAGATGCCAAGTAAATGTTAAATGACTTAATTAAATGAACCTAGACTAACTACAATCAATCTAAAATTAACTATCTTGCTTCACCTTCCTCCTCTACCCAATCATCACCCTCCAGGGTATTCTGGAATACGACGAAGGGCAAGCTTGTATAGATCTAGGCACTCCACTATATTGTTCCAAACCATTAAAACTGGATGACCTGGAAGGTAGAGGGGGTAGAGAAGGAGGGCTTCTCACGGCACTAAGCATCCTCCCTATTGACCAACCTTGCATCCGGGAGGTGACCTAAGGATCTACGGATGGGCTTAGTCCCATTGTGTTGAGATCCCAACACCTTCTCTTGGTTGAAGAGGAATATTAGTGAGAGGTAGACATCTAGTTAGGCCATCAAACATTCAGGGTTAATCACTGTATTTGTTCACAATTTCATTCAATGCATGCATACATAATGACATGAACTCTACCATGATGAATTCATAAACCATTTGCAGCAACCGAATACCAGAAAAAAAAACAAACAAATACACCATACCAACTAATTAACCCAACTCAGTTCATGACGCTGAGTGAGCCTTAAAATTTACTAATTTACACTAAGTATAAATCAATTTATAGTGTTTGAGGACATAAGTCCCTGACTGCTTCAACTGTGGGAAGTACTTGGGATCTGCCCAAAAATGTATTGTGAGGAGTACCACAGGAACCCCAAAGTAGCTGGCCGCTGAGAGGAATTGCCAAGCGAAACAGGCAACGACCCATTCCGATTGAGTAGAAACACCTGTGAGGAACAAGCCAAGCGCTGTCTTCTGATAGTCTTGGTGGCCGAGTGACCACCTGCAGCCAATAGGAAGCCAATGAAACTGGGGTCCAAATATCATTCCCATCAGTTTGATAAAATTTAACACAATTGATCCCTCATGCTCTTCCTCACGCCTAAGAGGCGAACCACCAGAATTTGGAACACTCAATCGACATCGTCGAAACTGTTCTTAGCGATCGCCCACACCATCAGAGGGCCACACAGCCTCTGATTCTAATTCAGACCCATATGAGTCTAAACCAGACCTACATACCGCACCATCAAGCCCCATAGCTAGTGCAAACCCAGATCCATTTTCCGGCATAACCTTAGCAAGTGGACCCATGTCCACACCACAACATGTCACCCACAACCTGGAAAGTGGCCCAAGCACAGTTATGAATATTGTCATCAGTTAACTACCACCACCTATAGTGACCAGCCAAGCTAGCCCACTTGCAGCATACGGGGGCAGTGGCCCTTCCACACACACTACCCCTCCTACCACACAGGGGGGCAATGGACCGTCCACTTACATTGCCCCTACTATCACACATGGGGGCAATGTCCCCACCACTCATACGGTCCCTCCCACAACACTTGGGGGCATTGGCCCATCTGCAATGGTGCCATCGCAAGTACCCCCAGCTATGCAGATGCATTATGCACCTACAAACCCCACCACCATCGCAGCCCCATCCCATATCAACCTGGGGTCAAATCTACCTTTCATGGCTCATCTGAACTTGCCTGACTTGGCTAGATTAACAAATGACCCCATCTTCCATCAAGCTTTTTGGCCTCCAATGCCAACTAAACTGCCATCAGACATCCCCAAGTTTGAAGGCAAAGTAGGGGAATGTCCCCAAAACCACAGAATGACATTCCATCTATGGTGCTCATCCAACAGCATCGTAGATGATTCCATCCGGATGAGGCTATTCCAACGCACCCTTACAGGTGCTATGGCCAAATGGTACCTTGAGCTGCCGCAAGCCAAGTATCCAGACTTCAACTCCCTAGCCTTCATGTTCCTACAGTATTTCCAACTCCCTGTTAGATATGACGAGGGGGTGGAGATCCTGCTATCCTGTCGTCAAAGCATTGCCACTCATATAACTGACCATATCCATGAGTGGTGGCAACACTGTAGCCTATGCAAAATACAACTTAACAACATGATCTTCTTGGATTAGTTCCTTAAGACCTTGCTCCCACCCATAGCAAAGGACGTCGCATCCAAACGTCATACTAAAGGCCCAACAATTTGACCTTATCTATGCTCAGTCTAGATACCTGTATACTGTCATTCCAGATGCCCCCCGTCCACATACCTCCTACTGCGATGCACCGAGGGCATCCCATGCTGCGAATGGCATCATAGGATCGGTCTCCCAACAGCCACAGCCTCGACCAACACCACATGCTGTTACACCACAACCAAGCAACACTGCTAGTGTTGCTTACCAAAACCAAGCTTCGGACTATGCTAGAATGATGCCCCAGTCTGAAGCAACAACTTCCTAAAAAAACCTACGCCACCATAGCAAGCTTAGGCCATGGCTTGGCCAACACAGTAGTATGTGGGGAAAATTCCCACATTTGTGGCACCACCACCCCTACAAATCTACTACGCACCACCAGTGCAACCAGTTCAAGCCCCACCCCTGCTCCACCCGCTCCATTGGGACAAGTGTTTGCACAACAAAACCGTCCCAACCAGCCTACCCCCAACAATCAATAAGAGCAAGATAGAAATAACTGGCCCTGCAACCAAGGAAATAACCAACCGCAGGGAGGCGGCCAACAACCGAACCCTCCCAACAATTCTGCGGCAAACCGGCCAGCCCAAAACCCCCCACAACAGAATGCACCAAGATTCAATGCCCCGTTGTGCACAGTCTGTGACATTTATGGGAACTACACATTCGAGTGTCCCCTCATGGCTCGCACTAAGTAGGACATTCAAAACGAGGCCCAACAGGTCGCCAACGCGGCAAATCAAGCCCAACCCAACTCGGCACCACAAGGACCTCCCCCCATGGTGCTTCAAAACCCACTGCTAGTCCAAGGATTGGTGGCAAATGCACCCCCTCCCCAACCCAACCCCAATGCTCCGGGGGCACCTCCCACGGCCGAAACAGGTGTTCACCACCTGCTAGCCATGACGACTGAAGGGGTCAACTTGCAAAATCGATGGAATCAGTACGGTACCACCTGTTATCGCTCCAAGAAACTACCTAGGGTTATAGGCTAGGTATGCTTGGTAACTTGAGAAATCATATTTTTGTGTTTTCTGAAAAGGTGGATCAATAGGACAATTAAAAGACTAAGCAGTAAGACAACATGCCATGCCTCTAAATAAGCCAGTGCTTCGAGGAATTAAATATCAGCCACAGTGAATAATCGAGGTATGAAGAAAAACATTCGAGATAACCAAATACATTGAAATGCAGGGTCATACAAGAATATAAAGAAACACTAATCCATCCATGAGCTATATCAGAAGATGACAGTTCTGAACAACTGAACTGAATAAAATCAAGTGTAGAATAATGAAAGTGTGGACAGACTGATATCTAATAACCAAAGGAAATTGTGATTCATATAACAAGAAGTGTCCAGTACATGGTCCAACATATATCCCAAATTGAAACCCCCCCTTGGTTCAGCCTCAGTACTCAGACTTTATAGTCTTTACAAAGTAGTTTCAAGATCCTAAAAACATGGATCTTGTTATCTAACTAGAACAGAAAATTGCAAAAAGATAGGAACGATTCCTTAAATCAAGGAAATGATGATGTGTCGGTCTCCTTCCTTGTGCTCGATGGTTGTTGAAGTGAAGTTAGCCTCCCAAGGCTCGGTGGGTTTGATTAGGTGCATAACAGAATTGAATGCCTAGAAATCTTGAGATGATTCTTTGACTGTTTATATTTGGCTGATACGGTATTTTTTTTTATTGATGAATCCCCTGCCACCTGTACATTTGATCTTCTTGTTGGAAAACTTGACTGGACAGGTGAATCGAATCCTTAACAGCTGCACAAAATCTGGAGTATTTGCTGCCTTCTGTCATCTTTTTTCTCCATCAAGTATTCAACAAATGTAATCCACATTAATGAGCTATGGACAAGTCGAATAGTTCATCTTTATAATCCACCGCTGAAGCATTTGGAAAAAACAATCTCGGATCTGTGTAAAAAGAAGATCTCTCTGCTCACTCTTGTATTCTATTGCAGTAGTCGCTCAACAAATTCCACACTAGCATTTCTGGTGTTCTTAGATGAGTCCAAAGTCGTGGCCCAAGAACCCCTTCCTTCCTCCATAGTCCAAATTTTGACAGTTGCATCCCAAGATGCTGTAACTATTTGTTGGCAAGAAGATTCCATGATTTGCGGACATGAAACAGTATCGTCATGGACTCTGACCTTTGCAAGAGCACGACCATAATCTACTGAGTAGACATAAACATGATTATCAAATGATCCTGCAAGGACAATAGGATATGCGTCCATGCTGTTAGCCAATGCAAGAGAAGAGAGTGGTAAATTTCCAAGTTTGGTAGAACGCAGTTGAATACCATCTGTAACAGAGTAAACCTTGATAAAACCATCTCTGCCAACAGAAAACATTGTAAGGCACTCTGATGCATTCTCCTCAGAAAGGATGATCGCACAAGCAGCTCCTCTATGCATCTTTAGAGATCTTGGCTCTGAAAAACGTAGTCGTAATCCATTTATGCAAATGTTGAGAAACATGCTTACATTCCAGAGCTTGTCTATGTTTAATAATGAAATCATCAACATCATTTGCCCATGGTGACAATATCACATCCCCAACAGGATCTCCTCTCTGTCGCGTTCCAAATTTCAAGTTATTCCTTGTGTAAATGTCATTCAAATGCTCAGGATGGCAAATCCTGCAAACCCCGGGGCAGGGCTTTTCACTCCTGAAAAACGAAAATGCAATAGCCGCATGTCGCCTTGGAATTAGCTGTATAGAGAGGAGAGATATGATCTTGAACAGAACGATCTGGAGAAGATTGCAGGGGAAATCGAAAATAATGCTGAGAGGGTCTGGACAAGAGCTCGTTTTTTGTACAGTTTACGGTTAAGGAACAAAATCCCTGTCCATTCCAGTGCTGCAAGCGATCCTTTCATGCAATTGCTTGCCCAGTAACACCCTGCCATTCTTGAAGCAGGCACCAAAGGAGATTGAGAAGAGCAATTACCCAGAGAACGGCATAGTAAGCAGCGATGATATATGATTAAGCGTGAATTTACTTGCTAATGCTCTGCTCTATGCGATACCATATATAACACAAGCATCAAAGTAGCCTATTCGATCATGCATACTTGAATCAGGATGATCATATTCAAAGTAGGGAAGCTCTCGTTTATTATGCATATTTCTTTCTCGACCATTGATTGCATCCCTTCCAGACTCCATTTCATGTTTAGAGTAGTAATCAGCATCCTCCCGGTGGCTCAGCTGGTCAGGTCCATCGTCCACAAGAACATCAAATCCTGGCGATGATCCCCCTAACAAATCCTCCGATTCTAATCCATTTTGTATTCTATCTTCTGGAGGATGAGACTGGCGTATGCGAGGTCTGTTTCTTGAAGCATCATGTACCCTCGGTCTTGTAGATTCAATCTTTGGCAAATATTGTTCAACCTCATGTGGACTTCCCTTTATATAGGTAGGCTGAGATCTTGATTGAGAAATATGTCTAGCTTCTGGTTTCAACTGGGCTTCTTTGACATTATTTGACTGCACTGTCATAGGGTTGCCCAAATTCCCTGCATGGAAGTTATTTGACTTCAACGCAACAAGATTGTTTAAATTCACTGCCGCAGTGTTTCTTGACTGCACTGCCTTATAGTTATTTGACTTCACTACCATGGGGTCGCTTGACTGCACTGTATTTGGATCAACTGATTGCACTGCCTTGGGAAAGCTCTGGCCTTAATAAGCGATTTAGCTTTAGAAGAAGCTTGCCACCATCAATATGCCATAGAACCCTCCAATACCACATGGCTCCGCTTTTCTCATACAACATGTGGGATAGTCTCCTCAATAAACAAGCTGGTTCATCTGACTTGCAACTTGGTCTTACAGGTGCCATATCATCTGGATTCGTGCCCAAAAGGAATAAGTGCCAAACCCATCGATTTCTGCTTCTCAATTCCGAGCCACACTTTTGTCATCATTAACTTGCTGATGTGTCGCTTAGAATCAGGGAATATGTATGTGATAGACAGACAGACTTCTTTTCCACGGATCTAGGAATCGGTGTGTTTGTTGAAAACAAACTCCACTACTTAATGATGACTAACAGCCCAAGTATATAGAGGATTTTTAGGCAGCACTTCCTCTCCAACTGCAATGATGAATTAGGCTTGCTTGATATTGGAGCGTGCAAAAGCACGATTTTATTTTTTGCATATTGAAACATTTTCGGCAGCTAAGTTCATTCTGGTAGACTACTTTAGCTGCGGAAACTGACCCTTTTCGGCAGTTAAGCAGACTTCCACAGACTTAGTTAACTGCCGAAAGCTTAAATTTTCGAATTTTGAAGCCCAAGACTCACAGAAGTAAACATTTTACCCATTCTATCACCCAAAAAGACGGTGGTCAGTTTGGGAGATAACACCACCATCGAACCTATTGACTCATCAGCAGCATCCACATCTAAGACAGTCAACCTACCTCTTCAGTTACCCTCGTTCCTGCACCCCCCCATATGCAGAGTCACCAATAATGCCACAGCTAGAGCTGCAGTCAGCTATAGCATTGTGGATGATTTGTCCCAAACTCCAACCGCCATGTCTGCTCTTGAGGTACTTAAAACGTGGCCAACATAGTGGAAAGCCTTGTTAGCCGCCCTAGGGGTAGTAGACCCCTCCGACTCCAAGTGTATCACATTCGACACAGAGAATGGGGAACCACGCATGCCCTCGACCATCGCATTCTAAATCCTAGTGTCCATCCAGAATTTGATTGTGCATCGATGCATAGTGGATGAGGGGGCATCCATGTGCATTATTTATACCTTGGTTTGGCAGAAAATTGGATCACCAATTCTGCAACCATCCTCCACAACTCTACAGGCTTATGATGGACATCCCACTAAAGCCCCAGGAATCCTCCCCCATGTCCCCATCACATTAGCCAGGAAGACAGTGCTGATCGACATAGAAGTCGTCAACACTCAACTGGACTACAACCTCCTCCTCGAAAGGAGTTACATGTACGCCATGCGAGTAGTCGCATCAACTCTCTCCCGTCTCATGATGTTCCCCCACGAAGGGAAGATTGTGATGGTTGATCAGCTCACCTACCATGATCTGCAAGGGCTAACGACACCTGCCAACGTTATCCTTACCATCACCACCATTGAGCCACAAGGGGTGACCACACACACTAATGTCGCCCCTACAACCAACATGATGGTTGAAAACACACCAGCCTCCCCATTATTAAATGTGGGCCCTGGGTTGTTTACCGATCCTACCAGGACAGCTCCTTTCCTGTTAGTGCCACCACCACCGACACAGAATGAAACTGCAGATTTGTGCATGGTCTCATCCAGCAACGCTGCACCCAAACAACAACTGCAGTCGCAACCCCAACTACAACCACAACATCGTCTGCAGCCGCAACACCAACAACAACCACAACATCACTCGCAACAGTAGCATTATGGGTATCCGCAACCACAACCGCATCCCCACATGCAACCAACAGGGAGTTATCTGGGCTCATCTCTAGTCCATATGATTCCCTTCCTCTTTCCCCCACCTGATGTCATGAGCAAACCGGTAATGGCCACCTTAAGCCTACCCAACTTTACATTGGGAATCCCAGTGTGGTATCTTGATCCACTAGATCTACCAGCAATGCCCCAGTTTGTTTTAACCCTGGTGCAACCTATTGTGATTGAGTCTCAGCCTCCACCAGGTCTACAAAAACCAACCACCACACCTGCACCTGCACTGCTCTACCCGAAAAGGGCCAAGGGCAAGAGCACCAAAGCAACCGCAGAACCTCGACAGATCTCGCCTTGCGCCGTCTACGAACAACAGTGCCATCCAACTCAGAATTGACCTTAAATCCCAATGATCCGTGCGCATTTGGATACCATGGATACAAACAAAAACATCCCCATGGTCGAACTCCCAACTGCGCCGATAGTCAGAAATAAGGCATTGAGAACAAACCATGCTTGCGGCCTTTGTAGTTTGTATGGACATTACTCTCACGATTGCCAAGAATTGTCCGAATTTTGAATGGCTTTATCCAACCTCCGTCAACATTCCCTTGAATCTGAGATCACCCTGATTGAATAAGTTCACCCCCCACCTCCTTCTTCAAACACCATGTCCATCTACATGATGTCCAGTTCTGTAGACCCGCTCATCTCCTCCTCCACCGACGGTCCATCAGACCTGTCTCTTCATTGCCTCAGCAATGATGAGGAGATACTTGAAGCTCTGACTGCCCTAGAATACCCATGGTACGACATGCACCATCGCTTTTTCTTCCTCTTGGAAGAGCCAGTGTCGCATTCTGACCAGTTTTTCATGGAGACCAAAGATTTCATCCATGGGAAGGTCGACTGGTTCAAGAACCCCATCCCAGCAACAGATGCCTTCAAAGAAGGGAATATGGTGAACATTTAGCCAACCATTAAAATCGACATATCAACCAACTCTAATATCGTTGAAGAAATCATGATGGCGGCATCTTGCTCCCCGGAAGAGGTCGATGCCTACAAAGCTCTCTTCCAAGAATTTTGCGACATCTTCGCCCGGTCTTACAGCAAAATTCCTGGCCTAGATCCATCCATCGTGGAACACCACATCGACACATGGCCTGATGTGGCTCCCGTGCGCTAAAAGCAACGGCCCATCCATCCATCCAAAGTGGCTATGGTGAAAGCCGAGATAGAGAAGCTGCGTACAGCTGGATTCATTTATCCCATTGCATACACCACTTGGGTTTCTAATCCTGTTCCTGTGAATAAAAAACAAGGTACCATTCGCATTTGCACAGAATTCCACGACCTTAATGGGGCATGTCCCAAAGACAACTTCCCCACACCTTTCATCGACCAGATCATCGATGCATGCGCCGAACATGAAGCATTTTCCTTCATGGATGGTTTTTCCAGATACAACCAAATCCAAATCCGGAAAGAAGACCGTTACAAGACGGCATTCACAACCCCATGGGGCACATTCCCGTACTGAGTCACACCCTTTGGCCTGAAAAAATGCTAGAGCCACCTTCTAGTGTGCCATGACACATTGCTTTCGAGACCTCGTTCACATCATGTTGGCTTGTTTCAACAACCTCATCGCACGGTTGCAGAAGCGAACACAACACATAGACGACTTGCGACAAGTCTTCATACGATGTCGCCAGTACAAAATTCGCTTGAACCCATCCAAGTGTGTTTTGTGTGTCCCCACGGGCCGTCTATAAGGATTCATTGTGTCACACAAAGTAATGACCGCTGATCCTTGGAAAGTCCAAACGACTTTCCCTCTAACATCACCCCTTTGAGTGACAACGTTACAACTTGTATTATAGTCTTTCCATTTTTTTTTTTACACATTTTTTCAAAATTGAGTCTTATGTATCATTTCCTCTCATTGCTTCAGATGGAGCACACCTCAAACCGGTATATGGGATTCACAAATGGAGCAACTAGATGGTATCCAAACCTCGCCTCGGCTGCATGGGTAATCTACTCCCCATCGTACGAGTTGATCCACATCGATGGAATATGTTTGGGCACCGCAACCAACAACCAGGCGGAATATGATGGTGTCAATGGTCTCTTGGTCACCTCTCTTCAGATAGGCATTCACCATCTCGATGTCTTCTTAGACTCCCAGCTGCTTGTTTCTCAGTTGAACAACCATTATTGAGTACGGGATCCTTGCCTCTTTAGAAAGTACCTACACACTAAACAGATGGTTAGAACATTTGAATCCATCACATTCACACATGTTCCCAGAAACCTCAATAGTGTCGCATATCAAATGGCTAACGATATTCTAAATTGGCACATCCACAACCGCATATAGGAAACATACAACCATAACATCATGCATAAACATGTCTAAAAAATACACACATAGTGTAATAATACATCACATAGGAATTTGCATTCCACAACATCATAAAAAGACTCACATAATAAAACCATAAAAGTGCATCCATGTGCGTCAATATCTATATATATATATATATATATATATATAAATCGGTCAGTCGCATGTCCAAAACATGTCCAATACAAAAACGAGAAGCCACATATGCTTTCTCAACAAGATATACATAAGCAACAAAAAAACCCCTAAGTGCACCAACACACTAGGGATAGCCCCACTAGGCTACTAATCTGACTCAAACTCATCATCTGACTCGGGGTCATCATCTTCCGTAGAGGACTCATCCTCTGTAAGAAGATCACCTCTCGCCACCCGGCGAAAGTGCTCACAAGCCACCACCATCTTCCTCATCACACCAGTCAACTCGGGAGGAAGGTTGTGAATAGCAGCAATAATGTTAGTACTTAGGTGCTAGCAGCCATCATCTAACACTCCAGCAGCAACCTCCTCCATATACAGCACCAGTCCATCCATATCCCGCTGCTGCCTGTGGGAACTCCCGGTAGGAACCGCCGCGGGAGCCACGGCAACAACCCGCCTCCGATGCCCAGGTGGCAGGCGAGGACCAACATCTGCACATACAAACAAGGACACCATCAGTCCACAGATATCAATATGCAAACTACCAACCAGCTCAAGTACACTATGTATAAAGATGAACATAAAAACATCACGCATACATACCGGTTGGTCCCCATGTCTGGCCAGGAGGTTGGGGTATCTCAGGGTCTCCCTAGAAATCCATACCCGCATACGGGTATTCCTCGATCACCATAGGAAGGTGGAGCCACTGCTCCAACAACTCCTCTGTAAAAAAGCCGCCCACTCTGCCGCCACCCTCGCGGATCATCATCTGGCACCATCTGTACATCCTTGTCTCCCGCGAACCACTATCCTACACAGCCCAATGAGGACAAAGTGTAGGTACTTTCTCAAAGAAGAAAGCACACAAGAAGGATCCAAAAAAAAAACAAGCGCCAGTAGTCTTCGACTTGTTCAGCTGACGCCAAACAGCTTGCAGATACATTTGGCCCCATGCATAATACGTGCCACCTATAGCACGCTCTACTAGCTGTAGCTGACCACCAGAAATCTTGTGGCTCCCCGTGGAACCCAAGATACACTGCAATAAGGTCCCCACCACCCGTGTGGACAAATCCTCGATGTCACACATCATGATGTATGAACCATGCACGTACGTCATAATGTAACAATGCCGATCACACATATCCTCCAATGTCTCCCCCCGAGACAGCACAGGTACCAAGTCACCAACCACTCCCAAGATAGGGATCCCAGTAATGAAATATACATCTGCAAACGTAATCTCAATACGCTGGCCCTGAAAGAGGAACACCTCCTCATCAACATCCCGGAAACCTATCAGTGTTTGCATTAGCAAACCCAAGCTCCTCATGAGGGGTATCCTGATAAATTTCAGCAATCCGAAATGGGATAATGTATCTCTAACATTCCCATCACGTAAGGATGTATCCCTGACACTCTTGCAATCTCTTTCTCTCCACTTGATCTCCACCATCCTGCATAAGCAAAAACCCTGATGTGAGCCATTGTCATCATCAAAAAATCACCCAAAAGAGGCTAGGGTGCACCTGTTTGGGAAAAAGGAGTGCCCAGGGCACTCATAATTTCCCCATAGGTGCATCTTTTCCTTTGAAAGGTGCGACTTGGCCCCCATGAAACCCCAAACTGCTCATGGGGGGCCTCTAGGTGACCAAATCCAACAAATAAAACACCAAAATGATGAGATTTAGTGAGAGATTTTACATGTAAGTCGCGGCACGTGAAACCATCGACCGGATTAAGAGAAATTAGAAAATGAATAATTAGGTCCCACCTCTTCAACTCCATAATGAACAATGACAATGACACTTCACCATGTAAACCCCCCCTTTTATAGGCCCCATTTGACCTAATTTCTTCCGATCGACATAACAGGACCATACAAACTCCATTTGAGACGCCGTTTGTGCCACTAGTTTTAGAATTCCACCCTATATCTCTTTGTGAGACCACCATATCATGTTTAATAAGTTAATTTTGGGACCATTTCCCACAAGTCACCTCGATTTACGAGCCATGACATGACGATGCGAGTGTCTACGAACCTGTACTTGTATCACACTTCCCGACTGCAAATCATGCGATTTTTCGGGCTACCACCCATTAAGGAATGCAATTTTACTTTTATTGTTTTTATTTATAGTTGTCTTTTCCACTGCACCTTACGCGGACATCTGGACCATCATCCACAAAACCATTTATTTTTCTTGCATGTATTTGGCATAGAAGTGCCCTTGGACTTGCACTCACATCACATGTAGTCAAGTCCATCCACCGCAACACACAGACATGCTCTCTTGACCTCTGTCCGAGAGCCACATCGGTTTGCGTGCCTCTGCCGCACCGACTCACGAGCCTATGTCGTGATATATCCCACGCATGTATTGGTATGTTTGAGAGCCTTCTTCTCCGTCCATACTGCATGGATGACCTGTGGACCTTTGTCCACCATCCCGACATGGGGCACCGCATGTGCCACAGCAATCAGTTGACCATATTGGAGTTTTTTTTAAGTTCTTTTCTGACTCCTTAAAACAATGAAAAGATTGGCGAGCGCAGCTGCTTCCTTTCCCGCTCGCTAAAGTATAGGAAAGGGCGTCTACATTGTCTCATTTACCTCCTTTTGCGGACCATGTAGACCATCAATTGAAAAGGACATCCTTGGCACACTCAAGCCAAGACCATACCCCTCTGCACACTTTTATGCTTTCTCGGGAAGAGGGGCCGCACTTCACGAAAAATCTCACCACGGGTTGTTGTTAAGCTCTTTTCCAGCCTTCTCAACAAGAAAAGATTGGTGAGCAAACTTGGTTTTGTTCATGCTCGTAAATGTATTTGAATGACTGTCCAGTCAGTATAGGTTTAACCTTTTCTAGCCTGATTGGACTACCAACAGTAAAGAAGTCTGTCATCCCTTACAGGATGGGCGAGCTCTCCTATGTATACTTTTATCCTTTTTCGAGCATAGGAAACTACCAATGAAAAAGAGCCCCCATTGGAGTCTTCTTCACACTTTCAGACTCTCTAAAAATGAAAGCACCAGCCAGCATTTACCTTCTCGGGCTTGCCAAAAATCCACGAGATCGTACCATAACGGTGTCCCTAGACACCACCCCACAGAAAATAGTTTGGCAACATTCCCCCATTGGGTCCCCTTTGTTCAGAGTACTCTGCAATGTGTCTTCTTTGGATCCCATCAATATCAAAAGTGTCTACCTCCTCCAAGTATTTCCCAGCTGCAGTGACATCCTCGGTGTTTGAGCGATGATCCCATTCCCATGAGTTAAGTTTCATTTGTTGACGGGTCCGCCTTGCTATCATACTCTTAACAAAGGAAGTTTGAGTCTCCCACACTCCCCTTGCCCCTGTTCAATTCTTTTCCCTTCCCTTCCCCACCCCCCTCCAATTCAGTGAGTCAGTCCACAACTTGCTTCACACCTTCCAGTTATCTCCCTCGTGCTCCTAGTCAAGGAAACATCATTTCCTTGGCTAGGGTCAGGTCTCCCTCTGTCGACGCCAACACACATATTCTAGAGGATAGACTTAGAGGTCCCTGTATCTTGGTTTCGTTAACCTCATTGATGAGTTCCTCAGACCACTTGAGAGGAGTCCTTAGTGCCTCTCGGGATGGTTGTTTCTCATGTGCTCGACTTCAACTACATCATCGCACTGTTGAGATTCGTACAAGGTTTGTTCCATACAATATTTGGTCGAAGACCTCGGATGTCACCTGACTCTAGCACATTGGTGAGTCCACCTGAGGGACCTATACAGGTTTATGTCCCTTGTTATTTTCGGGTTGCGTTGGAGACAGTGTTCAGAAACCCCATCAGTGCTTCGATATACCTTTATGATTGATCCAGCATACTTGTACCACAGAGACTCTGACTCTCAATCAGCAAGTCCACACAGCTATGTACCCTTCCAGATCCAGCAGACTGTCAGTCATGAAGATATAGCATTCCATGAGAATTCCATGGGTCCAATGTACCAGATCATCATTGTATTCAACCTCACATGGAGGCAACCATTATTGTAACATCAGTTGTATATGATCGGCTCTTGTATTTTAGAGCATAAATCAAATTATTCTTTTGACATTATCACGAGCATGGGGATTCCTGCCTCGTCCACATACATGTCACACATTATTTGTATCTCACCCATTGAAGGGAACCACATTAATACAAAAACCAGAAGCCACCATGCCCCAGCCCCGAAAGCACCACCTCTACGCAGCAAATCCTATGATGTATGTTGGCCATACGTTGAGCTCCTTCCCTCACACATCAGGGGGCAAGGACACCATCTCATGACCCTCATATCCCACCATTAGACCCCCACACCCTCAAAATAGCCTAAGGATGAAGAAAAGGGCTTAGAAACCCCAAAAAGGAGCCCAAAATAGTCTCTTAGGAGGTAAAGCCCCCAAAAAGGGGCTAAAACCCTAAAAGGAGCTAAGGTTAGGGAAAAAGGGGCTAAAAGCCCCAAAAAGGGGCTAAATCCCTAACCAAGGGCTTAAAACCCTAAAACCCCTTGAAAAAGCTATAAAAGGAGGGTGGGGGGTCACTCTCAAACAACTTCTCCCTTGCATATTGTTATGTTGCTCGTGGATGCCTTGAGAAACCTTTTCCTCTCAAGCCACCCACTCCCTCTCCTCCATCTCCATTGAGCCCTTGCTCCCCCATCCAAGAGAGGTGCTTCCACAAGCTAGGGCATGGTGGCCCATTTCCACTAGAGAAGGTATAGCTTATCTTTCATGTCTTGTTTATTTGTTTTCTTTGCTTTATAACCCTTGTTTCCATTTGCAGGTTTTATGTTTAACATTGTTTTGCAGGTTTTACTATAGATTAGGATTCGTTTGCAGGTCTTTGGAGGTGGAACCCTAACTTGTGTTTGCAAAGGGGTTCACCATTGCTTCTCTCTTCTTTCCATTTGTAGCTTAGTTTACTGTTCTGTCCATTTCTATTTCCGTTTTTATTTTCTGCATTTACCCAGTAGCAGGAACCTACCCTTCTGTCCTATAGACGGAAGGGAGGCATTCCTGCCCTTGTAGCAAGGAGAAATCCCTGCTACAGTATATATTTACACAAGTATTATTGTATGAGATATGTTGAGTTTTTTTTTTTTTTATTGTAGGAAGCATGGTTTTTGGAGTGATTAAAATGTTCAAGTAATTAAAAAAATTAGCTATGGAGTTGGAAAATGTGTGCTTGAGGGGTTTCAGATTGTATTGTGTGGCTCAATTTCATCAATAATTAATTTTGTTTTTCGAAAGATTGAAAAGTTTAGTTATAGAGTTGGAAATTGAAGAAGCCGCATTGTTTTTCAAAACATTAGTTTAAACAATGATTTTGTATGATTTTCTTATATGAGCTTTGACTTGTCAAGAGAATCTTGGAAGAAAGTTGAAACAAAGTTGAAAGAGTTTAGAAAAGATACCTAGTCATAAAAATAAAAAGGAAAAGAGTTGAAAAGTAAAAAATACAAAACTACACAGAAAGAGACAAAAACATGATACCAAAAGATTACAATGCATACTATTTGCTAATTTACACAAAATAAGAGGCAATAGATCACGGGTTACCTATTCATCATTAAATAAAACCGAATTGGTGCTTTGATGGAGCTTTCAAAAAATGGTAACTTGGTGATTTATAGATATAATCTTCCTAGACTATGATTAAATAAAGGACCAATGTTATGTATGAAAGACATGTTTGCTGATTATAGGTAGGATTCTATTGAACTATGATTAAATAGAAGAACAACATTATGTATAAAAGACATTTTTTTGGGTCATAAATACATTTCAATTAGAGGATGCAAACCACCAATTTGTATGAGATCCATAGTCCAAAGTGCAAGAGAAGATCATCACGTTAACTATTTATAGTAGTGATGACTCATTGACTTTAAGTGAAAAGCTTTAATGAATGGAGTTTTATCCATAGTGCATTTGAAATTCACCTATAGAAAGATGAAAGAAAAACATTCTACTTGAAATGACCATGGGAACACCAAACCTCCTTAATACTCTCTTTTAAAAATCACTTCTCAAACCATTACGATACTCAATATTTTTATTTTTAAAAAAAACTATGTATTTGGAAATTAAAAACTCTCACAATACTGATTTCGTTTGGGTTGTTGAATGCAAATTGATGTGGTAAGTTGAAATGGAATGAAAGAGACTATTTTAATTTTTTTTTTCCTTTTGTCAATTCATGTGCATTGTGTGGATTGAATAATTACGATTATGAGCAGAGAATAATTAAAGTTGTTTTTGTTAGTGGATTCCAATTGTGTCTCAGGTTCTCCTTTTGGAGGGAGAATCAAGATTCAAGTATATGTCTTCAATTCAGTGTTTTGCTTATGGATTGCTTCAAGATTGTGATAGGTTTTCCTTTTGGATGGAGAATCAAGATTTGTGTATATGGCTCTAATTTAGCGTTTCACTTATGGATTGTTTCACAGGCCAAACAACTGGCATTTCACTTATGGATTGTTTCACAGGCAAAACAACTGGCATTTCACTTATGGATAGTGCATGCCAATATATACGCCTTCTGTATGACCTGAGAGTGCACGAGTAGGCAGAAGAAGATGGCAGGACTGTATGATAAACAAGCAAAGGAGTATTTGGAGAGCAGGCCTGCTTATCCTGCTTCGTACTATCTATTATATTATCTTGAATAAATCAGTTTTATATGAGTACCTAAGGTTAAAGGTTAAATTATACTAGACGTTTTAACATTCTTGTAAATAGTTGTAAATCAATCTCTACTATATGCTCTTCTATTGTATTACTTGAGAAATCTACAGAATCAAAAGTTGAGTTTTTTTAGCAAAAGATTCATCAAAACATTACAAATTTATGAAAGATTGGCCAAGTTTTTACAATATTTATAATGAAGTAAAATATTCATCAAGATTTTACAATACCTTGTAATTTAGTGAAAGATTTACTAAGGTATTATAAGATTTTATAATAAAATGAAAAGTTGGCCAAAAAATTATATATACATATTATATTATTAATAAAACAACGTTTAATTTTTCTTATGTATTTGAGAGATTTGTCCATTTATTATAGATATAAAATTTCGGGGTGTTCTTAAAATTATTCCTATTTCGTAGTGACTAAATACACAACTTCAACCTTCCACTCAACCATAGACATTTTTACCAACATATATTATTTTTACCAAGAGATCACCCCTAACCATTTAGAATAGATGATTATCAAAAAAAAATCACAAAATTCCTCATTAAAATCTTCTTGACACAAGAAGTTCAACTAATACTAAAAAACAACAAACTTCACCCTCACATGATAATTTCGGTTCTTGAGTAATAAACACCGTTCACGAACAATGGATTTTCACTCTTGGAATTAAAGTACAATTTTCACTAAGGCAAGGTCTCGGCCTCCCTCAAGAGAGAGTCTTTCTCCTGTAAGTCTTGGGTAACTTCTTATTCTAAGATCTTATTAACTAAATGTGTGGATCATTTCACCTTTAAAGAGTCATTAATTCCACATAAAAGCTATTACCCCAATCGCAAAGGAAAGAGCTATAAGGTAGGGTAGGGGTTGTATTTCCCACAATAATAATATGAGGGATGGGATACTCTTTTTTGAAAGAGCCTTTCTAATTCCATAAGACATTTAAAAATAAATAAAGGTTAATGGAAAAGGAGTTCCGAGGAGAGTCGTTCTCCAAAATTGCAAGGCAAATAATTGATTGTGAAGAAGTTGGTTCTCAAAGGATGCCATCACTGCTCTTAGCTTTACTCTTCCTCACACTACCCTTGTTGTTGTTGTTTTTCAATTTTTTAAAGTAATACAAGCTAATGGTTATTTTTCATTTCCTTCCCATTCATAATGGAATATCCTTCCTTTCACATGAGGATAACCAAAAGGTAAACTACCAAGTTTGTTTTTCTTGATTCACTCTAACCGTTTTTCTTGATTCACTCTAACCCTAACTGATCAGGTTTTTTCCTTTTTGAATGGTTTATCTCTTTGTTTTAACAACTCTTATTAATAATCGTATGTTTCCCATATTATAATGTAATATGTTCTTTAATTTATTTTTCATATATAACACTAGCATGATTATATTATAATCCATATACCTTGTATATATAAAGGTACAGGTACAATGGTAATGGTATGTTTAAAACTCTAAAAATGAGAAACAAATGTCATAAGCTCCTTACTTTGTGGAGAACTGCACCAGACATAACACAATGATACAGATCAAATTGTTCTTCTTGCAGCAAGGATATTACTGTTTCCGAAAAATAAGATCTACTTTTATATATTTTTCCATTCAAAAGTTCTGATGTGTTTCCACTTCGAGAGGAGTTACCACATGAAGTGAGCGGAGAGTTACCACTGGAAGCTTACACCCCTGAGCCTATTCATGTTATAGTCTCTAAATATCAAGTAGAGCTGGAGCTGTAAGTAACAGAGGCAAAGAAAGCATAGGCAAAGGTAGCTTCGTAAGCTAGAGCAGATATAGCAGCAATTTTTTAAATAGTATTAATGTATATATTTACAGTGATAGTTTCAACTTTGAAGACATTAAATTTTATTTATTTTTAACTGTCAAGGTGATTACAATAAATTTTTAAAATGGAAAAAGTTTGGTTTTCTTTACATTTAAAGTTCTGGAGATAGTTCTCTTCCACCCCTTGCCGTAACCAAGATTAATGTTTATAGTAATGATAATTAAATACTCGTGACATTATTTAGATATTTGCATAAATGATCATTTAACTTCATTTTAGGTTTATGTTAGAGGTTCACTAATGTTCATAGCCTAATACTCTAGGCAAATACTTCATAGCTTTCTTTTACGAATAGTGCATTGTTTCATGACAATCAACGGTTAAGAGTAAAAACTCATACCCATTCCTTTTGACTTGGGCCACTAAGAGAGCACTCTCGGATTTGCTTCTTTCTAAGAAGTAAACACTTATTTTTTGCACCTAAAGGTGCCATGGTGACACTCAACTATCATTAAGTTTCTCAAGCTTTCAACTCTTCCCTTAGTGGATATTCTTGCCCTTGTTTCTATCGTCTCACACATTCAGTCTCCTAGGTCTACTTCCATTATTTCATCTTTTAAGACTTACATTATACATCACTACAACAAAAACCCGTGATTAGCGTCTCTTTTAGCTTCCTTTTTAGCGTCCACTATCACTTCTGGTGTAGTTTTCATCATTTTTTGGAAAAAGTGGACACTTTTCCATGGGATGGTGCTTTTAATGGCATTATTTGCATCCCTTTTTAAAATCTAGCGCTATTTTGGATGCTAATTAGCGTCTCAATTAATGTCCCAATTAGCACCCCAATTAGCACCCCAATTAACATCCCAATTAGCATCCCAATTAGCATCCTTTTTAAAAAGTTGGTGTTATTTTGGACGCTAATTAGCATCCCAATTAACGTCCCAATTAGCTTGCCAATTATCATCCCAATTAACATCCTAATTAACATCCCAATTAGCGTCCCAATTAGCATCACAATTAGCATCCCAATTAACGTCTGAATTAGCGTCCAAAAAAGCATCCCATATAACGCCCAGAATAGCCTCCAAAAAAACGTTATGAATAACATAGCACAATATATTAATCTAGGTTTAGCGACATGAATTGCGCCATGAATTTTGACAGGGAAAACTTCCAACATAGCGCCAAGTATAGAGTCAGGAATTGCGCCTAGAAAACTTCCAACATAGCATCAGGTATAGAGCGAGGTGTAACCCCTGGAATAATGCCAGAAATTTTGAAAGGAACCATGCTAGGAATTGCACTAGGTTTAGAGCTAAGAACTGTGTTCGGAAAATGTCCGACACAACGTCAGATATATCAATGTTAATGTCAATGATCATGATTCATGTGATAGTACTTTTGGATCTTGATTTATCATAGTAGCACCTAAATGATCATAATCTTGGCACTTTTGGATCTTGATTAATCTTAATGAGGGGTAAATTACCTTAATGTCACCTAAATTGCTCTATTGGCATTTGAGTGTCCCCAACAACATTTGATAAACCCTAATTGCATCTAATTGGCCCTAACAACACGACGATGATGCATTACGACAATTATGATGGAGCATATGGATATGATTTGATAAGTATAAGATTATATCATCCATTCTTGTGAGGTAGTAGGGCTCCTTTCTCATTAATATCGCAATTAAATTGATGATGACATTAATGATGACTACGATGAAGACAATGATGTTGATTTATTGTATGATGATGATGACAATGTGGATGCCAAGGATGATTATTGGTAGTATTGCAATAGCACCTATCATGGTGCTACCAAAATGTCACCGTACAAGGTTGTTTTGGACAACCCCCCCATCCATGCCCTCATTTTTACCAAGAACATCCAAGGCACAAGAAGTGGATATCAATCTTAACAAAAAAACTAACTTTCTTTGTACCCTTAAGGACATTTTGGTCTTTGTTTAAAATGGAATGAAGCAACAAGCATTTCAATAATGCTCATAGTGTTACTTTGAAGAAGTCGATCAATTTTTTTTACATCTTTGGCCTTATAAGCAGAAATGATACAGTTAAAGCTTCTCCTATTCAAACTCTACCCATTTCTAATTTTTCGAGCAAGCGAGTGACCTACAGGGGGAAATGCTAGAGTTAAAGCTTCCCATTCTATACTAGTTTTATTCTATATTTGATCTAATATCCAAATTAAAGGGGTGTATGTACTTTGATTTAATTACATCTTCCTATAAACATAGGCAATGTATGACATTGTAAAGGCTCTTAAAAGCTAGGGATTTCAAAAAATGATGGACATTATATAGTCCCCAAACCCCATAACTTTTGTCTTGGCAAGCCTTTTCCGTTTTACCAAATGGGGGCCACCTCTATCTTTTTTTCTCTTCCATATTTTTTTCCAAAACATCAATATGGATGTAAGTGAAGGAGTGTCAATATACAAGTATAAACTCTAACACCAATGTTACCAAGGTAAATTTTACACTTAATTAAGGCAACCACCTAGTGCAACAACTAGAAGTATATTTAATAATTAACTATAACAAATTAGTAGTTAATAAGTAATATTTATAAATAATAATTGTGATTAATTAATCAATGATTAAATAATAATTGATAATTAGATACACATCGCAAATATATGATTATGACTTGATGCTAAAAACATCTTTAACCTAATGCCAACAGTTTACACATGATACCAATGCAACACCAACATGACATGTTGTTTTCATTACATTGATAATAAAGTTGTAGAGTGATTCTAAATTAGCACAAATTAAGATGCCCCAATTTTGTCGTGTTTTGCATCATGAGAATTTGAAAAAAAGACGGCATGAGACGATAATTTTGATGCAAGGGCCATGTATTGAAGTAGTGCCCCTGTTGGCGCATGTTTTTTGTATTTTGAAACATTAGTGTGTGTTTTAACATCATCGTTATTGTGAATAATCCCATAACATGACAATGGTGAGATGGATATAGTTTATAGGGTGTCTCCCACTCTAAAAGCTTTGTCGATTCATAGGTTGGATTTTGGTGCTAACATCATCCACAGTTTTGGTGTCATGCTTTGTGGGTCAATTTTTAGAAATGATGATGATGAGGACGATAATGAATATAGAAATCAACATGATCATGTTGGAAATGATGACATCAATATAATACTCATCATGATAATGATGGAAATTATGATTATGATGATGACTATAGTGATCATCATGATGACAATGAAAATGATGTCATGATGATTATGATAATCATCATCATTGACAACATTATCATCGTTATTGTTATTTAGCTCATCATTGGCATCTAGGTCATCATCATTGTTATCATTTAAAGCATAGATTGTTACCATTTAGGTGTCAAACTATGTGCACTTAGCACCTAGAGTAGCATCCCAAATCAATTACAATTAAATTCTCCTTATCATATGTTGTCTAGGTGCAAAATTAGGCACCGTTCTATCAGGATGATGATAAAGTGGACATAAATTGCCTCCACTTTAGCATCCCAAATAAGTTATATTTATATTCTCCTTACGCCAATTTTTATGGGTGCAAAGCTAGGTACATTATATTGGGATGGTGCTAAAGTGGGCACAAATTGTGTCCACTTTAGCCTCCCAGATTAGTTACATTTAAATTTTCCTTATGGTAGGTTGTCTAGGTGGACAACTAGGTGAATTATATCAGGATGGCGCTAAAGAGTAAACAAATGACGATGACAATGATGCACATGAGGAGGAGGATGGAAATGATGATGACTATGAGGATTATGTGATTTTGGTTTGATTAATATTTCTTATGTCAATGGTAATTATGAACACACGATGTTAATGAAAATGACTATATTTAATTTCTTGATTTTTTAGATGTTATTTATCACTAGTTTGTTATTTTATTATATCCAAAACATAATTATTTTGGTAATTAAAAAATTCAAATAACCTAAAAAAGTTATCCTTAATTACAAAAATTAGCAAACTCATTATTTTTGAATTCGCCTTCATTACCCATCCAAAGATCCTCAACACTTCTACTAGATCCTTTATTTCATTGTAGCTAAAAGTTAAAGACTTTCAACTAAACAAAATCATGAAATCGTGAAATCAATTACAATTAAACTCTCCTTATGCTAGGTTGTCTAGGTGCAAAATGAGGCACATTCTATTGCGATGGCGACAAAGAAGACATAAATTAGGTCCACTTTAGCATCCTAAATCAAATCAATTTATATTATCCTAATGCTAGGTTTCCTATGTGAAAAAATAGGCGTATTATATTGGGATGGTGCTAAAGTGGACACAAATTTCGTCCACTTTAGCATACCAAATCAATTACATTTAAATTCTCCTTGTGCTAGGTTTTCTAGGTGCAAAACTAGGTGCGTTCTAGCTCCACTTTAGCACCAACTGTTTCTAGGTAAATTTCAAAATATTAACACACAAAAAGCATTCTTTGTTAATGGGATTAAAAATACCCAAAACCAATAAATTTGATGGTTCGGTAGAATTACAACAACTATATATTTCATCTGCAAATACGTTAAGTCCTTACCTAGGTAGATTCGAGGTCCTCCATTGAATGCAACACACATATAAGAGTCATGAGGAGGTTCAAACCTTCCATTTTTTATACACCTCTCAAGCTTGAACTCTAAGCAATTAATCCCCCATATGGATTCCAACCTTTGAACTCAATAGATTGAATAGGTTATAGTTGTTCCTCGAGGTACAAATGTGCCATTAGGTAAGGTGTCATCCTTAAGATCATATTTGTAGTTTTGTCAAATAAAAGGATAGAGCCTTAGTCTCACTTAACTCACCGTCGATGATGGTGATGACGATGATGACATCATCATCATCATCATCAACAACATCATTGTCATTTTCGTCATCATCTAATCACATCATCAACAATGACATCGTTATCATATTCATAATCTCTCATTGTCTCGTCATCATCACCACCATTTTCATTTTCGTCATCATCATTATTGTCAACATGGTTTTTGAGCCACATAAATAGGTAGCATGGCCTAAGACATTGAATTTTTTTCCCACATCATGCCCTCATTGCCAGTTTCATCATCATTTTCGTTGTCATTGCCATTTACATCATCATCATCATCATTAATATATAATCACATCATCAAATGTCATCATCATCGTTGTCATCATCATCATCACCATAGTCATTTTCATCATCATCATCAATATCACCATTCATGCCATTTTCATTCTCATTCTCATTGTCTAGTTATTGTCATTATCATTACACAATGTTATCATAAGTCGCTTTACCTAACTAGACAACTCTTAACAATACTACCACCTTTATTAAAAATGATGTTACATATACATTAAAAATTGTGGCGTATTTATCTTTGGCATTATATAAATGATAAGACAAAAAAAATTAAATAATTTTTATTCTCTTAACTTTCTTTTTAATAATTAAATAACTTTTCATATTATGCAACCAAAAAAACTCAATATTATTATATAAATAAATAAGAAATATATATATATACTAAAACCAAATCAAAATTACTTATGAAATTGTGTATTTCATTTTAAATTATATATAGATAGATTAAAATCACAAAATAAAAATAAAATTAAACATACTATAAGTTAATTTTCCTCTTTTACATGAAGTTTATATCTTTTGTATTAAAAACAATCATACATTTTCTTTAATTGTTTTTTCTCTAAAAATACACCTAACCAGTTTAACTCCATATTAATTCACAATACTAATTAAACTCTCTATGCATCTACACCTTAACAATTTAACTCACAATAATTTAACTCACAATAGTTGTCTATGTAAAACCTTTAAATTTTTTTTTTGGTACTTTCCATTTTCACTTAAAGGAGTGGCGGCTTATCCTTGGAAGGAGGAAATTAATGAAATTCCAATTTCTAATAACAATTTGAAATGTTATTTTTGGGAGGGTGGCTTATCGTGGGAAGGACGAAATCAAAGAGAGTCTTATTTGTTCATGGGTAAAGTGGAGGTGAATTTGTAATTACTTTTGGCATAATACTGTACCATTTTTTTGGGTTTTCTTTTGTCTTTCTTTTTGTTTTGTCTAAGCTCGGGTGTTGAAGATTGGGGTTTCTTTTGTCTTTTTTTTTCTTTCCTTGCCTCGGGTGTTGAAGATTGGGGTTTCTTTTGTCCTCTTTTTTTTTTTCCTTGCCTCGGGTGTTTGAAGATTCCATGGTTACTGTGTAGAATTTTTATTTTATCATTTTTGTTTTGTCTGGGCTCGGGTGATGAAGATTGGGGTTTTCTTTCGCCCTCTTTTTTTTTCTGGCCTCGGGTGTTGAAGATTCCATGACTGTTGTGCATACTTTTTATTCCATCCTTGTCAACCTGTATGTATGGAAGCATGATGCTCGGTACTGGATTGGAGGTCTTCAAGGATGTCTTTCCATGTTTACAAGGTATGTAAAGAAAAATTCTATCTTAAATTTATTTTAATTAAATTCTTTGTAGTTGGGGATTTTTATGGGTTTTGATTTATATAATAAATATTGGATTACTTTTGCAAATCAACTTCCAAATGCACAGTATAAGATCTTTATCTCTTTACTTCAAATGCATAGTATAAGATCTTTACTTCTAGAAATCAACTTCCAAATATGTTCCAAAATCCTGAGTCCAGAACCTCTTGGAAGCTATGATGCAAATGGTGGGCTGGAAGGCATTTTAGCAAAGAGAATTTATTTAGAACAACAAGAAAATGGTAAGATTCTACACACTTTTTTTAAAAAAATTCAGTGTTATGTGGCTTGCATTTGGTTGGGAAAGAATTTTCTTTTTAACATTATGTGTGCTTTACATTTCAGTTGTAGATGTGCAAATTTGTAGTTCAATATGATTTCAACTGCCTCGTAAATGGATAGAAAAGGTAATAGCAATAGTAAAAAGGTTTAATAGATATTATAGAATGAATGGGGAATATAGGAGAAAGCTGCTAGCAACTCGTTCATAGTGGAAATAACCACTCAGTAAAGCTGAGTTTTCTATGCACCTGGAAGAAAACTTTCTTACCTAGATTCATAGGTTTGCGGGTTTGCGCTGTGCTTATCATTATTCATTCCTTTTTTGTGTTGTGCTTATCATTATTTTCTGATACTCTGTTTTTTTAATCTTTTTTCTCTTTGTTTCAGAGTTTTAGCAAAGTGTTGTATCTGGTGAGAAATTTTTCTGCTTTTGCGCTTGTGTATCTTAATTTGTCCTCCGGGAACAAAAGCTAGAGACATTTGAGTTAATGAATGGCACAATCCCAAATTTCGAGATGCATGGCATTTATTCACAGAGGCTGCACACACAAAAGAAGAAAACTTATTAGTTTAATAATCAAGGAAACATCCAAGTCCGAACTGCTTTATTGTTGTGAAAATTTCAGAAGCAGCTTCAATACTATCCAAATAAGAAACGCTTTTTGCGAAGCTTAGTGAGAAAAAGATATTCTGGACTCTGTATTACTATTTAAAGCTAGTCTTGCTCAAGATTGAAGATAAGTCATTTTCTCCTAAAAATAAAAAAGATGGAACATGACCACATTATTGCATAGTAATCAAGCGTGCTCATATAAAAGGTTCATGAAATGATTGTTTCGATGTTCCCAGGAGGATGAATGAAAAGGAAAGAGAACAAAACAAGTCAAGAAAAAGTTTTAAAATGTAAAGAAAACTCAAAAGAAGAGTAGCTTACCAACTCACTTTAGAAGACAACCTAGGTAGCAGAACTTCTGGATAAGGAATGTATAGGTAATTATGGGAAATGCTAAGATTCATGTAAAAATATTTACGTTGTACAAAGATGAAGCCACATAATATTAGCATAGAGAGGATAGAAAAATCATCTCTTACAAATTACAAGAAGGACAAAAACCTATCAACATAAAATAGAAAGGTGTCTTAAATCTAAGAGAGCTTTGGGGTCAAGAGATTTTCATTTGTAAAATAAAACTGAAGAATTAGACTAGAACTTAGAATAACATAGTATGCCTTTAGATAGAACTAGGAAAATTTAGTCGCGCTTTGAAATTTGTTGCGCTTAGAAACAACTGAAACATTTAGGTTATTGGCAGGCCGCAGCACCATTGTCTAATGTGCTTTGGTATTTTGTTATGTTAATGCACGTGCAGCACAAAATGGTAGGATATGGGGAGCATATTTAAAGTTGTTACTAGAAGGCCCAGCAAAAAGAACAAAGAACAAGAAAAAGCTTCTAAAGACGACAAGCTATTGTAAAAGAGAGTGTAAATTTGTGATACGATTGCAACCATCAGAGGCCATGTACATGAACCTTGTGGTATGTTCTTTTTGTATTTCAAATTTTATCAGATGTAAGAAAATGTGAGTATATTATTTTCACCTTTCATTTTCACACCTCTTTTGAGTAGAGTATGAAGGATTAAGCCACTTATGTCTGGTTAGCTCATTTTACCCCAGTACACTCCCACTATAGGTGAGCTCACTAAGAAAAGAGAATGGCACATGTTTATGTACATTGGACAAAATCCACTAATTTTTCTTAAAACAATACTAAAAAATATTCTTATCATTATGGACTGAGGATGTCTGAAAAAGTAGGGGAAGATTGAATGATTAGAACCTCTCAACAATTTTTCATATTAAGGATCCAATATTCATCTAGTTAAGAAGACCAACTGCATCTTGGAGAAATTCATCTCTTTGTGTCTGTGTTGTATCAGATATCTGAAAAAGGACAAGATTTTGAATTCAGAAGATTTAAATCCTTGTTCGACATGATACTAAGCTGTCATGCAAGAATTTGTACACTTGTATTACTTGTTGCAGTCTAAGAGAGACCTACGTATAAGTCAAGCAACATATCAAATGAGTTGCATGTTTTCTACCAATATTTAAGAGATGATTTTTAGTGGCTTTAAACTATTAGCGATTTTTTACAATAGTTGTTCACCACCTGATGCAAATTGTTGCCAATTTTTTGTAGGCGAAGCATCTAGGACTAGAAATGTCTACAACACAAAGTGAGTTAGATCTGTCATATCAACAACGCTACCAAGGCATTACCATTCCTGAGGCATATGAGCGGTTAATACTTGACACGTATGTTAGCCTTATTATATGTTATTTATCCTCAATTTATTTTACTTGACACGTATGTTAGCCTTATTATATGTTATTTATCCTCAATTTATTTTTGTTGTCTTTGTATTGGTTGCATATTTGTCCGATTTATTTTGCATTTCCTCTAGAGGAGTTAAGTTTTTATCACTTGATTGATTTAGTGTATAAATTGGTTAATGTTTATATCCTTTTGAGGAGCCTAAATTAGATTCAATAAATTAATTCAAAGCACACTTAATTGGGCAATAATGTCCATGTTCAATTGAATTATAAATAGATAGGATGCATGTTTGAAACATAATTGGTAGCTTCATGATTCCCAGTGCATCTTAAAGGAATAATCACGACAGAGATACAACCATTTTAGCTAACACTACTAGTCTTAGTGACTGGAATCGGCGATTTTCCCTGATTAAATTCGAAATTCGTCGAACTAGAAGAGAAGGAAAACTAAATCGATAAATTTGGCCATTAAATTCGGTTCTAAAAAATCACATATTAATTGCAGTTTCTTCAAATTCCTTGTGCGTTTGTGGTTTCTTCAAATTCCCTAGCGCATCCACAAATGGATTCTCTCATATCTATTGTTTCTTCAAATGTGTTAGTGCATTTGCGGTTTCTTCAAATGCGTTGTGCAGTTTCTTCAAATTCCCTAACTCGTCCCACGAATGGATGCTCTCATGTGTGTGACAAGGATCGAGACGAACGGGCCCATATAACACTCGTCCAAAGGGTAATCAGAATAACTATGGACTGAATCCACTCACCTTAGTCTTTGGCATGCCTTCATCTTAATTTCCTTTGACATGCCTTTAACTTTAGTTGGCTTGAATCCACTATCTATCCCCAAATATATAAACATAAACTTATAAAATATGTATTACGTTGAATTCATTATAATAAATTCATATCTATTAATATATGACATAAAGAAACTTCTAAATTATTTATGACAATAACTTCTATATTATATATAAAAAACACACAAGACTTTATTATAATAAATTAAGCAATGTGAATTTATTTATATTATAATTATAATTTATGCATTTAAGTTAAAAAAAAATTATATTATAGTAATCACATTATCGTATTAATAAAATTGTATCGATTGTATCATTTAAAAATAGATTTATTTAAGTTATTAATTAAGCATATATATATATACATTTTCAAATTTTATGACGAATTTTATCAATGTTTTTGGCTAGGCAATTTTTTCTAGAACTTCATTGTTGTCAAATTCGAACACGAACTTGAACCAGGTGACTTTGCTACTAGTAACCAACCATGGGACCCTTTTCGATGTAGTCTCGAGCTCTTTGACAATGTCTAAGTGAGGGTCTCCTTCATACATTAGTGTCACCTTTTTTACTAATGTCCATGTTCTCATTAATGTGCAACTTAACTCAGAACATGCAGAAGATAGAGACAATGAAGGAAGAACAACACATCATTAATATTCAGCTTAGTACATGAAGTGATGTTGTATATATTGCCATTAGGTTCCATTATGCAAGTTAGGAACCGGATTTAATTTTACAGTAAGTACCGATTATAATTTTATGGTCATAGGCTCCTCTCCACTTGACTTCTTCGACTCATGATGGCAAAAAGAGTTAGAGAGAGTTTGGCCGACCTCGTTTGATGAATTTTAAGGAATAGGAGAGTTTATTAAAGCATAACCTTTTTTTACTAATGGAGGGAAAAATATCCTTTTTTATTGTTGAAAAATAATATGAGTAAAAAAAAAGACTGAGCTATTCTTTGTTTTATTTGAGAGTGATGGGAGACAAATGAGAAGCCTCGTTTATAGGGGGAGGTTATATTGAAGGACCTTCCTATTTTGGACCCAAACTCAGAGAAACTTCATCATGCAAAATCTTATCACCAACAACATATTGACCCTACAAAGACTTAGGAGACACTAGATCGAGTTCCTTCTTCTTTTTTACTCGCACTCTCCAAATATACCTCCAATTTTGTTTTTTAACTTGGAAATCCCCCCATAGGTGCCCAACCTCACAATACACCAAGCATTAGAAATGAACTTAATTTCAATTTCCCTAGTATTAATCACACACATGTGTGCACACAACCCACAAAAATAAAGGGAGGGGAAATTCAAGTAAGCAAGCACAATCACATTAACCATTGAAGAATTTATATACTAAAGCTAGTTTCGAAATTTGCAAAACTTTATTAATGTGAGTAATGTTTCATTAAAAAATACATGAAGTATTAACATGGAATACAATCTCATAGACCATCATAATAATACATTGTATTTCATTTATCACATGCATCACATAAAGGAAAAGAGGGAATATAACCAAATTCTTGATATTGTGAATATATAAATGATTGTCTCCAACCAATCGATCATTATGTTAGTAAGGGGACACTATCTTTGTGGAAACCACCATTGGCATAAGCATATTGTATATTGGAGTTTATATGTTGTTTTGAACTAATCCTTGCAACAAATGCAAGATAGAAAGGAAGGAGAATTTATGGTCATAAAATTTATTCCAATATGCAACAAAATAAGCATATTACATGCATGGACCACATTGAAGAGAGAGGAATATCAACCTAGGGATTCACACACCAAACCCAATTTTTAGTAATAGATTAATGTGGATAATACTTCATATAGAATAATGCTTCATATGGGATTTTGAGAGTTTCTGATGGAAGGAAGTTCGAGGGTTTACACTGAAACCATAGCCAGGTTTGAGTTCAAGGGTAAATTGGTGGATTGTGGACCCAATCTGGTTTCCTCTATTGCACGAGTGACATTTCATTCCTCCAAGACAATAAAAGATACAAGGAGGGACATTTCATTGTGTTGATAGTCTCACTTTTCCTAATAGCTTATTCTCATGGAGGGACAAGGGATCCACTTTAGGGTATTGTTTTTTATCACAAGAAAGGTGCTTAGAGTGGATCCATCAACATTTTGTAATGGTTGTCAAGATGTTGGTATTGATACATGTCCACCTGGCCTCAATACCATTTTACATTAGTATATCCTATGCTCGCATCAGGTGAACCAAACATGTAATTCAAGGATAGTAATAGCCTTAATCTGTCGATTTTGGATAAGTACAAGGGTTATTTTCCCTGGGATAGGTTCCCTATTCTTGATCTATGTCTAAATGCTTCTGTAGATATTTCTACCATTGTATCTGAGTCAATGGTTTTCAAGGGATCTAATTTGGTTTTTGTGGGATGGGATTTAGATATGCGTTAAATTGGATTACTATATGGTCGTACATGCTGAATAATATTTAAGTGTGAAAAATGTGGGCAAAGAAATTGAGTTTTATGTGTGGAAGGAATATATGCAAAGTGTCCATGGACATTGTTAGAAGTTATTTGTATTATAGGCAATTTCAGGATAACTAGGTTACAAATATTATGGGTTAAAATTGATATTTTAGTTCATGTGCAAGTTCCATGTACAGGTTCATGCATTGTAATCTTATGATGGGTTCAATTATTGGTATGGTAAAAAAAGAGTGGGTTGAGATTTATTATAGTGTATAACACATTTGGATGCCTTTTTTTAATTTTCCGAAAATAATTCCTCTCTTGTGCTAATTTTAAATCTTGATTCAAACCTAGATATGATAGATGTTTAGAGACTTTTGGATATGATATGTTTTCATACAACATATATAAAAATATACATATATGTATATATATGAACATGTACATGAAAAATAGTACATATTAGAAATAACTTTGAAAATTCAATCAAAAGGTTGAATGTAACTAAAATCATGCATCTCCATGGGAAATGAGGTCTTAGGGATTTGTTCAAGCCTTTTTGCTTTTGTGTTGTCTTGTTGCTGAGTATTCTTGAAATAGAGCTTAGATTTTTATCATCCTTATCCATTCGGATATTTCCATTTCAACCCTCATTTTCTTTATTGACTGGACTAAAATCAATATGAGTGGTCTCCATAACAATTAGTGATGTTAGCAATTGAGTATGGTTTCATTAAAATTGAATTGATAGTAAAAAATCTTTATTTTTGGCTTTTTAAATGTTGTTTTATGCTTTCTAGGTTAAGAAATTGAGATGTGTTTTCGATCACTTTACCATGCTCTGTATTTTTATCATCCTTTAAAAGAGTTGCGGATGCAACTTTTTTCCCAATTTTTTAAAATTTTGGACCCTCCTTTTGATTTTATATTGTCTGAGATTAGTTGGATTCCTGAACTCTGTTTTTTTCCCTTGCTACAATTTTGGATCGTTTGAAGTTGAATTGAGGTCAACTATTTTCTTGCTTTTCGGAAAACTGTTTTTATCTACCAATGCTTTGACTATGGAGTTTAAAGTTTTGATTTGAAATGTTGTCCTTTTTTATTTGAAATGGTTGTCCTTCATCGCTGTCGAAGGTCAGTTGAAGTTTGAGTTGGAACTTTTCTCTATGCCGCAACTGTATCAGAGGTTAAACGAACTAACTTTAACGATGCCCAGCCGAAGGTTTTTTGAGCACTTAACGCTTTGTTTTTATGTTTGCTTATCACTGTCAGAGGTGTTTTGAATAGTGAATAGGGGTTCTAGTCTCAAGCGATGCCGCCATTACGAAGGCCTTGTTGTTTATCTCGTCGATGCTGCGGGTGTGCTTAGTTGTAAGTTGGTCGATCCATAGTTTTAGAACCTCCGATTGCCGACGTTTTTATTGTTACAGAAGCCCAGTCAACTTTTCTTTGCCACTGTTCAGGATTCGAATGATCTAATATTATTGTCTTTTTCACCGACACTACAGAAAACTTGTAGTATTTATTTTATTTGAATGCTTAATTTTCATTTTTTGCTGTCAGAAGTCTATTAATGTTTGCCTCGGGGCATTGGTTATCTATGCCGCCGATGTTTTGGAAGGGAAACAAAGAATGACCCGACCGACAATTTTAATCCTCGCTGATTCTGTGGTTTTTATTGTTCAAACCTTTTGATTTTTAATGACTATGTTTTTTCCGACCTTTAGCACTTAGTCCTTCCTCTCGCCAATGCCGATGTGTTTAGTTGGTAGTGGTTCTGATTTTCGATACATGATTATGGTAGCGTTTAGTTCTAAAGCACCGACATGGCAGAGATGTTGAGGTGTGAGTCACCGTTACTTAGTGTTAAGGTTCTCTAACGCCGATAGACTTAATAGTCTCATAGAACTTGTAGTCTGTCTGAAGCCCGCCATTGCGGCTGTGAATAGGACTATCCTGTCGATGCTTTTGTGGTTTCGACCACCGATAGGGGTCTTTCCCGCCATGTTTGTGTGCTTTTACTCTATTTTTTTGGCGGCAGAGGTTTTTGATTCTTTTTATCATGATAGATTTTTCGAGATGAGAACACAGTGCAGGGCCTCACATTTAATGATTAGTTTTATTTATAGTGTGGTTTACGTTTTCTTGAAGGTGGTCCGTATTAATGTTGAGTTTTTCATTTTAACAGCAGACGTACTTAGAGGATTTTTTTTTCTTATTTTCTTTTTCAGATCTAGTTTGATGATTGCTGCTACGAAGAAGGCATATCTAAAGGACAAAGTAGAAAGGAGTTGGCTAAAGAAAAGAAAGCAAGAAGCATAAATGTTGCTCAAAGAGAATATAGTGAAGGTCTGATATCAAAAGACCAACAGATTATTGAGCAGAATCGTTAGCAGTAGAGGCCCAGAATTGGAAAAGGTTCATCAGTTAATAAGATGGTCCCTCTTTACAAAGTGTTCTTAAAATATTAATATGAAATGTAACGTATTGTAATAAATCATGAGCACTCACTAAAGACAAATCATTAGTAGAAAATGAGAAATTAATGACTAAAATCAGGCTATAAACAACTATTTTTGAGTCGATGACTAATAGTAGAAAATTTCCACTATCTTATAGCTAGTCATATTTCACTAGTAATTAATAGCTTGACTTATTAGTCATTGATTTAATCATTGATAGACAATGATTTAGTCATTGATAGTCAATGATTTAGTCATTATTTTAGTCATTGATAGTTAATGATTTAGTCATTGATTTAGTCATGGATTTAGTCATTGATTTAGTCACTGAGTTAGTCATTGATTTAGTCGTTGATTTAGTCACTGATTGTAACCATTAATGACCAAATATACAACTAAATAAACTACTAGATGTTAACATATTAATGACTAAGCTAAATACGACTAAGATACCGGAAATTAGCTACTAATAGTCGTATATATGTGAATTTAGTCGTTTTTGTAGTCACAAATTTATGATAGGGCATGGAGGAATCAAACCACCAACCTCCTGCCTATAATTAGGCAGGCGCTCTACCATTGAGCTAGCACCCTTTAAGAAGTTGTTATTGTTTGACAATGATGATATTAAAACAAATTTATGATAGATATCAATCTACAAACTACATAATTATTACTATTACAACTTACTATTAACTAGTATTTATGATAAACTAGTTCCTGAGAGCTATGTACAATTTTTCCTGTAACTAAAGCTAATAAAAATTTAAGCAATCACCAAGTGTCACCCACTACCATACTTTCAAAAATCACATCACTTGAATAGTTACATGAATATCAAACAACTTATCAAATGATAGGATTCAACTTTCCTATATCAAATGACCAAATTTGCTAATGAAATAAATGGTCCGATATCATGTTTGTAATCAGCAATATTTTTTAGCCATAAGCACAATACATCCATCATCTCTCCCTTGTATTCCGTTGATTTTGTTTTCCTTGTTAGCTATTTGTACATATTGACTTTTACAGTTTTATTGAACAGACCATATAGGTGCTTTGTGGCTTCCTTGGAAGCTTCATGTAAAGGAAGGTAGTTAACAATATTTCGGTAGGGAATCCATGCTTTAACCAGTACATTTCCAAGTCTACACAAATTAAAGTCTATGCTTTTGAAAATGAAATGAGCATAATCATAACAGATACAGGTTCCATCTATAGAATGTCTTAATGAAAGTCTATCTAAGGAACTAATCTAGAAAACAATTTAATTTAGTTTAGATTCTCACAATATATTCATTTGAAAACATCGCTAAGGGAATTCATATTCAAAGTTGTCAGGAGAATTGACTGTTTGGAGTTCATGCCTGGCACAAATCTCTCAGATTAATGCAATTCCCATATCCATGTCCATACTAGGCTAGTCCATAATGAGGTGAAGATCCATATTTATCTTCAGTCTCCAAGTTCATTACAACCTGGGGACTATAAATACACAGTCTTGAGGATGCTATTTTCTCCTTTTCTCATCATTTTGCTGTGTGTTTGGATCACTTTTGTAACAAATAGTAGAGATGAATATGTAGATGGACTGCCTATAAAATATCAAGTTATAGGCCTCAACCAATATCAAAGTACCTAATCCTCTATTACTTTGGTAACAAATAACAAGGAGGAAAATGTAGCTTGACTACCAAAATCATATTAAGTTACAGGCCTTGACCAATCAAAAGTACCTAATCCTCATTGATGCAACAACAATTCAAAGCTCCAACACCAATAGAGAAAATTCTTCAATAAGTAAGGCAGTAGATTAGATTATTTAATGGTTAAAAGGTTTTAATTTCAAATAGGCTGTAAAAAGTCCAATTGCATAGAGCACATGCACAAAACATATAGACCGGAAATCTAACTATGAAATTTTTCTGAAAATGAACACCAAAGGCTATCTTTAGTAGAGAATCTTGGTTTTTATGTGTATAAGTTAATTCACATTGTGGTCAAACTTGTAGGAAACAACACTACATCACATCAATATTAGTTCAATTCCCATGAAATCACATCAATCAGTACAACACAACATAGGAGGCCCCAAAATCATGGATAGACGCAACTGAACTTCAATGGATAGACACAACTGAACTTCAAAATCATTCCTTGTTAGCTATTTGTACATATTGACTTTTACAGTTTTCTTAAACATACCATATAGGTGCTTTGTGGCTTCCTTGGAATCTTCATGTAAAGGAAGGTAGTTAACAGTATTTATGTAGGGAATCCATGCTTTAACCATTACATTTCCAAGTCTGCACAAATTAAAGTCCATGCTTTTGAAAATGAGATGAGCATAATCATAACAGCTACAGGTTCCATCTATGGAATTTCTTAACGAAAGTCTATCTAAGGAACTAATCTAGAAGACAGTTTAATTTAGTTTAGATTCTCACAATATATTCATTTGAAAACATCGCTAAGGGAATTCATATTCAAAGTTGTCAGGAGAATTGACTGTTTGGAGTTCATGCCTGGCATAAATCTCTTAGATTAATGCAATTCCCATATCCATGTCCATACTAGGTTAGTCCATAATGAGGTGAAGATCCATATTTATCTTCAGTCTCCAAGTTCATTACAACTTGGCGACTATAAATACACAGTCTTGAGGATGCTATTTTCTCCTTTTCTCATCATTTTGTTGTGTGTTTGGATCACTTTTGTAACAAATAGCAGAGATGAAGATGTAGATGGACTTCTTATAAAATATCAAGTTACAGGCCTCAACCAATAGCAAAGTACCTAATCCTCTATTACTTTGGTAACAAATAGCAAGGAGGAAAATGTAGCTTGACTACCAAAAATATATTAAGTTATAGGCCTCGACCAATCAAAAGTACCTAATCCTCATTGATGCAACAACAATTCAAAGCTCCAACACCAATAAAGAAAATTCTTCAATAAGTAAGGCAGAAGATTAGATTGTTTAATGGTTAAAAGGTTTTAATTTCAAATAGGTTGTAAAAAGTCCAATTGCATAGAGCACATGCACAAAACATATGAAGTATTATATATGTCCACAGATATTCCATTCTTCAAAAATAACTACACGATAATTATACAAAAGGTGCTTTCTATGTTATGGAAAAAATATGTGACCTGGGTAGCATGATTCTGAATAGTGTCCAGTATATATTTCTCATGACCAACTTCTAAATGGCGTCTTGCTCCACTGATCATGGCCATTTTTCTCGACACATTTCTCGGTGCTTCTTTATCTTCCCCCAACAATGTCTGCATAAAAACATTTAACTGGAGAACACAAATTTTATCTTAGACTCACAGCACATCTAAAACGCCAATCATCACAATGCAGCAACCCAGGAAAATACTGAAAAAATTGCAGCAAGTTATTCACGCCATTATGATATTTCATTCACACAAACAACAATCCAAAATATATCTTACCAATTGAAATTCAAAGCATAAAATAAGTTCTTAGGTATATCAAAGGGATGACCTGAAGCAAGTGCCATATCTTCTGAATGCTAATAGACTTTGGGCCAGACGTCTCACTGGCTAATGACTCATAAGCACCTTTGAAAGATGTTGCAACCTGACACAAACTTAAGGTAAGGAACAAACTTCAGAAAGAAAATCCCAAAGTACAAGACCAATTTCCATGCCAATATATTTTACACTTTTAAATATGACTTCATTACTAAGACATGCT
>LPNX011206281.1:534177-548166 GCA_001517045.1 Pseudotsuga menziesii | reverse complement strand
TTGCGATATCTACTCTCCCCAATATATTTGTTCATTATTTTGTAGCCTTTCACGTGCTTTCTCCACAACTGTGTATCAGCATTATATGTCTCAGCACTAACACCTTATAATGAACCATTGAGAACTCTAGGAGGAACAGCATTTAGGCGCTTTGGGAACTTCTTCAAAATCCCTCCAGACACATCATTAGCATCACTGAATTTAGGCATTTGCGTAGTGCATCTTTGCATTCTCTTATGCCTGGGGGGTCAGCAAATTTTATAGACATTATCAGATAAGCATAAAATTTCAATCATCTGAGTAAAACTAGGCCATCTGAGTAAAACTAGGCCACTGTCAAAGCATATCAGGAGAAAAATAGACTCTTCTTGTACTGTAATGAAATATGAAGCCAATTATGCAAACATGCTTGAAATTTTTTAAGATTTAGACAGTTAAACTTAAACCTGTCTGCAGTACAAGATCAATTCATGCATGGCCATTAAAATGTAAAAGCATATAGGAAAATTCAAAACTCACGTAAAAATGATGAATTCAAAATGTATCTCTGACTTGTATTCAGGATATAAAGTTGCGAATACATTGAATCTTGTAGCATTTACAATTAAAATCACAAATTATAATAGGTCAACGGCCATTCTATCAATTGTTACAAAGCAGTTCTCCAAATTTCTACATGTCAGAAAATTATGACAAACAAACAGACCATGTACTTCAGCTTAATAGCAGTGCAAGTTTAAATTTTTCATAGTCAGCCACACTGACATTTTAGTTCAAAGGAATCCTACAACCACAGTGCACTTTGTAACATATCGATTGCAAGATTAATATCCAATTTAGAATTTGGCATGATATTAGTCTTCTAAAGGGAAAAAAGCCAATAGAAGAATACTTACAAGGATAGGTGTTGAATGCTTGTTTAATAGAATAACAAATGTAGCCAATACCTGGAATCTAAAAGCACATTCTAGGAAGGACAAAAATAGGTTTTAAGTGTCAAACCCCAGGAATGTATTGGATCCTAGATTTAAAACTAAGAATACCTACAGCACTGAGCTTATGGTCTTGCTTAAGCACAAAAAATGTCTGGGTTACAAACATTGCTCATAAATATAATCACTTTGTTCACTAGCAATATAAAATTTTTGAAAATAGATTTTATCACACTATCGATCTGATTATGTTCTGTTATAAAATTACACTACATAAACTGTCTTCAACTTTAAGCTATGAACGAACTTACCAAGAATATTCTGGATTGCCTGATTCATAGGCAGGAGGTGGGTCATTAGTATTCAAGCTTCTAGGAAAAGAACGAGTATTAATTCTCTTTTGCCAAATGGCAAGATCACCTTTTTCATACTTCTTTTCCCAGCACAAAAGTTCTACTATTTCTTCAATTTTCTCTTGTTCCTGCTGGAGCTCCTCTTTTGATCTCTGCCAAGATTGGTAATATTGCTTCCAATTGATGGGAGGACCAGAGAGAATCCAATATCCACTTGGTCTTAGGACTCCATCCACTTATATCAAATACATACCATATGCAAACAAATGAAGCTACACAAATCAATTTGAGAATCAAATCAGTAAATTCAAGGCTCTTCTATAGCTCAGAATTTTAACTTTAACAAAAGCATTAATCCTGTAAAAGTCCCCAGTACCATTTGCAATCCAAGGTATCAAACACCGTGAACATTGAGACATGTCAAAAGCCCTCGAAGGGTAAGGAAGCTGTTGTGTCCCCATAACACCAATCACATCAAACACACCTCGCTCCAAAGCAAATTGCACTTGGGCTTCATGTGAATCCCTTGGTGCAAATGACATGGTCAAAACATTTCTCTTCAAAAGATATGCACCCCATCTTGCCACCTAAGCATGCCATAAGGATTTTAGATAAGGGCATATCCTCAAACTCCATAAATCATTGCAAAAGCAAAATACAGGAATCTCTTCAAAATTGAAGAACACTTGTAAGCATATATCAAACAGTCACAAATTAAACATACTAGTTACCACAAAAAGAGCAATGGTATGGAAAAGAGTGTTGCAGAATCAAGACTCGCAAGGTATATGCTTCAAACATACCCCACAACCATTTTCCAATGTAGTCCTGACAGTACCATCAGAAATAGGTATCACTTCAGCAAGTTCATCAATATACTTATCCGCACCTTGAGGAAACATCGTTCCTCCTCTAGGAAACTATAACACATCGCCTTCAGATTGAACCCAATTTTGAACAGCCTTCTCTATTGTGAGACTCTTGTAGGGAACATTAGCATATGGCACATAGTCATGGCTCTTTGGCCATGGAAATGGATTTTTGTATCCTTTTGGAGCAGGAATGAGGCAGTGCAGCTTCTCATCCTATGGCAGGCAATGCCTCTCTCTGTATATCATATTATCTCTAGGAAATGTCATAGCTCGCTTTTGTTCATGGCAAAGGGTGTAATCAATGTATTTGGCACTGCAAGGTTCAAATACTTTTCCTTTGGATTTAGAAAGTTCAATGTTATCTCCTTCATTGTGGTGAGTCTCAAAATTTAGAGTGGACAAAGTTCCACAGTATGTCAGCTTATTGACTTCTAATGCAATGCTATCACCCTTTCCAAAACAACTCTTTTGCCAAGCACCCAATATATAGAAAAAATAGCATAATCCCACAACAATTAAGATAGAAACATAACTCCTAGTCTTGTTGTCTGTTGAATTTGTTTTCGACCTCATTTTGTATCTGTTAGAGGACAAGAAAATGAAGGAATTATTCTAAAATATATGAAGTCAAAAGCTCCTATTGTATCATAATGTAAATAATAATTTTGGAGATTCCCCTTATGGCAACTTGAATATAATGAATGTTTCACAATATAGCACTGTGTCTTATAGTTGTGATGATTATGATGAGTTTAAGGCCCCTATTGAAGTTTCAGAATTAGTATTGTGACTAAAACCACAATGTTATTTCATATTCCAATTTCCTACATGTTCCTCTAAAAGTGCTCTTTGAAAATTTTGAGGAAAACAATAAAATAGAGAGCAAAAGGAAAACCCTGCCCAAATGGCTCTGTCATTCCCAATATAAGTCTCACTCTCAGCCCTGGGTAAATAATGCCTAAAAGTTCTCTTGGAGATGCACTAGGGCCACTGGTTGTCAAGTTTCACCAAATTTTTCTTTACAGGCTGGAACCTATCAAAAGTAGAGTAATAACCTAAACTGATCTATCGTGATTCCTCTCCAACAGCCCAAATATATTTGAATTGCAAATTGTAGATCTAAATTGCAAACTCCATTGAAGAAATTACAACTATTGGTCCATACACGAATAAGGGACACATTCTTCAGATGGATAATGGAAGATGAGGGTAGTAAAAGAGACAACTAATATGTAGTTTTGCACTACTAAAATGGAATTTGCAATTTAAACTGTAGGAAAATAATTATCATAACCAAGATTCAGAGAGATGGAAAATGGCACCTAGAAGGAGTATTTGAGCTAAACAATAAAGGGATGCATAATCCTTGTCAGAATGTCCCTTTCAGCTTTTTTGTATTCAGCATGATTCTTTTCCATAATTATGTCTTTCCTCATAACTTTCATAGCATAAATATCTGGTGTTCCATTTCTTTTTACCTGGAACACCTTTCCAAATGAACCTTGTCCAACCACCTTAAGTAGCTCAAAATCATCAACCCCAATTTTTTGAGTGACCTTGACTTGGCAGGACTCAGGTTCTTTTGAGCTTCTCGATGAGAAAAGCAATAATCTGTTGTCAGATGCAACTTGAGATCCTACGTCAACACTCTCAGGCTTTTCCAATATATTCCCTTCCCCACCTTGCTCTTTGTTATTCAAAGCAAGCTTGATCAGATGCCCTTCAAGATTGAGTTCAAGAGATGGGCCAACTAAGGAGTGAGACCACCTATTAATGGTTTGAGGATCCTTCAGGGAAAGAATCCCTTGGAAAGTCTATGTTGAATCCACAGCAGGACCAAATATATCTGAAAATTCAATCTTCTCATATCCCAATTGCACATTGGATTGAGAATCCAATGGGAGTCTTAAAATGAAATACTTGCTCTTGTCAAATGTGAGAACACCAAACAACCCTGCAGAAACCATTGCTATGGATACACTGCAGGAGGCACTCTAAGAACATACTTGAGCAAATGGGCACTAGCATACACCAATGCAAACTCAGGAATTCATGGGAAAAGGTAGGTCAATATCAAAAAACAGAACTTGTCCTTCTTTCCCCTGATATAGGAAAGACCATATACTACAATGTAGCTTGAATTCATGTAGGACACTTTGAATTAAACCTGCATCACAGCCAAATCAAGCAGTTCAGTTTCAAATTATAAACTACAAAAGAACAAGAGAAAGAACATCATATCATTTCTTTCACGAAAAATTCCATGGAGAAACCCCTAGGCACTTCTTCTTATTTGTGGATAGTCAGAACATCATATCACTTATTTCAAGAAAAACTTCATGGAGAAACCCCTAGGCACTTCTTCTTATTCTTATTTGTGGATAGTCACCGACTTGCAAACACATCAAGGACACTGGCTTGACCTAGCAAGGACATCAAGTGAGGACACTGGCTTGACCCAGCAGGGACATCAAGTGACCTAAGCTATAGAGACAGTGAACAGACCCCAAAACCTCTTGCATGAAGCTTAAAGCACTAAACAGCTAACCCACCCTTAAAGCACTAAACAGCTAACCCACCCAGCTAAGAGCATTATATCTTATATTTGAAATACATGTAAGATGTGAGAAACAAATATTTAATTGAAAGTTGAGACTCCTAAACAGAGGAAACAACTAGGCTATAGGACTTCAATTTCATGGTGAAAGCAAAAGCAGGGAAAAGGAATAGAAAGAACCCTTATCAAACTACAATTAGTTATGCACATAGAGCAACTTCAACAATACAAACATCTTTTTGAACACTCATAAACAAACCCACAAGCAGGTGACACTTTCTAATAACTAAGAATTCAGGGGCAAGGGAAAGATGCTAATTTTCTGTTGGAGCAGGAGAGCCCATTTTGAGATGCTATACTTTCTTAGATAAAAAAGCATGAAGAGGCCACCATTGATTCTGATTTTGTACAGCTTCTACATTCGACATATTCATTTAGCATAAACCCAAATATCTTAATGGAAAAGGAAAATTTACTAAACACACAATTGACAGAAACAAAAATCACAGTAGAATTGAACCATAAATTAATGATGCCCAAACACATAAGAGAACAGAACTCAAGCCGAAAGCCAAAACATGAGCAAATGAAAGAGAATACATCCTCTCATCATGAAGCTAAGATAAGCTTGTTGAACATCAAATTCATGATCCAAACACATAGGAGAATAGAAATCAAACCGGAAGCCCAAAAATAAGCAAATGAAGGGGAATATGTCCTCTCACCATGAAGCAAAGATAATCCTGTCTATTAAACAATCCTAAATATTCAATGCAGCAAATAAATTATCATGCTTCTAAAGCTAATTCCATGGGTTTACAACATTGATAATTCCATCTCAAAGGTATTAAAAACAGAAAGAATGTTACATGTGAACAGATTGACCAATTTCAACTTTAAATAAAGGAAGGCCGCATCTTCATAAACACAAATGCATTATCAAGACATTTTGGGCAATAAAACGATGAACAACCAATACATTCTTACCTCAAAAGCTTCACAAAATATGGCCTAAAACAATGTAGATATGGAAAATGTGGCTATGGAGGAAGACACATTCCAACAAAGACATGGAGATATGGAAAATGAAGAAACGAATCCAGTGTTCAAGGCAGAGGATCAGCTGGAAGCCCACAGTGGGAAATATTTTCACTGAAACATTAAGATTAAGCACATGCAGAGGGTTTTTATCCAAAATTCACTAAAAATTTATCAATTCATAGTAAATCAATAAACTTACCAGGTATTTTGTAAGCAAAGAAGGTGGTGTTGACGCCAGAGGTGCAGAATTCGTGGCCTGCCTCTTCAAAAGTCTCTAGGTTCTTTCTAATGCTGCTTTATCCATGGCAGCTATGGCAAATAAATAGAAAAATTGTAAACTCTCAACAGTGGTTAATATGGATCCCAAACTCCTCAATGGGTATGACCAATATCCATATCCAAAACCCACCAAACCCTCCAATGTTTGGCGCCAACGGTTAGGCTATTTGACAAGAACTAGAAGGTTGAGCATCAATCGAAATTGTCTGAATTGAAGGATGGTGGTTAAGAAAATCGGCTAGGACCATGAATGTCGTTGTCGAATGCCTTTGCCATAGAGGTTGGGTCACTCTTTGATAAACTAGTTGGGTCGACCTGTCCATGAAAATAAATTTTATGTGTTTCTTCATATATATATATTTTTATTTTTATTATTTTATTTGGAAAATAGTTTTTTTTGTTTATATATATATATATTATTTTTCATAAATTATGTTTATTGGTTTGGTTTGTTTTATTTTTATTATTTGTTTATATAAGTTATATAGATTTGTTTATTTTTTTTATTTTTTTTATTATATTAAAAAAAAATTGTTTTTTTTTTTTTATATTTTTTGTTTTATTGTGTGGACTAGGTTAAATGAACAATGAACCAGGTAAGTAGTAATGTCTGGTAGATAGGTGGGATGTGGGACTAGGTAAAGACTATGGGGCAGGTAGTAATCCTATGTGTATGGTAGGCTTGTTGTAATGGTTGGTCTTCTAGTAGTATGGTATACTGGGTAAAGCCAATTGGTATGGGGTAGACTGCCCAACCAATTATTATATCTACTAGCCCATTCCTAGTTGGGTGTAAGCCACGCATATCAAATCTATATTCTAATTCTATTTAATTGGAGGTTTCTTTCACTCCTGTCATGTAATATTGTACCATACAGCCCCAATGAGTTCCCTCAACATCTGTACTCCCCGGCCTACATTTGTACTCCCCAATTCCTCTAGTTTAATGGTTCACTCCGAGCAATCAATCTACTAGCACCATCTTCGTAAAGAGACTGGCTATTCCTCGTAGCATAACTTCCTTTCTATCATGAACCAACTGGCTCTTGGCTGCCCTACCTTCTAAATATACCCATCAAGGAATTTCATTTAAAAGCGAAACCAAGAAATGAGGAAAAATGGGACCTGATCATCATCAACATCATCATCATCATCCTCATCCTCATCATCATCATCACATTCATCATCATCATCATCATCATCATTACCAACATGATCATCATCATCACCATCAACATCATGAACATCATCATCACCATTGTCGTCATCATCATCATCATCATCAACATCATCGTCATCATCCTCATCATCATCATCGCCATCATCATCACCATCATCACCATCCTCATCCTCATCCTCCTCCTCCTCCTCCTCATCATCATCACCACCATCCTCATCCTCATCATCACCATCATCATCACTATGATCATTAATCATCGATCATCATCATCAACATCTCCATGATAATCATGATCGTCATCTTCTTCTTCTTCATCTTCATCATCATCTTCATCTTCATCATCATCATCATCATCATCATCATCAACATCAACATCATCAACATCATCATCACCATCATCACCATCATCATCACCATCATCATCAATAGCATCATCAACAGCATCATCATCATCATCATCATCATCATCATCATCATCATCATCGCCATCATCATCACCATCGTCACCATCCTAATCCTCATCATCATCATCATCATAAACATCTTCATCCTCATCCTCATCTTCATCATCATCATCATCATCATCATCATGAACATCAACATCATCAACATCATCATCACCATCATCATCACCATCCTCATCCTCCATCGTCATCATCATCATAAACATCTTCATCAACATCATCATCATCGTCGTCATCATCATCATCACCATCATCATCATCCTCATCCTCATCATCACCATCATCATCACCATGATCACTGATCATCGATCACCATCATCAACATCGCCATGATCATCATGATCATCATCACCATCTTCATCATCATGATCATGATCATGATCATTATCATCATCATCAACATGATCATCATCATCACCATCAACATCATGAACATCATCATCACCAACGTTGTCATCACGATCATCATGATCATCATGATCATGATCATCCTCATCCTCATCCTCATCATCATCATCATCATCATCATCATCCTCATGATCATCATCACCTTCATCATCATCATCACCATCAACATCATGAACATCATCATCACCATCGTCGTCATCATCGTCGTCATCATCATCATCATCATCAACATCATCGTCATCATCCTCATCATCATCATCGTCATCATCATCACCATCGTGATCACCATCCTCATCCTCCTCCTCATCATCATCGCCATCATCACCATCATCATTGATCATCGATCATCATCATCATCGTCATCACCATTGTCATCATCATCATCTTCATCATCATCATCATCATCATCATCATCTTCACCTTCATCATCATCATCATCATCATCATCATCAACATCAACATCATCATCACCATCGTCATCATCATCATCATCATCATCATCACCTTCATCATCATCATCATCAACAACAACATGATCATCATCATCACCATCAACATCATGAACATCATCATCACCATCGTCGTCATCATAATCATCATCAATATCATCATCATCATCATCATCATCATCATCATCCTCATCCTCATCATCATCACCTTCATCATCATCATCATCATCATCATCATATACATGATCATCATCATCACCATCAACATCATGAACATGATCATCACCATTGTCGTCATCATCATCATCATCATGATCGTTATCATCAACATCATCATCATCATCGCCATCATCATCACCATCCTCATCCTCCTCCTCCTCATCATCATAAACATCTTCATCATCACCATCACCATCATCACCATCCTCATCCTCATCATCACCATCATCATCACCATGTTCATTGATCATCGATCATCATCATCAACATCATCAACATTGCCATGATCATCATGATCATCTTCATCATCTTCATCTTCAATCATCATCATCATCATCATCATCATCAACATCAACATCAACATCATCAACATCATCATCACCATCGTCATCATCATCATAATCATCATCATCACCTTCATCATCATCATCATTAACAACAACATGATCATCATCATCACCATCAACATCATGAACATCATCACCATCAACATCGCCATGATCATCATGATCATCATCACCATTGTCATCTTCAAAATCATCATCATCATCAACATGATCATCATCATCACCATCAACATCATGAACATCATCATCACTAGCGTCGTCGTCATCATCATCATCATCATCAACAACAACATTATCGTCATCATCATCACCTTCATCATCATCATCATCATCGTCATCATCAACATGATCATCATCATCACCATCAACATCATGAACATCATCATCACCATCATCATCGTCATCATCATCATCATCAACAACATCATCGTCATCATCCTCATCATCATCAACAGGCACACCAGGTTTGCACTCCAGCACTCGATCAACAGGCAAAAATGGAATTCTATAATCAAGTTGGATGAGTTATATTAGCTTGTATACCATCCCAAGGCCAAGAAAATAGACAAACACCAAAAATGTGCTCCCCCATTCAATCCACGAGCAAAGAAAAAAACCATAGTCAAGATTTAGAGACAAAGACTGTAAGAGGATATAAATGAATTATGTGCTACTTAGCTTGATAGATCTCCTGGATATGAAGATTTAGAGACAAAGACTGTAATCTCCCCCTGCGATATTGCTTGCGAAGTGATATTGTATGATTCCTCAATTTTGTACCTGACCCACTAAGAGAAATTTGACGAGGAAATATCCCTTCCAAGCCCGACGATGGCCAATTGAGATCCACTCGAAATCGAAGAAGAAATATAGCTTGCAGTGTGGACATATACATTATAGGGTTTCTGTGGATTAGGAGATGTTGAACGACCACACACACTGGTGTAGTGATGGATAACTCCTTCCCATATGTTTTCCCTCCAAGGCTTTGGGAATCCTGACCTTTAACGGGGACTGCACAATTATCTAGATGACATCATCCTGGGTGGATCCAAAATGAGGTTTTACAGGATACAAATGGGGTTTATCTTGTGTGCAAATCCTCAGTGATTGGGAATGTTGGAGAATATGCCTCTTCCATGGAAAAATACAAGATACTTCCCCACGAGTACTAGTTTTCATGTATGCCCCTGAAAGTCATCCACGTGCCAAATTCATCTCATTTTGATCAGATTTTACAGTGAGTATTTGTAATGCTCAAACCCCAAATCAAATTAGTGATTAACATGAAAACTACCTCAATGAGTGGAAGCAAGGAACAGACGAGCCGAAGGGGGCACATCAAAATACGCTAAACCGTTTTGGCACTGGTGACTTCTTGGAATGCTCACGTTTCGACATTACTTCAATGGTGACTTCTTCGAATGCTGGGTTTTGGTCGGTTTGGAATATATATCAATTAAATTTATAAATGAAAAAAAAAAAACAAATTTACCCTATAAATAAATTAATAGATATAGACTTTTTTATAAAAATTTCATCAAATTGATTCATTGTAAAATAAATACGGTTTCTTCTCTAATAAATATGCATGTGCAATTTCTTTCATTTTTATAAAGGGTATTATGTGGATGTATATAATAACTTAGTAGTCTAAATATACAATGAAAAAAAAACTTTACCATTCAAAATAACAAGAAAAGAAATTTGTATCAATCCTAAATTTGATAAGAATTATTTTATATTAATAAAATGGTTGATATCAAATATCTATTTTACACCATCTAATTGCAACGAAAATAATAAAAATTAAATTTAGAAATGAAAAAAAAACAAAAAAATAATTATTTTAGATTAATAAAACTGTTAATATCAAATATCAATATGACACCATCTAATTGCAACAAAAATAATAAAAATTAAATTTAGAAATGAAATAAAACAAAAGCTTAGACATATATATAAGAAAATCAATTAAAATACTATTTTTGATGGTGACCTTTAGAAATGCAAAAAAAAAAAAAAAATTAAAAATATATATAAGAAAATAAATTAAAATATTGTCTCCAAATTATAGATTTAGGGATGGAATAATGAAAATTGGTGAGAAAATAATTTTTGATGGTAACTTTAAGTGACATTCATGAGACATTTTAGTAATAAATATTTCTGGTAGGTTAGCAATCCATTAAAGCAAATAATATCATGTATTTATGAGTATTTTTTAAGGGTACAGAATAACGACAATGGATTACTCTTATTGCACTCTCAATTATGACTTCTTCTGAGATCAAGATGATGGAATGAAGGGAAAAATGGAGTCACTATTGCATGAAAGGAGATTGGGCATTAAATGCATCATCAATTTAGTGTCTTGCTAGGGCATCATGATCACTAGCACTAAAATTATATATATAGATTTAGACCCCCTTGTAAAAAATTGCAATATTTTCTATTGTTGAGCTATGACACATGACTAGGACGTAGTGAACACTAGCACTAAATTGATCTATATATATTTAGATGCTCTTGTAAAAAATTGAAACTTTCCATTGCCAAGATGTCACACCTTAGATGGTCAAGAGAAATTTTGTGCAATTTATTTGTTGGATCTCTGAAGATCGAGGTGCATGGCACTGTTACAGAAAAAAAGGTTTTCCAACATATATATCATCTGGGATCTGTGATCCCAATATTATATATGGAAAGCAATATGAACATCTAAAGCACATCGTCTGCAATAATCCACATGAACACCCTAACACTATCCTGACCACCTGGGAAAAACACTAGATATTCCTAACCCCACAAATTCCATTTTGGATTCAGAATTGTTAACCTGCACATATTCAAAGATAGAAGGTAGACAATTTACAAAATTTACTAATATTGTAACACTTCATTGTCACAATTGCAATTTTCCATAAAACAATTAAAAATGACTAACATAAATGCCTATTTCATATTATTCTAGGTAGTCATTTTTTATGTCATGACTAAATTAGTCATTTATGTTAGTCATTTTTAACTATGTCACTTATTATTTAGTCATATTTGTTAACCGGTGACTAAATTAGTCGTTAATTTTAGTTGTTTATAGTTGGGTTAATCAAAATTGATCATATTTAGTAGTAAATCACTTGAAAAACCTGTGGTGACTAAAATTTTTAGTCACCTAGTAGCTAATTCCTCATTTTGTACTAGTGAATTGTGGGACTGAACGGTTGGGGGAAGCCCAAAGGTTACCGACGGGCAGCCCAAGAGTTTTTCTTGTAGTATAAGTATAGGAGAGTTAGATAGAACAAAAGGGGACTTTATCCCAGATAGATTTGTGAGAGTATGATGTAAGAAGAACTATTTCCTTTTGCATAAAGAAATTACAAGTTTCCTGTTGGAGAAAGCTTTGTGGAAGGTTTCAAATGCTATGCTATGGATTTGTTGAATGTGAACTATTTCGTTTTCAGCTATTATCCATTAACTCTGAGATCATTCTAACTCTTTGAACCTATGTTCTTGTTATGAATGCGCTCTAGTTTATTCTATGAAATTTCCACTGTGAGTAATGAATGATGTTCATAAACAATTAGCTATCTAGTTGTTCATATATCTATAAATGTTCATGTGTTTTGAAATAAGTAACAACTATCTGTGATTTTTCTTAATGCATGCACAAAATACATTACTCATTGATGAATAATAATCTTGCTCCCTAGGGGTAGGTTAGATAGTTAGTTTTAGTTTTTCTTGCTGTGTGTGATTTAGATGCGAGAGAGTTAAGACGAGAGGTAAGAACTTGCACATCACATTGTGACCGCTCCTCGTATTCTCTATCAAACTGCATTCTTACATAGGCACTTGCATTTCATACTTAAATAATAAAAAACTAAAACATACACGGTGGACCGGGCCGTAACCAGTAAAACCTTTTATTTTTATTACTTGACCTACGGTAGCCGGATCATAAAACAAACAGATTCCCCATACCAAATAGTAATGGGCTAGTTGGGAACATTTACTGGGGAGAATCCCTAACTGTTGTTACCTACGATTTTCCAGGCCTCAACAGTTTTTGGTGCTAGAAGGAGGGCCGCCAGTGCATGGCTGGCCAAGGAAACTTATTTTCTCGAGATTATTCCACCAATGACAGTTCTGAAAAAAGTTTGTTTCCCAATCCAATTCCTAGAGAGAAGGGTAAAGAGCAACTATATTATGTTAATAACGAAGTAGTTAATGATTTGAGAAGACATACTAGTATTAATCTTGCACATTGATCTAGGGACTAAACATCAGTCTCATCAAAGATTAATCAACAAATAACTCATGAAATGGTGTAATCGGTTTACAGAATGGGTAGTCTCTCTGTATAATCAGATGAAAGAATGATAATACAATACAATGTCATGTTACAAGCATGAATGAATGAGCAATTCGAATCCTCAAGGAGGTCATTCGAATTGAATGAGTGAGTCTAGTTTAGTTGAATGTAAGCCATAGTCAACACTCCAGTTAACCACTGATCAAAACCCTAATTGACTCAACTGAGCCCTAACTGAAGTCGGAGTGCAATAAATGACTAAGTCTCAACTGAAAGAGATTAGACACATGTCATAGTAAGCCAACCATCAAGTGCTAGCGCTTCAATGACTCCAATGAACCCCGATGAAGTTAACTGAAGTTGAAATGAACATCAGAAGTTGGTGGAGGCACCCCTATTGAATCTAGTTCATTAACTAATCATTAAATAATCAATTAAATGAAGGGAGGTGCCTTCACTACCATGTTAACTGATTGTAAGCATCAGTTAGCAATTAGGTGCATTAATATCACTTAGATCACCCCCAGAGTGCTCCAGTTAGCCTTCCGAATGTAGGAGAAGGCTAAGTTAACC
>LPNX011206281.1:504377-533290 GCA_001517045.1 Pseudotsuga menziesii | reverse complement strand
ACTTCCCAGTGCTTGGATGTTGAAATTGCCAAAACAAGGCGGATGGAGTCCATTTTTGCAACCGGTGCAAAGGTCTCATGGTAGTCCACACCTTGGACCTAAGAGAAACATTTTGCAGCCAGACTTGCCTCATATTTGCAGGTTCTTCCATCAGCAGCAACCTTGGTCCAAAACACCCACTTGCATTGAACCAATTTCCTTCCCGGAGGAAGAGAAACTAGCTCCCAAGTAGTGTTTTTCTAAAGAGAATTCATCTCTTCATCCATGGCAACTTGCCATCTCAGATCCTTCCGAGCATGATAGTAGAATTTTGGATCTGAATTAATCATCAAATAGCAAGTTTTATACATCAAATTATTAGGACAAGAGAACGCAATACCTGCTCTTTGGAAATCAGACCGAGTTCTCCTTAGATCATCCAGATTTCCAATGTTGTCTCCTGTGGAGGAGAGTGTCTGTCGAGCCCATATGGGAAGATGATTTTGCACTTCAGGTTCTGATTCATCATCTGATGATTTCTGCACACTGATATTAGAAATCAAAGGATCCAAATCAGGGTCATCACCCCCAATTTCATCATCCAAATATTCAGTAGAATAGGAAGGAAATTCAGTAGTTTTCTCCTTCACTAGTTCCACCTCCTGAAGAGGCTCATCGAACTTGACACTTCTCTCAATGATGATCTGTTTGGTCTTGATATCAAGCAGCTTGAAACCTTTAGATTCATTAGGATACCCAATAAACAGACATTCTATGCTTTTCAGTTGCAAAGCCCTTCTTTTATCAAGCAAAATCCGGGCCCATGCAGTGGACCCAAACACCCACAGGTTCGACACATCCGGCTTGTGTCCAAAGTATGCTTCAAAATGAGTCTTCCCTTTCATGTATGAGTGTGGCACCCTATTCTGAATGTATGCTACAGCATGCATGGCCTCATCCCACAAATTTGTAGCAAGCTTCTTGGATTCCAACATACAGGTGGTCATCTCCTTGAGAGACTGATTCTTCCTTTCCGCTACTCCGTTCTGCTAGGAAGTGTAGGGAATTTAATGTTGGACTTGAATACCAATTTGGGAGCATGTGTGCAGCAACTCATTACTGGCATACTCCCCTCCATTATCATATCTCAAGATCTTGATCTTAATCCTAGAGGCATTTTCGATCAAGGCCTTTAATTCAGAAAATTTTTCACATACTTCCGACTTCTTTTTGAGAAAGAAGACCCATGTGTACCTTGAAAAATCATAAATAAAAGTAAGAATATACCTTGATCCATTCATGGATGTTACAGGAATTGGATCGCTGATATCAGAATGTATCGGCCCCAATATGCATGTAGCTCGGTTTGCCTTCCCCTGATCGAACTTGTGCTCAGGGTGTTTTCCAATCACACAACCCTTGCAAATTCCCGTGGTTGCCTTGATGACTAGGAGGCCTTCAACCATGGATTTTTTCTGTAATTGCTGCAAATATTTGAAATTAACATGGCCAAACCTCTCATGCCACAGCCTACTAACCTCATTTCCATGAGTTAGCAGAGCGGTAAGCTTTGCATCCGCAACAAAGTGAGATAACTCATAGGCTTTTGCATGATGGTTTGCAAGGCCTTTAGCAATGAGCTTCCCGAATGCAATTTCTTTTATCTAAACATCATTTGGGCTGAAAGAAACTCTCTTAGGCACTCCTTTATGTGTCATCTGATAGACACTAAGGAGATTTGATGCCAGAGATGGTACATACAAAACATTTGAAAAAAAACCATTTTCAAGATCAACAGTACCTTGTCCTTCTAAAATGATGGTGGAGTCATCTACCATGTTGATGGGGATGGATTTTTCGGTCTCCAAGGATGAAAAGGAGTCTCTTTCATCCATCATGTGGTTTGAAGCTCCAGAATCAATTAAGAGTGCTTTGGACTTCGAAGTGCTTGCCATGAGGGCATGACCTTTTTCATGCTGTGGTTCCCGATCTTGCTGATCTCTCCTCTGAAAGCTCTCCAAAACATTGATGTGATTTCTCTCAAGGAGAGAGGTTGCTTCATCAAGATTCTTCTTCATGCAGGCATGTTCAGGGTGGAATCCCTTCCCACAATAAGAACACTTGACTTTTTCCTTGCCATGGTGCCCTTTTCCTTTGTTCTTCCTTGAGCCGAAAGACTCATCATGCTGTTGGTTTTCAACTCTAGGTTTAGGAGCATCAAATTTAGTTTTTGGGTTCTTCTACTACTTTCCTTTACCCTTCAGATCTTTGGTCCCTAAGATATGGAGGGCTTGATCATGGGAAGATCTGATGATCCCCATCTGGACAAGCTTGTCATGTTCGCTTATTAGGGACTCAATGAAGGAATTGAGTGTAGGCATCTTCCATACAGGGGTTGTGAGCTTCCCTGCATGGAATGTAGAAACAAAAACTGAATAATAAACCCCAAGCTTGGAGAGTATGGGGAGGATGAGCCGATCATCCTCCTTCTCCACTTTGCATTGCTTCAAGAGTAAAACAATATGCTTGAACTTTGTGAAAAATTCATTCAAAGTCTCGAAATTGGAGGGCTGGAGAGACATTAATTCATTTTCAAGCTGGTAAACCCTCAAGTCATCATGCTTTCCATATAGAGTTTCCAATTTGTCCCATATTTATTTTGGAGTCTTCGATCTTGCAAGATGGAAAAGAAGATCCCGGGAAATAGAGAGGCACAAGAAATCGAAGGCTTCGTCCTTCTTGTTCAAGAATCTTGATTTTTCTATGGCTGAATCGGGCTCATCTTCAGTGTCCATGGTGACTCTAAAGAGTCCTCTGGAGCATAGCTAAATCTCCATATCACCTTTCCATGAGTGGAAATTGTATGGAGTAAAGAGATCTACTGAGGAGGCCATCTAGATCTGCTGGAGCGAATGCTTCACCTGTAGAAACCTGAAAATCAAAATAGAAAGGGCAATGTAAGGTCAAACAGCCTGCACATTTTAGGCTTTCATCACACCCAACATATTCAATCAAGCAAGCTTGATCAACAAGTTCTTTACTTGGGGTATTAAGTGGTAATCCTTGGCTTCTAGTGTAGTGCTGTATTTTTGAGCTATTGCTCAATTTTCATGCAGAAATCTATCAAAAAGCTTGTTTTTGAGAGATAGAGCTTCATCCCGCCGTGAGCTCTGATACCATATTAATCTTGCACATTGATCTAGGGATTAAACATTAGTCTCATCAAAGATTAATCAACAAATAACTCATGAAATGGTGTAATCGGTCTACAGAATGAGTAGCCACTCTATATAATCAAATAAAAGAATGATAATACAATACAATGTCATGCTACAAGCATGAATGAATGAGCAATTCAAATCCTCAAGGATGTCATTTGAATTGAATGAGTGAGTCTAGCTTAACTGAATGTAAGCCATAGTCAACACTCCAGTTAACCATTGATCAAAACCCTAACTAAAGTCATAGTGCAATAAATGACTGAGTCTCAACTGAAAGAGATCAGACACATGTCATAGCAAGCCAACCATCAAGTGCTAGCGCTTCAATGACTCCAATGAACCCCGATGAGGTTAACTAAAGTTGAACTGAACATGAGAAGTTGGTGGAGGCGCCCCTGTTGACTCTAGTTCATTAATTAATCATTAAATAATCAATTAAATGAAGGGAGGCGCCTTCATTGCCCTATTAATTGATTGTAACCATCATTTAGAAATTAGGTGCATTAATATCACTTAGATCACCCTTTGAGTGTTCCAGTTAGCCTCCCCAAATCTAGGAGAAGGCTAATTTAGCCTCCTTAACTGAAGGTAGGCGTGGGTGTGATTGGATGATGTCAATTAATGTTCCATTGATGTCAATTTATGTCAATAATACTTAGGATAGTGGTTTAACTAGGCCAATTTGACCAAAAAGAGTGTGTATGGTGGTAAATGTCTCCAACAACTAGGGCATATGTGAAGAATATTGGAGGATTACCATTTATTCCCATCTTGCCCAGAAGAGAATATAAGAAAAAAGATCATCCTATATTGGAAGACGCGGTCTTGGTTGGATATTTTCAAGAATTGGTAGAAACAACCTTACAGGAAGTTGTTCAACCACTGAATTAGTTGGGCCCAGATACACCTTACAGTTCACCTGTTCAAACCCCTATTCATTCACCACCTCATTCTCCACCCAGACTCATGGCAGGCATAAACGCAAATCAGCCTCCCAACCCACCAAATCCACCACCTTCTTGGAAGGCCAGGTCACCTTTAAACCTGGCACCCCCTTTACATGACTTACCTCAGGCTTTTAGAAAATGCTGCCCAAGTTTGGCCCAAGTGAAAATATTTTAGTAGATGATCATTTGCAAAGCTTTTACTTGGCTATATAAGGACTAAAGGCTGGAGAATATGAAGATGTAGTTTGCAGATTGTTTCCACATACCCTGAAAGGAGCAGCAGCTTCATGGTATTTTGCTCTGCGTGCAAACTCAATCACAGACTGGGACACATTTGAAAAAATATTCAGAAGTAAATATGCAGCCCAGAAAACTTATGCAACTCTAATGAAAGGGTTACGCGCTTTAAAGAAGGAAAGAAAAGAAAAAATGCATAGTTTTACTTAAAGATTTGTTGCTTATATAAAGAACTTTTCTGCAGCTGATAAGCCCTCTGATAAAGTTCTAATTGAATACTATACTTCAGCTCTTGGGCCTGAATTGGCCATGTTTGCTAAGATGTTAGTCAAGCCTACATTGTCAAAGATTTATTAAGAAGTTGAGAGGGTAGAAGCTGAAAAAGAGAGCATAGAAGATTATTCTAAGCCTAAGGATAAGCAATCACATGACTTTGAGGGGATGTTGAAGATGATGCATAAGCTATCTAATAGAGTGATAGAATTGGAAAAATAAAATGAAGAGCAAAAATCTTATAAGCCTTACTATGAAAGGAGAGAAGCTAACAATCAATTTAAACCTCCTCCACACAGTCCTGCATCAATGAATTTAACTGAGGTGGGTATGGATAACTTTTGCACCTTTCATCAGCAGCCTCATTCTGAAAAGAATTTCCCTCAATGGATTAATTCGATGACATTAGTAATGAATTATCTATTGGACTCTAAACTAACAGAAGCTGATAATGAGGAAGAAAAGGGTAGTAAATCCATGGAAAAACAAGAGGATGATGCTGTGGGTTTATGAGACTGTGTCTCACTTTTTGATACAGAAGACGAAAGCGATCTAAAACATGGGAATATATCAAAAAAAATGTGACAATGAGAAGTCAAGATTTGATAAAAGAAGACAGATCAATACTCCCGAAAATTAAGAGACTTCAATAGAAGGTGAAAAAAATTCAGAAAAGCACCACAACTGACAAAATACCTGAATCCACCATTACGAGTCAAAATCCAAAGCAAATCAACATGCCTGTTAAACCTGTCAAAGAGAAGATTGATAATGTAAAAAAGAATCTAGAAGAACATAAGATGGAGTATAATATTGTGGAAGATTTTAAAAGGGCTAAGGCCAATATCTCATTGTTTGAAATGTGTAATGTGCCTCAACAGAAATAAAAATTGTTAAAAGCACTTGAAGTACCTAAAGAAAAGCTTCCCACTAACAATCAATCGAAAAAGGGAGCTGGTGAAGCAAGTGGGGAAGGTAAATATAGGTACGAAACCCCACCATTTCTCTTAACCTTTGAGATTTTCAACCACAACGTGCACAACTATTTGGTAGACTCAGGGGCATCAGTCAATGTTATGCCTCTTTCAGTCTACAAAAAGATCAATGGACGACCTAATCCATCTACCTGGAAAGTTATTCAGTTATACAAGACAAATGTGAAGGTAATTGGGGAAATGGAGGATGTTCTTATTCGATTATATTCAAATGAAAAGATATGTCCGTTCAGACATACCTGAGGCTTATGGACTTGTTTTTAGTCGGGATTGGTCAGCAAAGCTAAATGGATATTTTGCATCAGATTGGTCACATCTGTGGTTGCCTTATAAACGAAGTCCCAATCAAATAAAGGTATTAAGAGAACCCCACATGAAGCACAATGTTACTCAGCTGGAGGGTAAGAATTAACCAGCGATTTCTGTGTTGGGAAATTATCTAATTGAGCTGGAATTGGGAAACTACCAAGCGAAAGAAGCTAGTAGTACATCAGACACCCAGCTCGATCTCCTTCGGTTTTCACGGGCTGATGATATTTATTGTAAAATAGTAGATTTAATTTCAAATATAGTTTTTTCAAGATTAGTAGATTTAGTTTTTGATAATGGGTAGGCCTTTTCAGTCAAGCCTAGCCCCTTAACCTACAAGTTGCTAGATTTATAGGGGTGGATAGAGAACTAACCAATTAGTGGTTTAGTTCTCAAATTATTTTTTCTTGATTATCTTGTACATAAATAAATTGATTTCTTGGTTGTTTATTTTTTATTTATTTTATTTCTGTTTGTTTTTAGTTTAGATTTTGATTGATTTCAATAAAAGAAGCAAGCTTTTGGTTGCATGGAGAGCATCGAAATTCTGGATTAACTAAAGCCTTGATTATAAGACTGTGTACTATTGATTTATCTGAAATAATTTCTTCTAGTTTAGCAGTTTTCCTAAATGGCTATGAACACATTGAAGTCCTACTTAATCCTTGTAAATTAAGTTAGGATGAAAAGGTATGGAATACTATTTTGAGGCTCCATCCATCTCACATTTAAAATGTCCTAGGGGGTGACAGCAAAAGACCCACGGAAAGGAAGCAGGGTAAACAGTATATTATATATAAATGATCCCATGCCAAGAATTGAGAGCCAAAAGGCAAATAAGAGTCAAAAATCTCCTAAGAAAGCAATATTTATCAGAACAAAGCACTAAACCATATGAGTACAAAAAATTGCCAAAGTTCTTCTCCGTCTGTGAACTAAAATTTAAATACATCTCTCACACAAAAGGACACTATGGATAGAGGAGCCTGAATAAAAAAATTCAGAAAGAAAGGCATGTAGGAGGACTCAGAAAGGACAAAATTCCAAAAGCACAAGAAGTGCAAAATGGCATGGGAATGAGGAACAAATAAATATTTATGTTTACCATATGTTACAATCCTGTGTTGTCCAAGCTGGAAGCTACCTGAAGGCAGAGGTAAAAAATGAAATTCATATTCCTGGCCTCAAAAGAGTTATTTAGACTTTTAAATCTTGGTTCCCATTATCCCTAAACTGGACTGTCATTAATGATTAAACGTACATACATTTTCCATTTGGGAAATCCAGGCATCTAGAAAAATTCAAAATGTTGGTTTTACTGTCAAACAGTCTGTTACTTAAGGAAGAAAATGTCCAAAAATCTAGATTCACCAGGTAGTCGCCAATTGTTGCGGCTGCAACTTTTTTCGCAATTTTTTAAAATTTTGGACCCTCCTTTTGATTTTATCTTGTCTGAGATTAGTTGGATTCCTGAACTCTATTCTTTTCCCTTGCTACAATTTTGGATAGTTTGAAGTTGAATTGAGGTCAACTGTTTTCTTTCTTTTCAGAAAACTGTTTTTGTCTTCCAATGCTTTGACTGTGGATTTTAAAGTTTTGATTTGAAATGTTGTCCTTTTTTATTTGAAATGGTTGTCCTTCATCACTGTCAGAGGTCAGTTGAAGTCTGAGTCAGAACTTTTCTCTATGCCGCAGCTGTATTGGAGGTTAAACGAACTAACTTTAACGCTGCCCAGCCGAAGGTTTTTTTAGCACTTAACGCTTTGTTTTTATGTTTGCTTATCGCTGTCAGAGGTGTTTTGAATGGTGAATCGGGGTTCTAGTCTCAAGCGACACCACTGTTACAAAATCCTTGTTGTTTATCTCTCCAACATTGCAGGTGTGCTTAGTTGTAAGTCAACCAATCCGAGGTTTAGAACCTCCGATCGCTGACGTTTTTATTGTTGCGGAAGCCCAGTCAACTTTTCTTTGCCACTGTTTGGGAGTTGAATGATCTAATATTATTGTCTTTTTCATCAACACCGCGGAAAATGTGTAGTCTTTGTTTTATTTGAATGCTTAAATTTCGATTTTTCGTTGTCGAAAGTCTGTTAATGTTTGTGTTGGGGCATTAGTTATCTATGCCGCCGACATTTTAGAAGGGAAACAAAGAATGACCCGATGGACAGTTTTAATCCTCATCGATTCTGTGGTTTTTATTGTTCAAACCTTTTGATTTTCGATGACTATGTTTTTTCCAACCTTTGGCACTTAGTCCTTCCTCTCGCCAATGCCGATGTGTTTAGTTGGTAGTGGTTCTGATTTCTGATGCATGATTATGGTAGCATTTAGTTCTGAAGCGTCGACACGGTGGAGATGTTGAGGTGTGAGTCGCTGTTACTTAGCGTTAAGGTTCTTTGACGCCGATAGAATTAATAGTCTCGTGGAACCCATAGTCTGTCTTAAGCCCGTCGTTGCGGCTGTGAATAGGACTATCCTGCCGATACTTTTATGGTTTCGACCACCGATAGGGGTTTTTCCTGCCATTTTTGTGTGCTTTTACTCTATTTTTTGGGCGGTAGAGGTTTCTGATTCTTTTTATCATGATATATTTTTCACAATGAGAACACAGTTGAGGGCCCCACATTTAATGCTTAGTTTTATTTATAGTTTGGTTTACATTTTCTTGAAGGAGGTCCGTATTAATGTTGAGTTTTTCATTTTAACTGCAGATGCACTTAGAGGATTTTTTTTTTTCCAGATCCAGTTTGATGATTGCTGTTGCAAAAGAAGGCGTCTCTAAAGGACAAAGAAGAAGGGAGTTGGATGAAGAAAAGAAAGCAAGAAGCAGAGATGTTGCTCAAAGAGAAGATAGTGAAGGTCTGAGATCAAAAGACCAACATATTATTGAGCAGAATCATTAGCAGTAGAGGCCCAGACTTGGAAAAGGTTCATCAGTTACTAATATGGTCCCTCTTTACAAAGTGCTCTTAAAATATTAATCTGAAATGTAACGTATTGTAATAAATCATGAGCACTCACTAAAGACAAATTGTGGGACTGAACGGTTGGGGGAAGCCCAAAGGTTACCGAGGGGCAGCCCAAGAGTTTTGCTTGTAGTATAAGTATAGGAGAGTTAGATAGAACAAAAGGAGACCTTTTCCCAGATAGATTTGTGAGAGTATGATGTAAGAAGAACTATTTCCTTTGGCATAAAGAAATTACAAGTTTCATGTTGGAGAAAGCTTTGTGGAAGGTTTCAAATGTTGTGCTATTGATTTGTTGAATGTGAACTATTTTGTTTTTAGCTGTTATCCATTAACTGTGAGATCATTCTAACTATTTGAACCTATGTTCTTGTTATGAATGCGCTCTAGTTTATTCTATGAAATTTCCACTGTGAGTAATGAATGTTGTTCATAAACAATTAACTATCTGGCTGTTCATATATCTATAAATGTTCATGTGTTTTGAAATAGTTAACATCTATCTGTGATTTTTCTTAATGCATGCACAAAATACATTACTCATTGATGAATAATAATCTTGCTCCCTAGGGATAGGTTAGATAGTTAGTTTTAGTTTTTCTTACTGTGTGTGATTTAGATGCGAGAGAGTTAAGACGAGAGGTAAGAACCCGCGCATCACATTTTGACCGCTCCTCATATTCTTTATCAATGTGCATTCTTAGATAGGCACTTGCATTTCATACTTAAATAATAAAAAACTAAAACATACACGGAGGACCAGGCCGTAACAGGTAAAACCTTTTATTTTTGTTACTTGACCTATGGTAGCCGGACCGTAAACTGGATGGATTCGCCATACCAAACAGTAATGGGCTAGTTGGGAATGTTTACCACAGAGAATCCCTAACTATTGTTACCTACGATTTTCCAGGCCTCAATAGATATGTTTTCATACAACATATATAAAAATATACATATATGTATATATATATGAACATGTACATGAAAAATAGTACATATTAGGAATAACTTTGAAAATTCAATCAAAAGGTTGAATGTAACTAAAATCATGCATCTCTATGGGAAAAGAGCTCTTAGGGATTTGTTCAATCCTTTTTTCTTTTGTGCTGTCTTGTTGCTGAGTATTCTTGAAATAGAGCCTAGATTTTTATCATCCTTATCCATTTGGATATTTCCATTTCAACCCTCATTTTCTTTATTGACTGGACTAAAATCAATATGAGTGGTCTCCATAACAATTAGTGATGTTAGCAATTGAGTATGGTTTCATTAAAATTGAATTGATAGTAAAAAATATTTATTTTTGGCTTTTTGAATGTTGTTTCATGCTTTCTAGGTTAAGAAATTGAGATTGTGTTTTCGATCACTTTACCATGCTCTGTACTTTTTTGGATGGGTAATTTTGTATCTTTATTCAATTTTATGGACTCTATAATTTAGGTTCCCAAATTCTTAAAGGGTGCTAGCTCAATGGAAGAGCGCCTGCCTTACAAGCAGGAGATTGGTGGTTCGATTCCTCCATGCCCTAATGATATTATAATATCGGTTAAAAAAACTAAATTAGTAACCAAAAAATAGAAGATAAATGACCAAACAATGATAGATAAGTGACCAAACAAAATGACCAAAATTCGTATATAAAATTGCTAAAAACGACTAAATTAGTGACCAAAAAATGAGATATGAAAAACTAGGCATTAAAAATAATGCAACACGTGGCAGTAATGATGAATCCAAACATGACATTGATATGGTAGCAAAATAAGATGTGAAACTAGGCATTAAAGAGGATGCAACACGTGGCGCTAATGATGAAGCCAAATATGGCGTTGATGTGGTAACAAAATAAGACGTTAATTTGGATGTAAAACATGGTGCTAAATAGGAAACAAAATATGGTGCAACAATAGAATAAATAGTTGGCATCATTTTGGTAGCAAAACACGATGCAAAAAAGGAAGCAAAAATTGGTGCAAATTTGGAAGAAAAAATTGTCAAATATTTGGAAGCAAAACATGGTGCAAAATGGGATGCTAAAGTGGTAACAAAAATGGATGCAACATTGGATGCTAATTTGGATGCTAACATGGTGCTATTAAACATGCAATTATGGCACTAACGGGGATGTCATTTAAGAAGCAAAAACAGACACTCGCTAGGAAGCAAAATAAGACGTTATTTAGGAAGCAAACCTCGACGTTGTTTAGGAAGCGAAGTTGGATGCTATTCTGGAAGCAAAAAAATAGAAGCTATTTTGGACACCATAAAGGATGCTATATAGGAAGCAAAAAAAGACATTTTTTGAGATGCTTTAAGTTTTTTCCATGACGCGTCCGATTTAGTGTCTAGTTTTACCACTCAATGTAAAAAAAATTACACTAAAAAGGGACGCTAAACGGGACGCTAATTCCAATATTTGTTGTAGTGCATGTGACATCACCATGCTTAACCAATGCATGGTTGTAACACAAAATCACAAAAATGCTAGAAGGTTCACTAGAAGGCCCTTGGCCTTGGGTTCCTCATTAGGAAACTAGAACACAATTACTTATTTATATTACAAGGATTACAACAATAGGGGGGTCAATAGAAAGGGATGTGAAATCATCTCTCCATTAAAGAAATACTCTCCTTGAGGTTCTTAATCTTTCACAACTGCAGCAATCACTTTCAAATTCTAGTTTCTTGCACATACCCGTAGTTCAATTTTCAATTAACTCTATTAGGCATTCCAATATGACCACATGCTCCATGTCTCTTACAAATTATTTAATACCTTTAAGTATTTCCATACTTGTACTTGCAGTAACTAACACACGTTTGTTTTTTTATCATGAAAGCAGATACTCGTATATAAAATAAAATGAAAGCACAACAAAAAAACTAGTGCTTAATTGAAATTGCTAATCATTAAGAACTACCATCCTACTCGTTGAGTATTGTGGTAAAATTTTATTTCAATATTTCATTAAATGGATTGCACTTCATATCTCTCTCTCTCTTTTTTTTCCATCCAGCAACAATTCCTTAAGTTGGATTTACACTTAAATCTTTCCTCGTCCTTTTTAAATAGATTAGTTCACAAATAATATACATGAACACACATTTTCGGGAAAAGAAATCCTAAGGGATCACAGACGTTTGCACATGCATTATTTGTTAGTACCATAACATTTATCATAAAGTGTGTTCACATCATATCTCAATTTATAATTTTCACATTGGATTACCCAAGCATTTCTGTCATGGCATGATGAGATTGGTACTTCCAACCATTTTGATTAACATTGAAGAAATCATATGTCCACATAATACCATTCAACAAAATAAATTGAATACCTATCATGTGTTGATGTATTTGTAACTTTGAAATGTATTCATTTGTATATCTTATGTATTGTACCCCGATGTTTATCCTAGGAAGTGTCTGTAATGTATTTGAGTCATGTCATGCCTCGATGTTCCTATCGGTAGATTCAATAATGTAAACAAGTCATGTCAAGTCATTGTGGGTAACCCTCCTATTGATCAAGGGTTAAAGTCCCCACAGTTGTGGGGCCCTAGGGTTATTAGACTCTCCTAGAGAAGTCATCCCTAGTGAGTTATTGTCAAGTCTGGACTTAGTATAAATAGAGAGTGATCCTATCTAATTATCACACACTCCCTCACACTCAGTTGTAGCACATAGCTGAGGGAGAAGAAGCTGTTGGGACTAGAAAGAAAGAGACTACTGCTATTAGGACATCATCTTATTGTTTTTGGGGTTTTGCTTTTGCTGCTGATTCTATCTCTGAGGAAGTTGCATGGTTTTCTCCTTTATGGTTTCCTCGAGGAAATTTTCTTATGTTCATTGTCTCTTGTGTTTGATTGTTGTGCTTGTTATTCTCTCAGTTAAAGATCCTAATATAATGCTAGCTTGAATGATAAAAATATAACATGGTATCAGAGCTAACCTGAGAAGAAGACACTATGCAGCTGTGGAAACTAGGCCTTCCTACTTTTTGGATCTCTCTCCACAGATTTTCAGCAAAAGAAGGTTGGGATGAATCTTCTCTCTAGAGTGCATCTTTCTGTCGAAGCAGAATCTGATTCTGAGCATTTTCAGTTTTTGACCCAACACTGCTGTCAAAAATTAGGGCTTTACATAGAATTGGAATTTTTGAGTGATCCTAGGCTTGGATTGATCTCCTCCTCAAAATCGAAGTTTATAAATCAAGATCAAAGTTTTTGGTTGGACAGAACTCCGAAAAAGTCAAACCCTAGTCTGCTCCTGAACCAGCTTTACAAAATTTCAGCTCCAGATCCAGATCTGACATCTTAACATGGTAAGATCTAAATATTGTGTATTTCCATTTTAGGTTCTCAGTTAAGATGTGTCATCATACCAAGCTTGTTGTTCAAGAATAAACACCCTTATAACCTAGGGTCTGGGGTTACCAACTTAATTCTAAAACTTACATACAATTAGCTTTAGCTAAGTATAGAAAGGAAATGGGAAGAAATAATGGACTCACCCGATTACTGATGGTTGATCCAAGCTTGATCTTCTTCTGCTCTGATTCTCTCTAAAGCTTTCAGGGACGCACCTCCTTCGCCTGCAAAGAGAAAATTCTCCAAGTACAATCTTATACATGTATATGACAGGTTAGATAAACAACATATATAGTGATTAATCAAATATATTCATCAAACCTAATACATAAAAGAGAATCAACACAATGTTGGAAGAAGAATTCTCTTTATTAACAATCAGTGAATGAGATAAGTGTACAACCCAACGCCTGAGACAAGGACTCCTCTACAACCAAAGGACTCTGAGTTCTGCTACTCCAAGAATTCTGAAGATATACCACCAGCATAAATTTTCTCTCCAAAATTCATTCTCTAATTCCCTCCCCAAGGACTCTATTTATACTTTGGAAAATAGAGTAGTTTCGAAGGTTGAGGAGGTTGAGACGGTTGGGGCAGTTGATGATTAAGGCCCAACTAATATCCATTAATCATGATTTATATTTTTTAATGTCGAATGGATATGTACGCGACTATTAATATAAGCAACCCGTGTATGACACATGAATCTCTTAAAGGAAACCCACATACAGATCTGTATGCGGGTTGTAATGTAGATAGTCGCGTACGCCAATCTACACTTAGAAAAATAAAATGGCAAGATGGTTGAAAGATAAATGCATCTCATGTCATGCACATCTATAGTGTTTAGGAAAACTTCAATCCTAAAATGTCCTTTTGTGTACCAACATAATGAATTGTCGGCACTCGGACGGAGAAGTGCCATTTGGGTTGATAACAGATGCCCCCTAATGTGTGAGGTCAGAGGGAAGCGATGGCTGAAATGCATTATAATCATTATCTTTGGAGAACTCAAAAGTCCAATGGAGCAGAGGTAGTACCTGAAACAAATACATAATAATGTCATATACAAAATCATATCTAAGGATGCTATGTTCAATATACTGGAACACTAGCTCCTTTACAATATTTGAGTACACCATATAGTACGGGTACAAGACCATGTATATTACAAAGGTGGATCAAAGCCACAATATACAATAATGATGAATCTTCAAAGATCTGGAAGCTATGTAAGTAACCACAACATAGTATTGCGCAACTTAGTCCATGAATGTGAAACTAAGGTCTTCATAAACAATCCCAAATAACCAGTACAATCCAAGACATGTGAATAGATGTTATTGAAGTCGAACATGGAGCAAATTCAACACATTGTCAATCAATAGGTGATAATCAACAACTAAAGCGAAGGAATTCACCAAAAGTAAAATTGAATCCTGAGGTACAATCGTCAAAAATCTAGGTCTTCGTCGTCAGGAAGTGCTGATGTAGAACCATATTGTGATAGGGAAGGCAATAGATCCTCCAACGGATCACAAGAGTGACTAGGAACTAGGTAAAGGAAGGGAAACACAAGTAGTAACATATACGACAATGATGGAATTAGGATATAGATCAGACACAGGGTTAATTCCTTGAACAATGAGCACGACACAGAGATGACCCAAGGCAGCTTTTTAACTTTACAGATAGAACAACTAAACTTATCTGTCATGTAGGAGACAATCAGATTCCCTGGGTAGAACTGACAAGAGGAGTAAGAAACTCGAAGTAATAGCTAAATTGAAAGTGAACATTGAGACATGAATATCGAAAAAAATAGAGAGTGCTTTGTTCAAGGATGACATGCTGCCACTAACTGAGAACCAAAAGAAAACTTCTTCCTTACCTTCCCTGTTAAATTTTAACGAGTCCAGGAAAGTCAACTCGGATCTCTCTTCATTTTTTGACAATCTTGAAGAGAAGAGGGAATAATGCTTGATAGCGTCACTGATTTGTGGATTTTATGAGCCCGAACTAGTACATGCCCACTCAGTATTTTCATCTTTAGAGAGTCTAAAAATTCCAAAGAAGACTCCAGGGGGGTCCTTTTTCGTCCAATTTAGTCTCCTGAGGCCGGAAAAGTATAAAAAATACCACAGAAGAACTCTCTTAACTTCTGAAGAAGAAAAGGTGAACCTTTTTCGTACTTAGTTAGGGAGGTCCGAAAAAGGTTAAATTACCACCTACCCAAGGCTCCTTAGAGAGAAGCATATAGCTTGAGTTTTACGAGTGTGAAGGAAAGCAAGATCACTCGGAAAGATCCATTTGACTACGAGAAATGGGGCTTACAACAATAAAATTGATGCTTTGTTCTTAGTTTTTAACGAGCATGACAAAGACAGAAAGTATACGCGGAATCTTTTTCATGTTTAGGTCCAGAGCATGAAAAAAAGAAAACTAAGCTCATATCGAGAGTTCCTTTTTCGTAAGTTTAGTCCCTTAGGTCTGGAAAAGTGATAAACCTATACCTAAGAATACTCTTCTCAATTCCGTAGAAAAGAGAGTGATCCTTTCTCGTATTATTCGACATGGTCCGAGAAAGAGATAACCTACCACCAATGTGGATGCCCATTCACGTATTCTTAACGAGCTTGAACGGACAAGTTTACTCGGCAGTCAAGTCTGTTTTAAGGAGTTAGACCTGGGCCTAAATAAACCCCATAAGGGCGGGGAGTCCTATAAAGGGATAACTTGTAAAAAGATACCAAAATGAGGCTCAATTTGGCTTGAAAAATAGATAAAAAGATTCCCCTGAACCTACGACAGCTGCAACATAAGTATCAAAAAACCAAAATAGGATCTAAATGAGGATACTCATGGGAGGAAGGTCCTATCCACGGAAGAAGAATGGAAAAGACAAGGAGCTAATGGTTAAAAATACAATAGTCTATGGTAAAAATGTTAATGCTATATTTAAGATGGAGTAAGTAGAAATGCAAAATGCATGTGAAACGAAAAAAAACCATCCTATATGAGCAAAAACACCTTAAAAACAATGATAAACCTGTCACATGGAAGAAAAAATATGGTATTAGTTTTACAAATTATGAACTAAAGGGGAAAAACCCACTTGAAAAATAAATTTTCTATAAATAGTTCAAAACATAAAAAAAACTCACCATTTGGATTTTTAACCATAAGAAGACAATTTTATACCTCTACCTTCAATTGCTCGGTGTGGACGATTTGGTGGACCATTCCCAAAACCGCAAGTGTCAGGTAAGACTACACTCCATGCTCTTTCTTTTGATCCAAGCATTTGTCTAAATTGAGCCCTAATTTCATGTTTTTGAACGCCTTGAAAAAAGCAACGCTATGTACGCGAGTTTGGTATATTAAAAGTCACGTACATGTGTTCTGTACGCGGGTTTCCTAAAAGACAGTTGCGTACAGTACGCGGCTTGCCTTAAAAGACAGTCTCGCATGCTGTGTGGGGTGAAAAAAGAATATGTAGGGTCAAAAATTTCAAATTTTGTATGAATCTGATGGTTGGCAATTGCTTGGTTATTAGATTAAAAGATGGTGCTTGAGTGAAGGAAGCGAGAACATGAAGACATGGATCAAGAAACTCTTCAAGATGTGCCCATAGTGCATATTTTACGTCAAAGTGGGTTATTGAAGTTTTTCTATACCTCACCCATGCGGGCCAATGTCCACCTCTTGGAGTTCTTGATAAATTATTGGGATCATGACTTGGGCATGTTTGACCTTCAAGGTGAGTCTTTGGAGATTACTTATGAGGATGTCTATTTCATTGCTGGTTTATCACGATGGGGAGCTCCAGTGAACTTCGAAGGCTCTAGCAGAGGCAGTGACCCTCTAAGTGTACATAACTATATTGATATATATTGTGATCCAGGGACGCAAAAGAGGGGTAGCTGCATCCCTATTGTTCACATTCACAACTTTCCTTTACAGGTGTTGGCGAGCACTATAGTGAGGGTTGCAGGGTTGTCATCACTACACCTTGCAACTCAGAACTAGATGAGACTAGCAGTAGATTGTATGCAGGGAGCCCTATATGACTGGTGCTCGGGAGTGATCCCGATTATGAGAAAACAACTCTCTGACTACAAAAGAGGCAGGAGGAAGAATTTTGGTTATTCCGGCACACTATCAGCCTTCTTCTTTGAGAGAGTATTGGGATTGAGTCCTGCAGTGCCACTACCAGTTCGTTCTCCTCGTCAGCTTAGGCTGAGCAGGTGGGGAGATATTTTCCTTCGCTAGGGAGGTGGTGGATTGGTGCAGAGTGTCTATGATGATGACTTCTACTTTTGGTGGGAGCGACAGTTTCCAGCTTTGGAACAGTTTCCATATGCTGGAATGGATTTCCGTGGTTTCCATATTTTTAAAATTTTTATGAATTTTAAAAATAGAGATATATACATATGTATAAGAGTTCTAATCCTTTTAACATGTCAAAATGTAGATATTTGACCAGTCCTCCCTGAAGGGCATCAACGCATGTATGTATGTCCTGTCTTGGGAGAAGACCATGGCTTGATTAGGGTTCTCAAGGGGAAGCTAGCCAGGCTTACCTAGAGAGTACCTACCTTATGGATTAAGCACATCCCAGCCATCATGCAGGAGTTAGTAATTGGTGTACCACCTATCTGGATACGCCTTCTGAGGTGGGTGGCCAGAGCAGTACTGGTATATATAGATGTTGTTGAGGCTGCTGAAGCCAAAGAGGCTGAAGAAGCCAGAGTACAGGGTGACGAGGGGGACCAGCGTGGTCCAAGTTACCAGGGTTGTCAAGCTTAGACCTAGGGGCATTTTGATGGACTTAGATCCATATTTTGTATATTTTTTGTATATTATACAGTTATGACTGGATCTAAGGATCATAAACTCGACCTATCTATATGGACATATATTCACACACACACACACACACACACACACACACACATATATATATATTTTTCGGTTTATTTACAAATGTTTTTTATGTGTTTGCTGTATACTTTTATGTAAGATGTATTAAATGCCAATCCAAGATGTAATTAGCATATGCATCAGTTAATGAATTTTGATTCCTTGGAATATGATTGAATGTAATGAACTCAATTTTTTTTTCCAATAACCTAACTTGCATAAACTGACGTAATAGAATAGGGTTCCGCACCTGATAAGCCCAATTGAGCTAGGAAACCACCAGTTGAGAGTCTAGTTGGAATTCTAGCTAAGTGATACCACGTGACAAAGCATCCCATAGAAGCTCAATGAAAACCCTATATTCAGCCACATTATTGGAACTAGGACCTAAGAAAGCACCTCCTGAGGCAACTAACTATCTCGAGGGAAAATCAATGACCCATGCAGCCGAAGCTAAATTACAAGTGTGGTGACTGGCGCCATCAGCAAAACCTACAAACCTATTGGAAGACATCTGAAACAACCAATAGATGGTATATAGAAAACACAAACCGATGATCTAGTGTACATAAAAATACATACAATAAAATACAAGAAAAAGTGCTAATCCTAAGCATAGTACTTTTCAAATAGAGCCCATTTTTAGGCTCAGCCAGCTTATTCCCATTGAAATCTATCAATTCATATGCACCCTTCTTTAACACTTTCGACACGATATAAGGTCCTAACCACATAGACCTGAATTTTCCTGCCCCCATGGGTTCTTTGTCTTGGTCCCAGAGCAAAACAAGTTCCCCCTCAGAGAAAATTTGAGGCTTGACCGATTTATCATATTGGCTTTTGACCCTATTTTTATGATCTTCGTTTGCTGTCAGTGCATCTCTACATTGTTCATCAAGGTGTCTTAAATGTAATAGACCTTCTTCAAGCTCAGTTGTATCAGGTAACACATGAATAGAAATTCTTAAAGACGAGATTTCACATTCAATCGGGGTAACAGCTTCCACTCCATGGATGAGTTGGAAAGGTGAAAACCCTGTAGCAGTTTTTACATTAGTCTAATATGCCCAAAGTGCAGGATATAGCATGATATGCCAGTTGAAATGGGCTGTATTAATAGTACGTTTGAGGATAGTCTTCAAAGTTTTATTAACAGCCTCGACTTGACCATTTGCTTGAGGATAGAACGAAGATGAATTTTCTTGTCTAAATCCTAGCATAGTGGTCAATTCAGTCATCATGCTATTTTGGAAATGACTACCATGGTTAGTGACAATCACTTTAGGTATACCGAATTGTGCAATAATTTGATTGAACACAAAAAAAGCTGCAGTTTCCCTGTCAGCTTTAAAGGTGGGCATTGCCTCTGCCCATTTCGTAAAGTAGTCTATAGCAACAATGATATATTTGTGCCCCCCAGTCGAGGCTGTGTTACACGTCACATAATAAATCCCCCACTTCATGAAGGGGCCCACTGAGATGACGGGAAATAACGGAGTGGGATGTGACTGCATTTTTCTGGTATAAAGCTGACAAGGGTGACAGTGCTTCATTGTTTCCACACAATCTTTAAAGACTGTGGGCCAGAAATAACCGGCATGTAATATCTTCTGGGCCATTGCTAATCCAGATAAATGACCCCCACATGCTCTACTATGGGAATCATTTAGGACAATCTCCACTTCCTCATGGGTAAGACATCGACGTAAAATGAAATCTACCCCCCTACGGTATAAAGTATCTCCTATGATGAGCTAGTTCTTGGCATGTAGGCATAGTTTACATCATTCTTCCCACAAGAAAGCTGCAGGACACTTCAAAGTTTGGAGATAGATAAGTATATCTCCATACCAGGGGTCAGAGGTGGAAATCAAAAAAATGTGCTCATCTGGGAATGAGTCTTCTTTGATAACTACATCTTCTTCTACTCAAAATTCTGCAATAATCTCAGTAAAAACTAAAGATTTTTTGGATTTAGCGGACTGAAAATCCAAGTCAAACTCTTGGAGAATGACTATCCATTTGTTGAATTTGCCTCCAACTATCTGTCGGGACAAAACATATTGAAAAGGATTAACATATTCCACTACTGTTGTAGTCCTTAGTAAGATGTAGTGACGTAACCTCTGAACAGCATAAACAGCTGCTAAGGCCAACTTCTCGACGTGGGAGTACCTAAGTTCAGGTCTAGCTAAAGCACAGTTAAGATAGTAAACGACATGCTCTTGGAACTTATTGTCCTCCTGGACTAGGACTACCCCTATGGTCAACTCAGACGCGACCAGATACAATATAAAATCCCTAGAGTAATCTGGCGGACGCAATAATGGTGCCAACAACAAAGATTTTTTCAATTCCTTCTAATGCGAGTTGTGCAGTTTCATCCCATACAAATGGGGTGTCCTATTTTAACAGGTGCATGAAACCCTTAGTAATCTTGGCATAGTTTACAATGAAATGTCGAAGCAAATTGGACTTCCCCTGTAAGCTTTGAAGTTTCCTGATAGAACAAGGAGGAGGCAGATTTACAATGGCCTCAACTTTTAAAGGATCCACCTGAATGCCTTTGTTAGAGACAATGAATCCGAGCAATCTCCCTAACTCAACATAGAACATACACTTGTGACGATTCAAGCGAATTTTATAGTATCTGCATCGTTCAAATATCAAACGCAAGTGATCTGGATGGTCAATCCTCTTTCGAGAATGTGCAGGTAGATCATCAAGGTAGGGTTCGATAATGGCTTTAATATCATGAAAGGAAAAATTCATTGCCCGTTGAAAGGTAGCCCCAGCATTTTTCAATCTAAAGGGAATTTTCTTGTACGCGAAGGTACCCCAAGGAAAAATGAAAGCAGTTTTAGGTTGGCCTTTTGGTTTTATTTGAATTTGATTATATCTGGAGAAACATCCATAAATGAAAAAACTTCACTTCACGCGCAAGCATCAATAATTTGATTTAGAATGGCATGGGATAGTTGTCCTTAGGACATGCTTTGTTTAAATCTCTAAAGTAAGTACATACATATATGGTCCCTTGCTTCTTATCAATAGGAACAGGGTTGGATACCCATTCCGTTAAAGCTATGGGATAAATAAAATTGGATTTTAGTAGTTTTTCCACTTTAGCCTTCACTGTCGCCACTTTACGTGGGTTAATAGGTGTCAAATTTTGCTAAACAAGTTTAGCGTTAGGGTATGTTTGGATCTCGTGCTCGACTATAGATGGATCAATGCCTGGCATCTCCTCATATGACCAAGCAAAAATGTCCTGAAATTCATTAAACAAGGCTGTATAGATCGCAATCTCCTCAGGAGAGCAGTTTGTGTCGATATGTATATTTTCCACAACGTTAGGATTCACAGAGATGTTGATAGGGATAGTAGTAGAAATATTTGCCATATTCCCCTCAGCAAACATTCCTGGGCCCTTGGTAAGGGATTAACGGGTGTATCAACATCGTCTGCCAGTCTCACATGAAACTCTTGATTCTCTATCCTTCTTAATTCTGGAAGAAAATAGGATCGATGGTGAATATCTTCACAGATCTTATCTCGTCCACACATGGCTTCCAGAATGGCTTCATCCGAAGGTAAAACCATATCTGAGAAATCTATAGAATGCAAAGAGTTTTCTACCCAAGCAAGAAAATAGACTTCTTCCAGTTCCTCTAAGACTGTGAGGGGGACCGGAATGGGATCAACAATGGTTTGGGTGATAGCTTGATAAGCCACTTCCACTGTCGATAAGGGCACTTCAGGTTCATGGTGGGAAGGGAAAACCTAAGGATCAGTCCTATCAACAACCGTGGTTATGGACTTCCCCACACTAGTAGAACCTATATAATTAATCAGAGCTGGAAGATCAAATGTGCCCATCAATGATGCGTACATTCCAGCTCCTAAGCTCTTTGCAATAGGTTTGGCCTGATCAACCAATGGTATAGTGGACTCATTATATTCCATGCGGCATTTTCAAGTAAAATTGAGTTGGTCAACAGTAACCAACTTCCCTTCGTGTGGAAACACTACCACCCGAAAGACGACCGATGCAATAGCAGACATGGCATAAGTCTAGCTTCTTCCCAAGAGCAAATTATAGTACAAAGGTGCATCAATCACCTCCACCTCAACAGACACCACTTTCCCTTCCAACTTAATTTCAAAATCCGGTAGGATACCATGCAGACGGAATGACCTTCCATCGAAAGCAGTAAGCAGGGTGTTTGGCGAGACCAGCTCTGGGGATCTAAGAGCTTTCCAACGCGACAAGGACATAACACATGTAGAAGCACCCTCATCAAAAAATGCCCTTCCAATGGTTTTTACACCATGGATGACATCTATCGACAAGGATACATGATAGGGTAGGTGAATTTTGACATCAGACAAGTTAAATTTCTCCATGATACTCGATGAGTCCATACTGCCGAAGGCTGCTAAGAGTGCATCCCGTTGGGCGGGACAACTCTATAACACCTCTAAAGCCGACATTACGCAATGTGTCTGGGATAATTCTTCAACCATGGAGTAGTTGTCTATGGCCCTAGCATTAGGATTATGCAAATTCTTCTTAAAGACACCTTTCGGTATCTTTGGCCTAATTTCGGCAGGTTTCTCAATCGTGAGAGGGTTAGAAGTTTCACCTATGGACTTACCTTTCTCCGAGGTCTCTTTTTCATAGTTTTTATTCCTGGTCTGTAGTAAAGTTTGATATCAAACCATGTTGATATAATTGGGGTCAGGGGAATTTGGGGTGCCCCCTGCTGCATTTGAAGCTGAAGTAGAATTCTGCCCCTGGAGAAATGGATCCTTCAGGATAGTCGGTTGTTGAGCTTTTAACAGCTTCTGAGCTTGTTCCATAAGGGGAAAATATGGGTGAGGTGATCTTCATGGAACAACTTACATGGTAATTTCACCTTCTTCTTTTCTTTCTTGCCCCCATCAGCATTATTTGTGGGTTTTTGCTTGTTTTGATTTCCCTCCCCTTTCTTTCCTCTCTTATTTTTCCCACCGGGCTGCTAATTGCCCTTCTGAGAGGTCTGTGCAAAAAAATTGCATTTTGGGGTGAGGGGACAGCTTTTGCTACCTCCGCCGTAGAATTTTTTACGGACAACTGATGGAGATGTTTGGCCAAATATTCTACAGTGGGAGAATTAATGGAACCAACCACACCATCGGCATGGGGTCTAGGCTTAGGTTTCTCTGCATCATGTGTTGGCCTCGGTGCCTCAGGGATAATCTCATATAAGATCCCAAACTGAGAATATATCAAATCAAGTTGTTGGGCCCTGAGGATAGCTTCTTCCTCATTCGTCACTCCTGAAGTAGATACATCCTTAGATATATAAGGCAATAGGGATTTAAGGAACCATTCTAATAAGAACTCAGGAGGAATAGTGGCTTTAATAAGGCTCTTCTGCCTCCTCCACTCTTGGATGTGATCCAAGATATGGGTGGCCTTGTTCTGCCGAAAGGTAGACAACAAGTCTGTTCCAAAATCATATTGGACAGGAAGCTAGAAGTGACTAAGGAATGTGTTAGCCAAGTCCCAAAAAATGTTGAACGTAACAGAAGGCAACTCAATGTACCATTTTGCTGCAGTACTCATCAAGGTTCTTTGGAGCTGCCTCAACCAAACTGAATCTTCATTCAGTGAGTTGGAAGAGCACCATAAATGAAAAGTGGTGGCATGAGCCCCAGGATCTTCACCAACTTTTCCTTCGAATTTTGGGATGTCCGAGGGAAACTTGGTAGGTACAGGTGGCCAGGAGGGATCATGACTCACTGGGTCATTCATCAATTTAGACAAATCTGGCAAGTTTAACTTTGCTAGGAAAGGAAGCTTAGGTCTAATCGGAGCATTAAAAGTACCAGTTTGGGGATTAGAGGGACCTGCCCCCATATTCCCACATGTGAAGCTGGGGTTGCCCCCTGTTGCCGGTTGTGAAGTGGATGGGTTGCTTTGAAAAGGGTTCCATCCATAAGCCACAGGATTGTTTGTGTAAGGTGCAGTATAAGAGGTTCTGGATGCCCCAGTCGAAACTGGGGTTTGAAATACAGGAGCAGGTATCCCTCTGGTAAAAAGTGAAAAGGGAGAGCTCATGAATGGAGCAGAAACCAGGGTTTGGAAACCTTGACCATAAGGGTTAGTGTATCCAAACTGCACCCCTACATATGAGGGTGTTGGGCCTACATATGGAGTGGATGGGGGAATGTGCCCCTCATTCCAAGGAAATCCTTGGACAAAAGCCAAGGATCCTATAGGACCACTTTGGGTAGTGTGTGCAAAGGAGGTAGGTACAGTAGGTACACTAGGAATCCCAGTGACCATTCCACCAGAAGCACCTACTAAACTTGTGGGAGCCAATGGTTGAACCATTCAGCTCGCTGGAGTTAAGGGCGTAGTAGGTATGTTTTTTTGGGGGTACTTACTAGGGGAGGTAGCACCCCTTCAGCGGAGCAACTGAGGTGAAGGTAAAACAACTTTCTCCTGTAGTAGACATTATCCTGCCCACAGGGACACCAATCATGGGTGGATCAAAAGGACAAACCTAAACGATCACGTGATTGCTTAAGTCAGTTAGAGGTGTATTAAAATTCCTTGCAAACTCATCAGCATGCAAGTATTCTATATCAACTGTGTTTAAATTAAGACGGTTTGCCCTAAGTTCTAGTTCACTCGAAACTTCACTGACTCCTATCAATTCAAATGAACCGTCTGTGTCCAATCTCTACCTTTGAGGGGGGGGTGGAGGTTCCAATGTGATAAGAGGAGGAAGGTTTTGCAACCTTCATGGCCTTCTGATAGGTTGGTACTCCATGATTGTAAATTTGACTTTTCAAACCCTAAGGTCGGCTAAACATAGACAAACCATAGAGAAATCACTACGAAAATTTCTAAAGTCTCAACAGTCAGAAAGGGTAAAAGATATGCTTTCCCGAAGAAAGTTGAAAGACAGTTTCTTGGCGTCCTTGAAGAGGTTCTTAGGCACAAGCGGAGGAATCACCCACCGCCCTCCTACACTTTAAACAAGGGTTACCTTCCTAGCCCATCCAAGGTGAACCATAAATATCCTTTTGATTTACCTATGCATGAACCCTAGATGTCAAGAGAGTAGAGGCTACCTTAACTATACCAACAGTCTGGGGGGACAGTCGTAAGCTTGATTCATATGCATGGGCAGGGTAGCTGAGCCCAAAACTCTGTCTAGGATAGAATCCTCAGATGTGTAAAAACCTTGGTTTACGTTTCGATAAGGAATTGGAGGGTTATCTCCTTAGTCCAATGCCTCCACGTGGCCTCGTGCTTAACTCCCGTTTGAGAGGAGCTTCCCAGATACTATCAATAAAGAGAAGGATTTACCTATCGATTAGCCCACTATGTCTGAATTTAAATACTTATGGGGAGTTTACACTTCTTATCCCACAAGTCTAGCCCCAGCTAGTAGGTGTATGGCCCTATAAAACAAAAATTACTAATAAATTTTAATTATAACGTTCATTTTAAGGGCTATTTTTTACTCAGAAGGCAAGTGGAGTGAAAGACTATGATGTTATTGACTCGATAAGAAATGTAAAAATAACAGGTGTATAAATCAATTTCAAAAAAAATGATCACTACTTAAAACAAGCTTCTCTTTTTTTTTTTTTTTTTTGTAAATATAAACTAATGAAAATGCAACTAATAAAGAGAAAACTAAGACTATATTTTTGTAATTTTTGATATTTTATTTAAAAACTGAAAATAAAACTACTATATGCAAATCAAATGCAAAAATTCCTAATGTTTTCTTTGCACTTTTCAAATTCCTCAAAAACTACTATGCACCTAAATGCAAAATTCTTGAGTATGCTTGAATAAATTAATTGTATAAAGTAAGCAAAATGAAGTAAAGCATATTCATAAAAACAAAGATCAACCACCTAAGGAAGACTTGGAACACACCCAGCTACGAAGACACAATGAATAGAAATCACTGAAATCAATCAAAGGCAAGTGACAAAACAACACTATTAAAAAATAGAGAGGTATACATGGTAATGTAGAACCCTGATCACTGATTCAGACAACCAGCACTTGGACCTATTACCCAACAAGCAAATCCACTTCAAAATGCTAATAGAAAAACAATCCAAACAATAAAAACTCAAGGGCTTACTAAAAAGCACAAAGTATGGTTAATAGGGTCATCAAACTTATAGTGCAATGCCAGTACTGAAGACCACTAAGCAAAACAAAATCCACAGAAGGATAGGGACAAGCAAACCCTAACCCAAAAATTTTGTTGCTCAGGATTGTACGCGACTATGTTCAAGAGCAACCCGTGTATTGTACGTGACTGTGCAATAATGCAACCCATGTACACAGACCTCTATACGCGACTGTGTGACACAGCAACCTGCGTACAGGAGTTAAATTTTTCAAAAAAAAAAAGAAAAATTATAAAGGACTTCAAAGCACCACTACAAGTCTGAACCAAGACAAAACACCATACACTGAATCAAAGCAAAGACTAGGCATGAAACTACAGAGTTAACCCCCACAGCAGTCTGGGCTCCCCAGTGGAGTCGCCAGTTCTGTTGTTCAGGAATAAACACCCTTATAACCTAGGGTTTGGGGTTACCAACTTACTTCTAAAACTTGTAGACAATTAGCTTTATCTAAGTACAGAAAGGAAATAGGAAGAAATACTGGACTCACCCGATTACTGATGGTTGATCCAAGCTTGATCTTCTTCCACTGTGATTCTCTCTAAAGCTTTCAGGGATGCACCTCCTTCACCTGCAAAGAGAAAAATATCCAAGTACAATCTTATACATGTATATGACAGGTTAGATAAACAACATATATAGTGCTTAATCAAATATATTAATCAACCCTAATACATAAAAGAGACTCAACACAATGTTGGAAGAAGAATTCTCTTTATTAACAATCAGTGAATGAGATAAGTGTACAACCCAACGCCTAAGACAAGGACTCCTCTGCAACCAAAGGACTCTGAGTTCTGCTGCTCCAAGACTTCTGAAGATATGCCACTAGCATAACTTTGCTCTCCAAAATTCATTCTCTAATGCCCTCCCCAAGGCCTCTATTTATACTTTGGAAAATAGAGTAGTTTCGAAGGTTGAGGAGTTTGAGATGGTTGGGGAAGTTCATGATTAAGGCCCAACTAATCTCCATTAATCGTGATTTATATTTTTTAATGTTGAATGGATATGTACGCGACTATTAATATAAGGAACCTGTGTATGACACGCGAGTCTCTTAAAGGAAACCTGCGTACAGATCTGTACGTGGGTTGTAATGGATATAGTCACTTACAGTACGTGAGTTGTCAACGAGAATAGTCACGTATGTACTTGAGTTTCAATGGAGATAGTTGCGTACGCCAATCTACACTTAGAAAAATAAAATGGCAAGCTGGTTGAAAGATAAATGCATCTCATGTCATGCCCATCTATAGTGTTTAGGCAAACTTCAATCCTAAAATGTCCTTTTGTGTACCAACATAATGAATTGTCGGCACTCGGAAGGAGAAGTGCCATTTGGGTTGATAACAAAGCTTCATGAAAAGCTTGAGGGATCTGATAAATTCCAAGCCTGGAAGTATAGGATCTCCCTGGTCCTGGAAGAAAATGAGTTGGACTCGTACATCAATGAGGTGGTTCCAGTTCTAGAGGAAGAAGAGGCTAAGGCCTTACACAAAAAGAATTTGGTCATGGCTAAGAGGATTATTGTTGATTCAATCAAGGATCACCTCATACCACAAGTGTCCTCCCTAAAGACACATAAAGCTATGTTTGATGCCCTAAACAAACTGTTTGAAGGAAAGAACATAAACCAGAAGATGACTTTGAGGAACCAGTTGAAGAATGTGAAGATCCAAAATGCAAAGACCATCCAATCATACTTCACAAGGGTCTCCCAGATCAAAGAACAACTTGAAGCAGTGGATGAAGAAGTGGAGAATGCAGAGATTGTAATGAACACCTTGAATGGTCTCCCTAGATCATGGGACTCCTTTATTCAAGGGATCTATGCCAAAAAGAAGCTAGTCAAATTTAGCAGACTATGGGAAGAATGCTCTCAAGAAGAAGCTCAGATAGAAGATTGAGAAGAAAATATGAGAAGTGAAGATCAAGCTCTCACAGTACATTCCAAGAAAAGCAAAAAAGTTCTCATCACCCCAGAGATAAGCACTTCCATAAAAACAACACTAGAAAAGATTTGTCTAAAATCATATGTTATACATGTGATGAAGTAGGACACTATGCAAAAGATTGTCCTAAAATCAAAAACAAGAAGAAGGGAAACAAGAGAAAACATCATGCTCATGCTATAGAGGATGATGAACCTTCCACAAAGAGAATCAAACAAGAAAGTGATGATTCCTCAAGTGATGAGGAATATGTCTTGATTTCTGCTCTCACAGGAATCATCACACATGGAAGCAATGATTGGCTTATAGATAGTGGGGCTTCCAAACATATGACAGGATTCAAAGAATCCTTTGTGAAAATATCAGAACATGAATCACCCCACAAGGTGAAACTTGGAGATGACTACCAGTATCCAATAAAAGGTAATGGGGAATCCTCCTATAAGCTAGACTCTAGAAAGTCTATGACGATGAAGGATGTATTATTTGTACCAGGACTAAAGAAGAACCTCCTATCCATATA
>LPNX011206281.1:417073-504297 GCA_001517045.1 Pseudotsuga menziesii | reverse complement strand
TTGTAGATGGCCAAGTTCTCATGTGGCCAAAGGGAAAGACTATTGATGATGCAGTAGTAATTGGGGAACAAGAGGGAGGTCTATACAAATTGAAGGGCCATCCAAAACAAGCCTTAATCCAAGACACAGTAGAGCCAAATGAAATTTGGCATAGAAGGCTTGCACATTTGCACTACAGAGCACTACCTCTTGCAAGAAAATCTGTTGAAGGACTTCCAAAAATCCAGTCAAGACATGATGGTGTCTACAAAGGATGTGCGAAAGGAAAGAACACAAAGAAGACATTTCTAAGTAGTGAGAGCAAGGCAAAAGGAATATTGGAAATCATTCACTCTGGTGTATGCGGTCCGATGTCATCCAATTCATTAATTGGGTATGTATACTATGTTTCTTTTATTGATGGTTTTTCTAGGAAGACATGGATATACTTCTTGAAGAACAAAGATGAAGTACTAAGCAAGTTCAAGGAAATCAAAGCCTTGATTGAGAATCACACTGAAAAGAATATCAAGACCTTTCAATTAGAAAGTGGTGGAGAATTCACATAAAATTAATTCAAAGCATTATGCAAAGATTTAGGGATTAAGAGGGAGTTAACCACTCCATATAATCCACAACAGAATGGGGTTGCTGAAAGGAAGAATAGAATGATCATGGAAGCAACAAGGGCCATGCTTCATGATCAAGATCTTCCCATGCATCTATGGGCAGAAGCTTCCAGAACTACGGTATATGTACAGAACCATAATCCACACAGAGTACTTGAGAACAAGACCCCTAAAGAAGTCTTCTCTAGCAAGAAACCAGAATTCAGCCATCTCAGAATATTCAGCTGTCCAGTATACATACACATTCCGAAAGAATAGAGGACAAAGTTAGATCCTTCAGGAAAGAAGGGTGTATTTGTGGGATACTCTGAAAGCTCGAAGGCTTACAAAATATACTTCCCAGGGTTCAAGAGTATCGACATCAGCATAGATGTAACATTTGATGAAGATTAAGCCTACATCAAATCCAAAAAGAGACCGGCTGAAGAACCTGAAGAAACATAAGCACCCAAAATTCATGATACAACCATGAACAAGAAATTCAAGAAGAAGATCGAGAATTAGAAGAACCTCAAGAACCTATGGATCCACATCAAGAGAAGAATCCTCACAAGAGGAAACCTGCTTGGGTACGAGAAGTTATCCAAAGATCAGAAAGATATGGGGCTTCAGAAGAAACACACAGAGGAAGAAAGAGAACTAGGTCCTGTACCGGTTACGTAGCCCTGCTATGTGATATCATTGATAAGGAACCTTCCAACAATGAAGAAGCGGCATAAAGGAAAGAATGGAAGGATGCTATGATTGAAGAGTATAAATCGATCATGAAGAATGATGTTTGGGATGTTGTCCCAAGACAAAAAGGGAATTCTATTGTAACTTCAAATGGATCTACAAGTTCAAGCATGCTGCAGACGATAGCATAGAAAAATATAAAGCAATATTTGTGGCTGTGGCTTCTCCCAGAAAGAAGGAATAGATTATGAAGAAACCTTTGCACCTATAGACAAATACACTTCCATTAGATTAGTACTTGCTTTGGCTACAGTGATGAAATGGAAGACACACCAGATGGATGTCAAGACTTCCTTCTTGAATGGTGTAGTAGAAGAGGAAGTGTATGTGGAGCAACCACTCGGTTTTGAGACACATGACAAGGAATCTCATGTGTGTAAATGAAAGAAAGCCCTGTACGGTTTGAAATAGGTACCCAGGACATGGTACGGAAGAATTGACAAATTTCTATCCAGTTTGGGCTTTACCAAGAGTAAAACAGATTCCAACCTTTACTACAAGGTTGAAGATGGTAACCCAATGATACTCCTACTATATGTAAATGATTTGTTTGTAATAGGTGTGTATGGGTTGATTGCTGATACAAAGAGGAAGCTTGTTCTCGAGTTTGAAATGAAATACTTGGGTATGATGCACTATTTTCTAGGGATGGAGGTGTGGTAGAATGCAAATGGAATCTTCCTCGGACAAGGGAAGTATGCAGTAGAGATTCTGAAGAGATTTGGGATGATGGACTGCAAGGCCATGACCACACCTATGGCATCAAACCTGAAGCTATTGAGTGATGCTTCATCATAATTGGTTGATGCTACGATGTATCATAAAATGATTGGGTCCTTGATGTACCTGACGAATACAAGACCGGATATTTGCTTTGTTGTGAACACCTTGAGCCAGTTCCTGAAAGATATGAGACATGTTCACTTGATTGTTGCAAAGCATATTCTGAGGTACCTGAGGGGTACAGTTGATTATGGGCTCAAGTATGAGGAAAATCAGAAGATTAACCCGGAGGGTTATGTTGATTCAGATTGGGCAGGCAGTGCCATCGATAGGAAGAAGACTTCAGGGTGCTTCTTCAGTATGGGATCAGGTGTCATCTCTTGGTTTAGCAGGAAAAAATCTTGCGTGGCACTAAGTACAGCTAAAGCAGAGTATGTTGCAGCTTATTCAACTAGTTGTGAGGCAGTATGGTTGAGGAAGCTACTGTCTGATTTATTTGATCTCCAACTGGATGCTACTTGTATATATTGCAAAAACCAGAGTTGTGTGAAGTTGTCGGAGAAACCGGTGTTCCATGAGAAGTTGGACAATATCGAGATCAAATATCACTATATCAGGGATATGGTGCTGAGAGGAGAAGTGAAGCTCCAATATGTTGCGACAGATGAACATATAGCTAATGTGTTGATGAATACATTGGCCAAAGTGAAGTTTGAGTACTTCAAGGAGAATCTTGGTGTTCTCTAGATTGAGGTTTCCCCCAAGGGGCAGTGATGAGTCCGTGAGCCATTCTGACATGGTGAGAGGATTGGTTCCTTCCATGGTCAGATGTAAGGGCTAAGCCATTCTGTCATGGTGAGAGGATTGGTTCCTTCCATGTCAGATATGAGTGCTGATCCATTCTGATGTGACTATAGGATTGGTTTCTACATGATCAGATATAAGTGTTGAATGCCATTCTCTGAATGGAGGAACCTAGTCAGTTACTAGGAATACTCATCCTAGAGCTGAGGGCCATTCTGATGTGGCTGTAGAATTGGTTCCTACATGATCAGATATGAGTGCTGAAGGCCATTCTCTGGGAGAAGGGAGGCACCTGGTCAGTTACCAGGAATCCTCATCCTGGAGTTGAGGGCCATTCTGATATGACTGTGGGATTGGTTCCCACATGATTAGATGTAAGTGCAGTGCCTTTCCATAGATGATAGTAGTTGTGTCCTATCATGCTGGTGGATGTGAGTACTATGTCTTTTCACAGATGGTAGTAGGTGTGTCCTACCATACTAGTGATTGTAAGTGCTGAGCCTTTTCACAGATGGTAGTAGGTGTGTCCTACCATGCTGGTGATTGTAAGTGTTGTGCCTTTCCACAGATGATAGTAGTTGTGTCCTATCATGCTAGTGGATGTGAGTTCTTTTCCTTTTAATAGATGATAGTAGTTGTGTCCTATCATGCTGGTGATTGTAAGTGTTGTGCCTTTCCACAGATAGTAGTAGGTGTGTCCTACCATGCTGGTGGATGTGAGTGTTGTGCCTTTTCACAAATGGTAGTAGTTGTGTCCTATCATGCCGGTAAATGTAAGTATTGTTCCTTTATAACATGGTGTTGGATGTGTTCCTCTCATGGTTAGATGTGAGTGCTAGCCATTTTGAATTAGGGTCAGATACAAGCGCTGAAGAAGACCTACATGGAGGCTAGGCCTACAACTAGCATGAAAAAGGGATGGCTCTGTAGAACTTCTTGTGACGAGAAGAATCATGAGATAGCACCTATGATGATGACCCAATGATGATCTAGATCGAGTGATGATCAAGATCCAGTGATGATGATCCAGCAGTGATGATCCATATCGAGTGATTATCTAGATCGAGTGATGATGTCCCCATGATGATTCAGATCGAGTGATGATGTCCCCATGATGATTCAGATCGAGTGATGATCTAGATCCAGTGATGATGATCCAGATCCAGTGATGATCTAGATCTAGTGATGATGATCCAAATCAAGTGATGATCCATATCCAAGATGAAGATGACAAGATGATCTAGTTGATACAGAGAAGAAGACCAGTGCTGACAAATTGTGTCGAGAGAATACCTTCCTAGTTAAGAGGGAGTGTTGATGTATTTGTAACTTCGAAATGTATTCATTCGTATATCTTATGTATTGTACCCTGATGTTTATTCCAGGAAGTGTCTATAATGTATTTGAGTCATGTTATGGCCCGATGTTCCTATCGAGATATTCAATAATGTAAACAAGTGATGTCAAGTCATTGTGGGTAACCCTCCTATTGATCAAGGGTTAAAGTCCCCGCAGTTGTGGGGCACTAGGGTTATTAAACTCTCCTAGAGAAGTCGGCCCTAGTGAGTTATTGTCAAGTCGGGAATTAGTATAAATAAAGAGTGATCCTCTCTATTTATCACACACTCACTCACACTCAGTTGTAGCGCATAGCTGAGGGAGAAGAAGTTGCTGGGACTAGAAAGAAAGAGACTACTGCTGTCGGGAGATCATCTTACTATTTTTTGGGTTTTTCTTTTGGTGCTGATTCTATCTCTGAGAAAGGTGCGGGGTTTTCTCCTTTATGGTTTCCTCGAGGAAAAACAATGTGTTCATTGTCTCTTGTGTTTGATTGCTGTGCTTGTTATTCTCTCAGTTAAAGATCCTAATATAATGATAGCTTGAATGATAAAAATCTAACATCATGTCATACTCAAGCAGGGCTCCAATGCAAGGGAATTCGATGATATGTGTCCAATACAATTCCTCCAAGCCTCTAATGAATCCAAGGATCCTCTCAAGACATGTATTCCATTAGGTCCACTCCCATGCATGAGCATTATCAGATGGAATCCCCAAGTCAACTCCATTTAGGATTTCAAGCTACCCCATATTATCTAGGAATCAATTCCCTCTCCTTGAATGACAAATGATCCTCCTCTATTCCAGGGTATTCTCTAAGAAAGAAAACTCCTCCATGGGAACTACACGTAAAATTCCACCAAGATATCTTAAGATCTCCAACTCGCTAAGGGCCAATTCCATACAAGAACCCAATAAAGGTCAAAAAACTGCTAAGTAAGCCATATCCAATGTGCAAACCCATGATGGGCCATTTATGGGATAAGCATATGTACCTCAAATATCATGAAGCACACCAAAACATGGTGTAAATATTTTCAATGTAACATCAAAATATAATACTCCCTCCATGTTAAAGAAATGTAACTTCGAAAGATTATGTGTTTTAATTTTATTGTATTATTAATATTCCTCCTTTTGAAGATGTTATTAATACTTTCAAATATGTCATTAATGTACTTAGTTGTGTCAAATTCCTGAGGTAAAACCTCTGGTGTAACTTGGGTAAATAGTAGCCACAAAAGTATTATGTAAATGTTGTTTTGAGTCTCCCTGGGCAAGTCGGCCCTGGTTGGAGAGACAAGTCGACCCTATTGGGTCATTAGGTCACTCACTTGATGAGTATAAAAAGGTGATGAACCTCCCTCATTTGGACACACTAAACACTCACACAAGTTCACTAAAGAGAGAAGGAGTAGTCCATCTAAGAGAGAGGAAGCAACAACCTTATTCTTGGGGCCTTACACCGTACTTGGTTGAATTCTATATCGAGGAAGTTTTTTTGCATTTTCCCTGCCACAAGAGTTTCTTGGGATAAATATTTTTGTTCTCTTTTTTCTACTGTGTTTTTCATTCTTTCAGCGATCCTTTTGTTTTTCACATAAAAATTTTAAAATTCTAACATGGTATCAGAGCCAACCTGAAAGAAGTCATTGTCAAGTAGCTTATACAAAAGTCCAACAAGCTAGGGTTTAATATTATATGCATATCCATCCACATATCAGTTGAAAAAGGAGGTCCAACTAAATCTCCCAAGGAGGGGGCATCTTTATGTTGAAACAGTTTTCAGTTCTTTGGTTTTTCATTTTTTGACCTACCAATACTGCCAGGAAAACTAGGGCATCAATAGTTTTCAGTTATGTTCACAGATTCGGGAAAATGGTCATAGTAGTCAACTCACCTTGAGGAGGAACATATTTTCCTCCATTCATATTTTCAAGTGACCACTGTTGAAAAAATAGGCTTTTCCTGTCAAACCCTAAGTTAGCTTGAAGCAAGTTCTAGAAGTCATCTTCTTATTGGTAAGTTATACTTCCTATATTTCCATTTGAGGTTCTCATTCATTAAAGATGAAAAAAAATACCAATATTGATAAAATGATTGAAGGATCTGAGAATTTCAGAGCATGGAAATATAGATATAGATCCATGCTCATCCATGGAGAACATGACCTAGAAGGATACATTGAATAAGAAGTTCAAGAACTAGAAGGAGATGAAGCAAAAGAAAAGCACAAGAAGGATATGGTCAAGGGTAAGAGGATCATAGTTGATTCCATCAAGGATCATTCAATCCTTCAAGTACCTTCAAAGAAGTCTCCAAAGGAAATGTTTGATGCATTGTCTAGTCTATTTGAAGGAAAGAACATCAACAAAAGAATGACCTTAAGAAATCAACTCAAGGGTGTAAAGATACAAAAGGCATACACTATGCGATCATATTTCACAAGAGTATCTCAGATCAAAGAACAATTGGAATTTATTGGTGATATGGTGGAAGAAGCAGAAATTGTGATGGCCACTTTGAATGGTCTTCCAAGGGAGTGGGAATCCTTCATTATAGGAATATATGCTAGAATAAAGTTGACCAATTTCAGTAGATTACTGGAAGAATGCATTCAATAAGAAGGAAGAATAGAAAACAGAGAAGAAAAATTAAATGGTGATGAATATCAAGCTTTGGCAGCTCATACAAAGAAAGCAAAGAACAAGAGAATGGATTGTGATAAATATATTTGAAGAACTCAAATATTTCAAAGGAACACAAGGCCCAAAATGGATTTCTCATCCTTCGAATGTTTCACCTGTCACAAGATGGGACACATTGCAAGAAATTTTCCCCTTAAAGAAGAACAATTCAAGAAGAGAAACAATAAGTTTCATTCCCATGTAGTCGAAGATGATGATCCATTTGAAGAGAAGGCCAATGAAGAAGAAGACTCCAGTAAAGAATATGTCTTAATTTCATCTCTCACTGGATCATTCTCACATGGAAGTGAAACCTGGCTCATATATAGTGGTTCCTCCAAACATATGATAGGTTACAAAGACTCCCTTATGTCTTATTTAGAAAGACTCACTCTACAAAGTGAAGCTTGGAGACGATTATCAGTATCCCATTAAAGGAAAAGGAGAAGCCTCATATAAGCTGAATTCTGGAAAGTATGTGAAGATAAATGGTGTCTTATATGTCCTAGGTTTGAAAAAGAATCTCCTTTCTATCTCAATCTTAGATAAGAAAGGTTTTAGAGTTTCTTTTATAGATGGATAAGTCCCCATGTGGCCAAAAGGAAAGACAATATATGATGTCGTTGTGATTGGAATTGAAGGAGGAGGAATCTATAAGTTAAATGGACATTCAGATTCATGACTAGCAATGAGTACCATAAACTGACATGAGTTGTGGAATAGAATACTTTCTCATGTGAATTGGAAAGCATTTCCAATTGTGAGCAAAGTAGTAACAGGTTTACCAGACATCCAGATTGATCATGAAGGAGTTTGCAAGGGATGTGCACAAGGAAAGAATACCAAGAATCCCTTTTTTAAGCAACAATAGTAAAGAGAAAGTCATATTGGACATTGTTCACCCAAATGTATGTGGTTTGATGTCAGCTACTTCTCTAAGAGGGTATGTTACTATGTTTCTTTTATTGATGACTATTCTCACAAGACTTGGAATTACTTCTTGAAGAGTAAAGATGAGGTATTTGAAAAGTTCAAAGAATTCAAGGCCCTTGTAGAGAACCTCTCTGAAAAGAAGATCACGACCTTGAGATGAAACAACAGAGGACAATTCACTTCAAATGAATGTTGAGTGTGGTTGTCATTGATGTCGAAGGGGTTCAATAATGACAAAGGAATAACCAAGGATATGATGGTAGGTAAAAATTAGTGAACAATAAAATAATAACAAAGGAAATGACATGGCATGTATGATGATGTGGCATGTGTGTTTAGGTTGCAAAAAACTTGCTGAAAATATTGTTGAAAATCTGAGTTCATTGATGAAAAAGGAATAACAAAATAAGTGATGGCATGGCATATGGAATGTATGATGAGCTTGTAAAGTCATATGATCATGTTCTAGTCCTCTCATGAATTCATTGTTACAATTTGACACAATTCTGTAAAAGTATGGCAACTTGCTGAAACTCTTGCAGAGAATATTGCTGAAACTCTGAAAAATTGACTAAGTCTTGAAAAACTAGTCTAGTTTGCTCTTGGGAAACTCTTGCCATATAGCATGGATTAATGATAAAGATTATCTAAGATAATAAGACTGTATCTTGTTGACTTGTTCACATGACCAGGATCTCATATTGCTTTAAAATTTCTTGAAGAAAAAGTTACGAGTCCTCCAAAATGAGGTTTCAGACTGAAATTGGTTGAAACTCGCGCTGAAACACTGAAAAGACAAATTGGCTAAGTATTGTTAAACTGGTCTAAAGTTTTGTAGTAAGATGCTCACCATATTTCGTAGGTTACTAATAAAAAATATATGAGGCCATCATAATTTAGTTTGTTGATGTGTGCATCTGACCATGGTATCAGTTCCTCTTAACGACGATTGAAGACAAAGTTACGGGTCTGCCAAAATACAGTTTCAGGATTTTTTGCACTAGTTTTGTAAAACTGCCTAAGTGGCCTCTATAAAATTTCTGCCATTTCTTGTACGTGATGTATTAAATTGTTCTAAAGGTACAGTCCTCTAGATTGTTGATTGGTTCATCTAACCATATCATCATTTTGTACAAAAGGTATATGAATATGAATATACTAGTCTTCCAAAAGCGGCTTCTGGATTGATTTGCATTGTTCAGTAAAGTTGTCAAAATGTTAAACCCAGTTATTAAAGGCCATTTTGAAATGCACGCCAGAAGCTGTGATTGTGCTGATAAATTTATATAATGGTATGGATCTATTCCTTGGTGAACTATCCATCTAGTCATGGTCTTAGTTCTCCATTTGGTGATCACATGTGTGAGATATAAACCTACTAAATTGAGAAAAAATACGGAACTCAAGATAATTCAGGCATTTCCAGAAAACGTTTTATGCATAATAAAAGAAAAAAAATCATGTGCAATAATGTGAAAAGGATTTCTACATAGGTTAAGAAGGATTTCTGAGATTGTTAGAATGGTTTATCCAAAGAAAAAAAAATATTTATTATTAAAACCGAAATATATTATTCTTGTAGCAGAGTAAATTATGATTAATTAAATAGATAAATAATTTTCAGGATACTTTAAACAGAGCTTTGATTAATTAGCAGAATAAATTCTTAACAAGCAAAGTATATTATTCATAAAGTGTTACTTAATAAACAGAGTTATGCTTAAAAGGGTGTGACTGTATATTTTAAAAACATAGTTAATTAATGAAGGGATGCATTTTAAAGAGACATGATTCCAGATTGTAATGATGCAATTTTGGAAAGGGTGTGAGGCCAAAAAGACACAATGGTTCAAAAGAATTATGAAAGAGGTATTTAAACAAAAATTAGAAATGGAAGAAAGGTGTCTTTGTAATCTAGATCTATGTAGCAGCAGTAGAAGACAAAGACCAAACAAGGAAAACCAGTGACAGGGTAGAAAACATAACGAAGATCTGTAAGTATGATGATATCAAATTAGGGTGGTAGGGTGGTGCTAGGGAAGGAAACAAGACTGCAAAAGGTTGTAGCCTCCTTCCAGTAGAAGCTGGAAAACATGGTGTCACTGTATCCTTATCTGTATTAGCAGGAAAAAGAATGGGGGTGTTGTAGCAACCTTGTCTGTTGCAATAGGAAAAACTGGGGTGTTGTTGCATCCCTTCTATAGTAGCAGATAAACAGTTTTGTAAAATTAATCTTATTAATGAGTTTGAGTTTGTGGTTTTCTCTTTGAGGTTTTCACGATAAAAATTATGTGTCCTAANCCCCCCCCGTTGCTCTCAGTATTGCTAGATAATCCAACAATAAATTCAAGGATTTCTATAAAGAAGCTGGGATTAAGAGGAAGCTCACCACCCCATATAATCCTTAATAGAATGGAGTGGCAGAAAGAAATAATATATCCATCATGGTAGAAGTAAAAGCTACCATCCCAGATCAAGATCTACCTATGCACTTATGGGATGAAGTAGATACAATCGTTGTTTATGTATAGAATGAAATCTCCCATAGTGCTCTTGGGCACAATACTCTAGAATAAATGTTTACTGGTGAAAAACCTGAAGTCATCCACCTGAAGATATTTGGTTGTCTTGTGTACATACATTTTTCGAAGGAGAAAATATCAAAGTTGGACCCTTTAGGAAAGAAGGGGATATTTGTTGTTTACAGTGATTAATCGAAATATTATAGAGTCTACATTCTAGGTTACCATCATATCGAGATTAGAAAAGATGTTACATTTGATGAGGATGCATCTTTCAGCAAGTCCAGAAAGAACCATACAGATGAATATCATGAAGAGGAATATGAAGCTCCTAGAGTTGCAAAGACCAATATATTACCGGTTCAAGATGTTGAAGAAGAACATATACCGAAAGAACATCACATAGAAGATCATCAAATAGATATGGAGTCTCCCCATGAGATAATATCACAAAATAGAAGACCGGATTGGGCTCATGAAATATTTCAATATGTGGAAAAGTATGGTGCTCCAGACGGAAACAAGAGACCAAGGCCATACTCCAGCTATGTGGCCTTGATATGCCACCTTGTTGATAAAGAACCTACCTATTTTGAAGAAGCAACAAATAAGAAGGAATGGATGAATGACATGATTGAAGCATACTAGTCTATCGTAAATAATGATGTTTAGGATGTGGTGCTAAGACCGAAATATAAATCGGTAGTCTCCTCAAAGTGGATCTTCAAGACAAAGAATTCAATAGATGGAAGTACTAAAAAAAACAAGGAATGCTTTGTATCTCTAGGGTTTTCTCATATGGAAGGAATTGATTATAAAGAGACATTCACCCCAGTATCAAGATACACTTCAATTAGAACTATCCTTGCCTTGGCAGCCAAGATGAAATGGAAGCTACACTAGATGGATGTAAAGATGACTTTTCTGAATGGTGTGATAGAAGAGGAAGTATACATTGAACAACCACAAGGATTTGAAACACATCATAGGAAGACACATGTATGCATATTGAAGAAATAATTGTATGGATTAAAGAAATCCCCTAGAGCGTGGTATGGAAGAATTGATGGCTTCTTGAAGAAATAATTGTATGGATTAAAGAAATCCCCTAGAGCGTGGTATGGAAGAATTGATGGCTTCTTGATGAGCTTGGGATTTACCAAAATTAAAGAAGATTTCAACATTTACTATAAGGTTGTAGATGATGGGATTATGATATTATTGTTATATGTGGATGATGTAGTTTTTTATAGGAGAAGAGAAGATAATGTAAGAATAATTTTACAACATATTTTGAGATGAAATACCTTGGTATGATACATTATTTCATAGGTCTCGAGGCATGTCAGTTCCCATATGAGATTTTCCTAAATCAAGGAAAATACGCGGTTATTATCCTAAGTAGATTTGGGATGATGGATTGAAAGGAAATGAATACTCTGATGGTGAAAAAATTGAAGCTCTTGAATGTTGATTCCTTAGAGATAGTATATTTTCTACTATACAGACATATTAGTGTCTTACTATTGTATCTGACAAATACACGACCATATATATGGTTTGATATGAACTCCTTGAGTCAATATATGGTGGAGCTCTAAAATGTTTAGTAAATTGCAGCAAAACATGTGATGAGGTACCTAAAGGGTACATTGGATTGTGGCCTCAGATATGTAGTTCATAGTTAGATCAAATCATGGTTATACACATTTAGATTAAGCAATAAATGTTGAATATATAAAGATCCTTTTGGATCTTGCTTTGGTTTGGGATAGGTGTGATCTCATGGCTTAGAAGAAAGCATACCAATGCTTCTCTTAGTATGGAAGAGGATGAATATATTGCAGCATGTTTAGCCTGTAGTGAAGCAGTGTGTCTTCGTAAGTTGTTGACATGATTGTTCGATACCGAGATGGATGTGACTGATATCTATTTCAATAAACATAATTGCATCAAAATATCAAAGTCGACATTCCACGACAAATCAAAGCATATAGAAATCAAGTACCACTACATCTGGGATATGGTCCAGAGGGGTGTTGTACAAATATAGTATGTTCCTATAGAGGAACAAGTTGTTGATTTGTCGATTAAGCCTTTGTCTCGTATAAAGTTTGAATACTTTTGAGACAAGATTGATGTAGTCTGAAAGGACATCCCTCGTAAGAGGGAATGATGATGATGATGTGGTTTCCTGTAGTATTGTTGTGGAAGCTCAGTCTAGTATTGGTATGTCAGCCTGAAAAGGCCTGGTTGATCCTAATGGGATTGGGATGTTAGTATTAACAAGGCATGGTTGATCCTAGGGGGATTTGTATGACTGACTAGGCTTGGTTGGTCCAAAAGGATTAGTAAGTTAGACAAGGCCTATTCAATCTACCAAAGTGACCACCGTAGTGTTGCTTCATATGATGATGATGTTGTTCTACCATTTTCATGTTGATGATGATGTTGTTGTTCCAAAATTTTCATGTTGTTGATGATGATTTTGTTCCAACATTTTTATGTTGTTGATGATGATGTTATTCCAACATTTTTATGTTGTTGAGGACGATGTTGTTCCAATATTTTTATGTTGTTGATAATGATGTTCTTCCAACATTTTCATATTGATGATGATGATGGTGTTCCAATGTTTTCATGCCAGTGATGATGATGTTGTTCCAACATTTTTGTGTTGTCCATGATGGTCTTCTAGCATTCACATGCGGATGATGTTCCAACATTTCCATGTCGATGATGTTTCGTGATTATGATGTTCCATGATGATGATGTTCCATAATGATGATATTATGTGATGATGATGTTCCATGATGATGATTCTCCATGATGATGATGTTTAGTGATGAAGGTGTTCCATGTTGTTTTTTTTGCTGTTGATGATGATCATGACAATACTCCATGACGATGTTCCATGTTGATGTTGACGATGTTCTATGTTGATGTTGATGTTCCAAAAACATGATGGTGTTGTTGTTTCAAAAATTCCTATGACATATAGATTCACCAGTCAATTGAACATTTTTTTTTATGTTCTTGATTTTGTAGAATACCTTCCTTGTGAAGAGGGAGTGTTAAAGAAATGTAACTTTAGAAGATATTCTATTGTACTTTTATTATATTATTATTATTCCTCCTTTTGTAGATATTATTCCTCATTTCAGAGATGTCATTGATGTACTTGGTCATGTAAAAATAGGTTTGAGGTAAAACCTCTATTGTAAGTCGAGTCAATCATATCTACAAACTTATTATTTAAATGTTGTTTTCGGTCTCTCTAAGAAAGTTGGCCTTGGTTGGAGAGACAAGTTGACCTTGTTGAGTCATTAGATCACTCACTTGATGAGTATAAATAGGTGAGGTGCCTCCCTGTTTTGTACACACTCAACACTTCAGCAAGTTCAATAGAGAGAGAAGGAGCAGTACATCTAAGAGAGAGGAAGCACCCATATTATTCTTCAGATCTTGCACTGTACTTGGTTGAAGTCTATATCAAGTAAGTTTCATTGGGTTTTCTCCCCAAAAAGGGTTTCCCAAGATAAATATTTATTTTATCTTCATGTTGTTGTTCTTGTCATTCTTTTAGTGATTGTTTTGTTTTTTGGCATAAAAATTTTAAAATTCTAACACTCTATGAGGAAATTGTTTTCATGAACACTTGTTGACTTCATTTTAAACTCCAAAACACGCCATTTGGAGATCATAAATTCCCTAGGTAAGAATTTCATGTAAGCAACCAATTAAGTTCAAGAAATTATTGAGTAAGTGATCTCCATTTTATAAATCCCATGGACCATCCAAGGGATAACCATACATCATGTACTCCAAATATTAAGTGTTTTTTTATCCCTATAAATTAAAACAACATAATATTTACAAAAAGTAAGATGCAATAAGCCACAAATTATAGAGTACAACAAGAAATATTAGACGATCAAAAGGTAAAGATGGAAACATATGAGCTTTGTATTAAGAGAACTTATGGAAGAGCTTTTCATGGGCCTATTGAAGTAGGGAAACCTTTCACTTGAGAAGAGATCCATTACAATAATATTTGACAAAAAACTCCATGTTCTTATTGTTATTTAAATAGTCTTCTTATATACAAAACCCTCACTACTTGACATGGTCAAAGAAATAAGAAATACAACTTCCTAGTGGTTTTTAATTAATAAAGATACCTTATTTACATTGATTGGCGAATTCTAACTTACTGGAGCTTATTTCAAATATATGACCTTATAAAATGTTGTAACTAACTCCTAAAGTAAGATGATATAGGATAAGACCCTAACATGACATCCCACTTGAAAAGCAACATCGTCCTCAATTTTGAAGGTTCAGAAATTGTTGCAAAATGTCAATTGGTTCCCAAGTGGCCTAGCATCATATTATTCCATTATATCAAAACTTATTTTCTTTTGTTACGTATCATTTATTCCCTAGAATCCATGGCTACAACCAGATGAATCCAAATGAATCCTTTCTCATCCAATTCTTGTAAGCTAGTCTCCACTTTATAATTGTATCCCTCCAAGTTTTTGAGGAAAGAGACGTGGCAGACTGGGTGAATCTTGGAGTCTAGAAAAGAAAGGTTGTAGGCCATCTATTTATTATATCAGAGGATAGTGGATGGTCCATAGAACATTGGAGAGAGATTCTAATGGAGATGGTTCTAGAGGGATGTCTGTTTATAAGGTTGGAGGAAAAGAAACACCTAATCCCCCACTTCAAAGGAGTGAAGAGAAATGTTGATCAACCTATTGTTTCATTCTAATTTGAGTTAGAACCAGATTTCCTTTAAGGATGAAGAGAATCTCTTGTCTAGTGTAGAGTGTGTTGTCCACCTCCTGAATCCATGAGGTATATAGTACATAGGAAATTAATGAGAAGGGCTTTTTAACATACAATGCTTCATATGGTGTCATCTTTGTGGAGCAATAATAGGTATCCAAAGGGAGTCATTGGGCCCCATGGTGTGGCATGTTTAACATAGATCATCACAATTATGTTTCTAAGCATTTATTGACGAATTCCATTTGAATATCCATTTGGGGGTAATATTCTATGTTGAGATTCAACTAAGTGCCATGAGCTAGTTGAAACAAATCCTACCAAAACTTATTTGTAAAACTGAGGTCATGATTGGAAACAATAGAAGTGAGCATTCCATAGAGCTTGAACATTTGATATAAGAATATTTGTGCCACTAGTGAGAGTCTAAAAGTTGGTGATAAGGAAAAGAAGTGTGCATATTTGGCCAAGCGATTGAATACCACCATAATGACTATTTTATTTCCATCCTTAGTAATCCTTGAAATGAAATTGCTAGGGTTGTTCGTCCATATATGGTTTGGTATATAATGTGGCTACAAAGCACCTAGTGACTTCAATGTTTTACCCTTCAATGTTTTTTTATAAGTGTTGCATGTTGCAACAAATTTGTGGATATCCTTTTTCATCCCTTACTAGAAGAAATAATGCTTAATTATTTCATAATTTTTATGAAATCTTGAGTGGATTATTATAGGGATTGATGTAATTCCTCTAATATTTGTGGTTTTAAGTTTGAATATGAGGTGAGAAATATGTGATCCTTATACCTCAAAATAGTATGATTCCATGTATACCTAGGAAGTGGGTTCAGGGTTTCTTGTATCCTTTTTATGAGGTGTCTAACTATGTCGACCTAGCACAACTATTCTTGTAATGATTCATCGATCTATCCTGGTACTAGTAAGCATAAGGTTAAGAATGAATCCTCCTCTTTAAATTTCCTAGAAAAAGAATTTTCCACCACATTGTCTCGCCCCTTCTAATATATGATTTTAAAATCATAACCCAACATATTAGCGACCCATTTGTGTTGCTTGAGTGAGGATAGCTGCTATTCTAGGAAATAATTGAGACTATGATGGTTAGTCTTATTGTCTCACTATATTTTCGTTTCACCTATCTCGTCCCATCCTTGGAAGTATTTAGGTGTTATTTTTTATTATAACTACATGGCTTCCATTTATTCCTATCCATATTTTCTAGATATTGTTCTTTCACACATGCCTCATTAGTAGTTATAGGATTGAAGAGAATCCTCCTTACATGACTATGGAGATCACCCAGATACTTAAAAATTATATTCAAGTTCTTGAGAAATATACCTAACATAATGACCATCTTTCTAAACTTTGTTGTGTACCCTTGTACAATTTTCCATTAGCTTTATCAAAAGTAATGCCAATAGATCCTTTGGTCCTCTTCATACACAATAGGGTAAAACTAGAGGACTTGATGGGGGTTTTAAATTCCTCTAACTTAGGTACTAGGGATTCACCCTCTAGAAAAAGTGTCTCCATGTGACTTTCCCACCAATTTAGGTCATGGACTTCCAACTTCAATAAGGAAAATGATATATGTTTCTCCTCTACTATATTATGGACACTAAAATAAAGTTATAACTATCTAAACCAATTATTCAACTTAATAGCATTGATCTCACCTTGATAGGGCTTGATGTCCACTTTTGCTTCTAATTTGAATAGAGATTTGGAATAATTTTTGCTACTAAAAGTACTTGATTTCTCTTTCTATGGTACATTTTTAGTTCCTTTTTATAGGTTTTCAATGTCTCTAATTTTCCCATATGAAGCCACCTTTGGGTTTTATCCTCTTAGAAATTATAGGGAAGGTACAAACATGCTCTTCATATCCTCCCTGAGGATTGAAATATTGCAAAAGATATCAATGACTTTTGTTTCCATCTTTGTAAATATCTCTTCTGATTTGTCCCTCAACACCTCATTAGTCTCATCTGGCCATGACTAGGGTTGGAATATTTTTTTTAATATTCCACCAACTCCTAGATCCAACAATTTCCCATAAAATCCTGGGGGGGACACTATGTTATAACCATACAATCTTGGATGTCTTCAAATTCAAGGAGCTCCTCCTTCAATCCAATATTTTTTTCTAATATGTATAATATTTTTCCTTGAATTAGTGAAACATGTGTTTGAAAGATAAATTTAAGGACTTTTTTGAAGTTCCCTAATTATTTGTTTCCATTGTTCTAAAAGACCCACCTATAGGTGAGTTTTGCCAAAAACCCAATCAACTACCCGTCTAGAATCTCTTGCCACCTGAAGAGATAAAAATCATTTAAAAGTACAAAATAAAGAAGCCCCTAAAGGGATAACAATTATTCCCTTGTGTTGGTGAATTCCCCACAACCCATCCAAACCATAAAACAATGATTATATTTAATCCAAATTTTGTACCAACACCATACTGCCCCAATTGAGAGGCACCATCAAATCTATTAATAGGAATTATCCCAAAAAATGAGGGCACCTAAATGAGCCTAGTAATTTGATCCACTAATCCCTTGCATTGTTCCTTATACACTCCCACAATCATTGTACATATCATGTAAACAATTTTTGGTCATTCTCAAAAAGTGCAAGATTCCTATGTCCCCATAACCCCCAAGTAACAAATAGGGGAGTTCCTTAAAGGATTCGACATTTTCACACCATTTTTCTAATCTATTATCAAAAGAATATGGTTTGCTACAAACAACTATATTAAGGTTGTGTAACAATTCAAACCAAACTAGTTGATATAAATTAAAATGGGCAAACAAGTGGTCGAATTTTTTAGCCCCCTATTATGAGTTAGGGCTGACACCTCCACGCTTTTGAAAATTATCCAAAATCATCACCTTATTTTTAAAAATTAACCAACATAAACATTTTAATTTCAATGGAGCATTCCATTTCCAAAGATATTTATGCCACTACTTTACATATAATCCACTTGTGAGGAAGATATAACATCAAAGGTCGGTTTATGACTAACCTGCCCTATGGAGACATTCCAAGTCTATACAATTTGGTCAACCATTTATAGCAATATAATGTCATAGTGGTTTAAACCATGAACAAAGGTATTCCATTCTTCAACCAATTCTCTAACCAACACTAGATACTTGACATGTAGCCAATATTAATTTCCAACAATCCCAAAATTAAGCCTACCCAACTATGCCAATAACCTAATACCCAAACAATTAAAATAAGTTATAAAAGCATGAGATAATTTATAGAAACCTCCCCTCTAATAAAATGAACCACCCCAAGAACGAATTATTTCTCATTCCTAATATTACACACAAGATAATTACCTACACAATGGAAAGAAGAAACTAAACCACTCCAAATATTAGACATCAAATAACATTTTTTCTTTCCTGATCCATTCAATAATAAGATTATTCTTCAAGTATTTGACCTATATAGTATCACTCCATAGAACAAAACTAAAGAGACCTATCCAAAGACTCTTCATTGTTATAGATTGTCCAAGAGTGATCATAATCTTTACGGTATTACTTGCATCATTAGCTCCTTGAATCAAAGACTAGGCATCAATATCATGCTCAAACTACTGCTTCTAGTTTATTAACTATTTCCTCACTAGTAATGATTAATACCTCCAAATTTTAAGAGGAGACAATAACAAGTGACCTTGTTCTTAGAGTCCAGTTCTTTCCTTTGCTCAGCTCTTTGTGGTGTGTGTCAGTGCTAATGTTGTAAATAATTATGGCCATGAAACCAATTAATAAATTAGGTGCTTCCATTCTACTCCATTCTACTCCCTTTCATTGTCTAAACACCGAGAAGAAGTTCACTTGAGAGACACAAACACCTAACATGTTGGTGGTATTGATAAGAGGTAGACTAATGGGACTCCAAATTTCATTGGTAAGATATTTGACAATTGGGATGTCAATCACATAATGTTCATGCAATGCATAATGAGATCAAAATATGAAATTAAAAGTGTTATCTACTTTCCTACTACGAGTAATGACCCTATGAAAGTAATTTTTATTTTCAATTGTATTATTTATTAGGAGAGGGGTTTTTCTATGTGTAAATTTCTTATGTCTTTAAGGATGCAGGTAATTTCTTCTCTAGTGCATAGTGTGTTTTCCACTACTTGAACCCATGAGTACTTAGTAGACAGGAAATCACTGATAAGTAGTTTTGGTCTGGTGTAATCTTTGTGGAGCAATAATAGGTGGCCAAAGGGATCCATTGGGCCCCATAGTGTGGCATGTTTAATGCCAAGCATCAAAATTATGTATCTAATTATTTATTGGCCACTTCCATTTGAATATCCATTTGGGGGTGATTTTCTATGCCGAGATTCAACTAAGTACCATGAACTAGTTGAAACAAATCCTACCAAAACTTATTGGTAAAAGTGAGGTCATGATTGGAGACAATAGAAGTGAGCATTCCATGGAGCTTGGAAATTTGATCTAAAAATATTTGTGCCACTAGTGAGAGTATAAAAGTTGGTGGTAAGGCACATAAGTGGGCATATTTGGTCAAACGGTCGAATACCACCATAATGACTATTGTATTTCCATCCTTAGGAATCCCTAGAATGAAATTGCTAGAGTTATTCTTCCATATATGGTTGGGTATCAGATGTGGCTACAAAGAACCTGGTGACTTCAATGTTTTTTCCCTAAATTTTTTTTGATAAGTGTAGCATGTTGCAACAAAGCTGTAGATGTCCTTTTTCATCCTTCAACCTAGAAGAAATAATGGTTACTTATTTCATATTTTTTATGAAATCTTGAGTGGCTTGGTGTAGGGGTGAATGTAATTGCTCTAATATTCGTCGTTTCAAGTTCAAACATGAGGTGAGAAGTATGTGCTTCATATACCTCAAAATATAGTGATTCCGTGTATTTCTAGGTAGTGGGTTTAGGGTTTATTGTAGTATTTTGATGAGGTGTCTAGCTATGTCCTAGGCCAATCATTCTTGTAATGATTCACTGATCTATCTTGGCACTTGTAAGCATAAGGTGAAGAGTGAATCCTCCTCTTCAAATTTCCTAGACAAAAAATTTGTTACCACATTCTCTCGACACTTCCAATATATGATTTCATAATCATAACCAAACATATTAGTGACCCATTTATGTTGCTTGAGTGAGGATAGATTCTATTCTAAGAAATACTTGAGACTATTCATAGATTCTATTCTTATTTTCTCACTATCTTTTCCTTTCCCCTTACTCTTTTCATCCCGGGAAGTATTTAGGTGTTATTTTTTATTGTTACTACATGGATTCCCTTTCTTCCTATCCATAATTTCTAGATATTTTTCTTGCACACATGCCTCATAAATAGTTATAGGATTGAATAGAATCCTCCTTACTATGGAGATCACCCAAATATTTAAAAATTATATGTGAGTTCTTGAGAGATATACCTAACATAATGACCTATTATCTAAACTTGGTGGTGTAACCTTGTACAATTTTCCATTACCTTTATCAAAAGAAATGTCAATAGATCCTTTGGTCCTCTTCATACACAATAGGGTACAACTAGAGGACTTGATGATGGCTTTAAATTCCTCTAACTTAAGTACTAAGGAACCAACCTCTAGAATAAGTGTCTCCATGTGACTTTACCATGAATTTAGGGCATGACCTTCCATCTTCAATCAGAAAAATGATAAATGTTTCTCATCTACTCTATTATGGACAATAAAATAAATGTATAGCTATTTCAATCACTTATTCAACTTAATAGCATTGATCTCGCCTTGATAGGGTTTGATGTCCACTTTTACTTCCACTTTGAATAGAGATTGAGAAGAATTGTTGCTACTATAAGTACTTGGTTTTTCTTTCTCTGGTATGTTTTTAGCTCCTTTTTATGGGTTTTCAGTGTCTCTCGTTTTTCCCATATGAATCCATCTCTGAGTTAGATCCTATTAGAAACTATACGAAAGATCCAAACATGTTGTTCAAAGCCTCCTTGAGGATTGACATATTGCAAGAGATATCAATGAATTTAGTTTCCATATTTGTAAATATCTCTTTCGATTTGTCCCTCGACACCCCATTATACTCATCTACCCCTGGCTAGGGTTGGAAGTTTTTTTTATATTCCACCAACTCCTAGATATTGCAATTTCCCACAAAATCGGAGGGAGGACATTGCGTTATAACCATACAATATTGGATGTATTCAAAGTGAAGGGTATCATCCTTCAATCCAATATTTTTGTTCTAATATGTCTACTAGGATTAGTGAAATATGTGATTAAAAGATAAATTTAAGGAATTTACTTGAAGGCCCCTAATTATTTTTTTCCATTGTTCTAAAAAACCCACCTATAGGTGCGCTTTTCCAACAACCCAATCAACTACCACTCTAGAATTTTTTGCCACCTAAGGAGATAAAAATCATTTGAAAAGACCTAAATAAAGAAGCCCCTAGGGGGGATAACAATTCTTCCCTTGTGTTGGTGCATTCCCCACAACCCATCCAAACCAAAAAATAATGACAATATTTAATCCAAATTTCATACCAACACCACACTGCCCCTATTGAGAGGCACCATCAAAACTGTTAATAGGAATGATCCCAAAAAATGAGGGCTCCTAAATGAGCCTAGAAATTTTATCCACTAATCCCTTGTATTTTTCCTTTTGCATTGCCACAATCATTTTACAAATAATGTAAACATTTTTTTGGTCATTCTCAAAAAGTTCAAGATTCCTATGTCTTCATAACTCCCAAGTAACAAATAGGGGAGTTCCTTAAAGGATCCAACATGTTCACACCATTTTTCTAAGCCATTATCAAAAGAATCTTGTGTCCCATAAAAAACTATATTAATGTTGTGTAACAATTCAAACCAAACTGGATGAGAGAAATGAAAATGGAAAAATGAGTGATTGATTGTCTTAGCCCCCCTATTACATAGAATGCAATAGTCAGGGCCAATACCTCAATGCTTTTGAAAATTATCCCAAATCATCACCTTATTTTTCAAACATAACCAACATAAACATTTTAATTTCAATGGAGCATTCCTTTTCCAAAGTTATTTATGCCATTACTTTTCCATATAATGCACCTGGGACGAAGATATAACATCAAATCCCAGTTTATCATTAACCTTCCCTATGGGAGACATTCCAAGTCCATACAATTTGGTCATCCATTTCTCACAGCCTAATGTCATAGTGTTTTAAACCGTTAACAAATGTATTCCATTATTTAACCAATTCTCTAAAGATTAGACATCAAAGAACTTTTTTCTTTCCTGATCCATTCAATAATAGGCGTATTCTTCAAGTATTTGACCTATATAATATCACTCCATAGACTAAAACTAAAGAGACCTCTCCAAATACTCTTCATTGTTATAGATTCTCCAAGAGTGATCACAATCTTTATAGGATTACTTGAACCATTAGTTTTTTGGATAAAATACTAGGTGTCAATATCATGCTTGAACTACTGCTTCTGGTTTATTAACTATTGCCTCACTGGTAATGACCAATGCCTCTAATTTTGAAGAGGAGACAATAAAAAATGACCTTTTTCTTATAGTCGAGTGCTTTCCTTTGCTTTTCTCTTTGTGGTGCGTGCTGCACCAATGTTGTAAACAATTTCAACTATGACACCAATTAATAAATCAAGTGCTTCCATTCTACTCCCTTTCATTGTCTAATGAATCAACCCTTCTCTCTTTTCATGATAGGTAAACATTGGGAAGCAATCTGCTTGAGAGGCACAAACACCTAACATGTTGGTGGTATTGATAAGAGGTAAACCAACGAGACTCCAAATTTCATTGGTAAGATATTTGACAGTTTGGATACTGATGTAATGTCCCTTTTTATGAATTTTATTAAAATGACCAATTTTTCACTTTTTCTCCTATTTCGACCTTTGACTAATTTTGTTGTCTAGGTCTCCAAATTGACCCAAATGCTCCCAAATATTCTGATAAGGTGTATGGATTATATTAATACTTGAATATGATGTTCAGGGATGATTTATGACCCTCCAATTACTTATGCAAACTTGTTTAATATTCTGGTTAAAGTAGGAGTCTTTACTAGCCAATTGGGGTTCCAATTCACCTTGGGTAAATGCTAAAAAGGGCTTCTCAAATGCTCCCAAAACCACTCGAATTTATGAAAATAGGAAGAGGATGTTTAAGTTACATTGTTAAGGTCTCATATTCATTATTATTTAGTTTATACATTCTGTTATGACCCTCTCCCAAGCAACTACAAAATCACTAACTCAACCCTTGGGGAAATGGCATCAAATCTTCTCCAAATGCAATTAAATTGAGTAAGATGAATTCAAATTATTAAGTGATGAAAATGAAACTTGTAATAATAATAAATTACAGTCCATTCATCATAAATATATCAGATATACATTCTCCCATTCAAAATAACCAGCATTACCATGGCATACGACAATATACTGGGGATCAAATGGTCATTGTTTACTCATTAAGATTAAGTTTTACATAAAACCCTTTGGTATTTAGACCTAATACTTTATGAGAATGAATAAAATATCACATTAAACTCATTACAATCATAAATGTACCATGAGAAGCTCGAAATCATCAGCATTCAATGGCATACATCAATATAGTGGGGAAATGGTCATTGTTTGCTCATTAATAATCACTTTTTCATTCAACCATTTGGTATTTCGACCTGAGACTTTATGAATATGGAGAAAATAGAATATTACACTTATTAAAATAAAAAATGGATCAGGAGAAGCTCTCCCATAGAGTACAATAGCTCACCCAAAGCGCAATCCCTCCATGAGCAAGAATATGCAGAAAAAACTGGAATGGTTGAGAGAAAGTGTTGCACTAGAAGGAACCATGAGCTTCCATATAGCTAAAAATTACAAATACAAATTACATTAAATCTCCATGAAATACCTGAGTGGCCTCTCCAAACACCAACTTGGATGAGAATCTTTCACCTTGAAATTGGCTAAGGCAAGAAACTACTCATCCACTAGCTCTCTCAATTCATAAATGCAAATTTCTCAAATGATCAAAATATGCCTTCATTATTTGTTCTTGAAATTTATAAAGTTTCCAAGCCCTATATGGACCTAATTCCTTCCAAGATATGCATTCCAACTCTATTTGGTAATAGATTCCAAAGAATGCCACTTGTACAACAATTCCTAGTCTCCCACTTCCACCAAATCACACGTGGAAGAATCTTAGCTTCCCTAACTCCCTTGAGTGCCCTCTTGGAGATATTTTTAGCCATGAAATGTAATATATTCCATATTTCATCCATTATATATAATTTGTGTTATAGGTGTCATAGCATCTTCATAATTGTTGTCATAGAGCTAGGGAATCTAGTCCAAGTGTCTCACTAGTTCCAAAAATGCCTCTTCCTTTTCCATTGAAGTTACTCTTCCACTCCAATTTGAAATTAATTGATTCATGCCAAGTATATTAACCTTCAAAATCATCCCAAGACCCTTGGGCTTCTTATGGATTTGAAATGACAAGAGGAGGATGCCATGTGGCATATAAAATCTAGCTTGTGTGGGTTCCACATCCTCCATGTGTCTTCATGATCAATTGACACTTTGATTTTCCATTTGATTTATTTATTTATCTCCTTTATTAAATATTTATTCCATTCTAATGTTCAAACATCATTTATTGTCCCCCTTATTCCAAATCCCAAAGCTTCCACTCCCAACCTAGGAAACTAGTAATTTTCTTCCTTGGCAATTATTTGACCCTTAGCATCAATTTGACAAACTCTCATGAATATGGAAAATGTGAATAGGCCATTGTGACCCAATGCAAAATTTGGGTCATGAAAACCGATCACATAATGTTGATGCAATGCATAATCAAATCAATATATGAAACTAAAAGTGTTATCTTCTTTCCTACTATGAGTTATGACCCTCTCAAAGTATTTTTTATTTACAATTATATTATTTATTAGGAGATGGGTTTTGCTATGTGTAAATTATTTATGGAATAAGATCCTTAAGACAAACTATGCAATGTTTTTTTGAAAATAGTAACTTTCATATTAAGAGTTTTTTTATATGGTATAGTTTATCTTAGATTGGCATATTGATCTAGCATGTATTATGTCGCAAGTCATCATCATCAGTCAAAGTGGGTATGCCAACAATTATGTATATGATTTATTTGGATAGGATCACTTGCCACATGGTTCTTGATTGAAACATGTTGATTGATGTGTGGAAATTGAACCCAAGAGATAGATCAATTACACTCACAAAATTGCTAATCAAACATGCAAAATTCACACAAAATTAGATTGAAAATGGAGCATAACTTAATCCTGTATTGAATAAGTGTACATAATCAAACCATATGAAGTAATAGGATCTCACATATATAATTACATGAGATATTTGAAATCACTAGGTTTCTATTCGAATTGGTCAAAAAGCAGGCTTACTAAATCAAGTCAAATCCCCCAAAGGTGCAAAAAGGACTTTCCAAATCCATGAAGATCCTCACGAATTAGATAAAGCAAGTGGGAAGATAATAAGTGGTGGAAAGAAAACTCATTCATGCTTTTGTTTGGAGAAAAGGAAGGAGGATGATGTGGTAAAAAAACAAGGCAATTTCCCTTAGAATAGCTTTTCCTTTATGCCTCAAAACTGTTGTAAAGCAAGGCAGCTTTCAGAAAAAGCAGATATGCACTTTAAGGAACCAGGAATAAAGCATACATGCTAAATATGTTTCCAGGATGACTCCAAAGTGCTACATGACCTAGTTTAGCAAGTATTAACTTCTAGGAACATGTAGAAGTCAACTAGCATAGAGAGCACGGGGTCTTCACTTGTTGACCAATATCCTATCACGTTAGTTCATATTGTGGGTTTTAAAATTATAAAAAAATGAACCAATATATTGTAGGTATTGGGGGGATGAGGGGTTTAAGGTGGGGGTGGGTAGGGTAGTTTATAAGGATTGAGGTATAAAAAGGGGTGGGGAGGAGGTTTTAAGTATTGGGAGGGGGTTTCAACAAAAAGAGTTTGGGTCAATATCTCTGGAAATTAAGGGTATTCTTTAATATCCCATGATTGTATGTGCTATGTGAGAGGTTCACTAAGTGAAGTCCCCATGCTCGTGATAGAGAGGGAATCTAGGAATAAGACAAAAATGATTTAATTAATGTCAAATATGGGTAACTATGGGTTGATTATTCTAACACCCCCCCTTAAGCCTGAATTTATGAGTAAATATCAGAAAATTATAGGGCCTAACAACAAGGCTTAGTCACCGTTTTACATACTGCATGTCCATACAACCAAGGAAAGAGGCAAAAACCCAGTGGAAAAATCCTCCCTTAAACATGGACAGGAAACAAAATTTTGGAAATATTGTTATCAATCATTCTTCACCATGTGATCAACAATCCCCAGCAGTGATTTGAGATTACCGAAGGTCTTCTCATAGAATACTTTGGCGAAAATATCTGCTACTTGTTCTGAAGATGCGCAGTAGAGTAGAGCAATGGTACCATCATGCACAAGATCCCTCATATAGTGCATATGGATCTCAATGTGCTTGGTTATTTGTCTTTGAACTGGATCAATGGAGATTCAAATGGTGCTTTGATTTTCACAATAGATGACTGTTGAAAAATCTGATTTGAAACCACATTCTCCAAGTATCCCCTGCAACCATAAACATTGAGTAGCTATATTTACAACTCCTCTATACTCTGCCTCTGTAGATGAGAGTGCTATGGCATTCTGCTTCTTACTTGATCCACTAATTGGTCCTTCTGCAAGCATGAACACATATCTTGAGGTATACTTTTGATCTATGTTGTCACCTTCCCAATCACTATCAGTAAATCCAACTAGCTCTAAGTCAGATTTTGCTTTGTAGAAAATCCCATGAGTCCTTGTAGCCTGAACAAAGTTTAGGATCCTCTTGGCTGCTCTCCAATGGATCTCATGAGGCTAATTCATGTGTCTTGAAGCCACACTAACTGCATAAGATAAGTCAGGCCGAGTATGTGTAAGATAAAGCAAATAGCCAATCAACTGCCTATACAGTGTATTATTTACCATAGGAGAAGAACCTACTTCTTCAAGCTTAATTCCTGAAAGGAATGGAGTCTTTCTTGGCTTGCAATCTTTCATGCGGAACTTGGTGAGAAAATCTGAAGCATACTTTGACTGATGAACCTTGATTCGATGTTAGGAATGAACAATTTCAAGACCCAAGAATTGGCTCAACAATCTCAAATCTGTCATAGAAAAGGCATGGTTCATTGCATCCTTCAAGGAGGAAATCTCTTTCTTTCAACTTCCTGTAATCAGTAGGTCATCCACATAGAGAACAATAATAATTAAAGAACCATTAATCAGCTTCAAATAAACATTAGGATCAGACTTGCATCGAACAAAACTCAGTGACAGCAGAAAGCCATCAATCTTGGCATACCAAACCCTGGGGGCTTGCTTGGGCCCATACAATGATTTCTTTAACCTACACACTAAATATGGATTAGATACAAAACCTTCTAGTTGCTGCATATAAATATCTTCATTCATATCTCCATTCAGAAAGGAACACTTTAGATCCATGTGTTGTACCTCCCATTGCTTCGAAGCTACAATGGCTAGAGAAAGCCTTATGGAGTCCATCTTTGCCATTGGTGCAAAGGTATCATTGTAATCAATATGATGTACCTAAGAGTATCCCTTGGCTACCAATATTTCCTTATATTTCAAAGGTGAACCATCATCATCAAACTTAGTTATAAATACCCACTTACACTTCACTAGCTTTCTCCCTAGGGGGAGATCAACCAGTTCCCATGTGTTGTTCTTATGGAGCAAGCTGAATTCTTCTTTCATGACTGTTTTCCATCTTGGACCATGTGCTACATCTTCATATGTCCATGGATCAGAATCTATCATCAAATAACACTTCTCAGCAAAGAGTGGATCTTTCACACAAAGGACACTCTCAAATTGAGATCTAGTCCTCCTAGTGTCATTAGGATTTCCAGCTAGTTCCCCAAGTTCATGAATGTTCCTTCCTGCCCACTTTGATCTTGTAGGACTGTTAGGATATGTAATTAATTCATCATTATAAGACATATCAGAATCAACAAACTCATTAGTCTCTTCACTTACAATCAATGGCTATGGTGGTGAAGAGGACTCTCCAACTTCAACTGCTGCTAAAGGCTCTTCTTCGAACTGAACACTTCTTTCAATGAAAGATTTGTTAGTGCTCAATTTGATCATCTTGTACCCTTTTGAATATTCAGAATACCCAACAAATAGGCAATCTTGGCTTTGGGGTTTCAAATCCTTCCTCTTTTTAGTTGGAATTCTAGCCCAAGCCTTTGAACCAAAAATCCTAAAATGGGTCACATCTCGCTTGTGCCAACTCTAAGCTTTGAAAGAAGTCATACCATCAAGATGCTTATGTGGCACCCTATTATGGATATAGGATGCATAGTTTATAGCCTCGGCCCAAAACTTTGGTGGCAAATTTTTAGCCTCCATATTCATGCAAGTTGCCATCTCCTTCAGTGATATGTTCTTCCTATCAACAACACCATTTTGTTGTGGTGTGTAATGAATAGAATGTTACATCTATATACCTGCATCTTTGCAATGCTAGATGAACTCAGACTTGACATACTCACCACCATTGTCATATCTGAGGATCTTGAGTTTCCTCCCATAATGGTTTTCAACCAAGGCTCTAAAGACTTTGAAGAGGTCAAAAAATTCAGACTTATGCTTTAGGAAGTAAACCCAACAATAACTGGAAAATTTATCTATGAAGGTGAGTGCATATTTGGCTTGACTCATGGACATATGAGGGAATGGACCAGCAATGTCACTATGGATCAACTCAAGCTATGCATAGGTTCTCTCATGACTAGCTCTCTCATACTTGTGCTCTAGGTGTTTTTCTAGGATACAACCTTGATAGACTCCCTTAGAAAACTTGATTTTTGGTAACCCTATGACCATGTCTTTGTCACTCAAATCAGAAAGATATTTGTAGTTAATATGGCCAAATATTTCATGCCAAAGCTTGCTTGCTTCATTAGCATGAGTAAGAAGAGAAGAGGGGTTTGAGCAGGGTAGAAAATGGGAAAGCTTGTATACCTTCAAAGTGTGATCAACAACACCTTTTGCTATGAATTTACCATTCGAAATCTCAGTGATTTCAAATTCATTGGGGGAGAAGATGACTTTCTTTGGAGACCTAGTGTGAGTCATCTGATACACTGACAAGAGATTAGAGGTAAGACCTGGAACATACAACACATTATTGAAATTACCATGGTCAAGATCAATTCTAGCCTTTCCCATACTGTCAGTCAAAGAGTTATCTCCCAAAAACTATTGGTGGACCTTTCAACATGTCAAGAGAGGAAAAGATCTCCCTTGTAGACACCATATGTCTGGAAGCTCCAAAATCAATGAATAAGCTAGGTGAGATTGAGGCACCAACAACCAAGGCATGTACTCTCTCCTTGTCTTCTGAATTTGATCCTCCTTACCTCTTCTTTGAGTAATCAGGAAGGGAGATGTTGTTCTTCTCCAAGAGTTGGGTCAACATGTTCATTTGTTTTTTCATACAAGAGCTCTCAGGATGATAGCCCTTACTGCAATATGCGCACTTGCTCATTTCTCCTTTGTTCTTCTTCTTCTGAGCGTTCTTCTTGGAGCCTGAGGACTCCTCTTGAGACTTTTCCTTGTCTCTCTTTTGCTCAGGTGGCTTTTTATCTTTTTTATTTCTTTTTGAATCCACCTTCGAATATCCAGCAACCAAAGCTTGGTCTTTGGAAGGTTTGATGGTGCCCATCATCACCAATTTATCTTTCTCCTGAGTGAGGGATTCCATGAACTCAACAAACTTAGCCATCTTCCAGGTTCGAGTTGTCAATTTAGTGGCATAGAAGGTCGAAAAAAACACTGAATATTCAGGACCAAGCTTTGAGAGAATGGTCAAAACTAGTTGCTCCTCCTTCTTTTCAACCCCACATTGTTTTAACTGCAAAACAAGGGCCTTAAACTTGGTAAAATAGAGTTGCAATGATTCGAAGCTACTGGGACTCAAGGAGATCAATTCATTCTCGATTTGATGTCCTCTCATATCATCTATATTTCCAAAAATCTCTTCAATATTCTCCCACACCTCATTAGGAGATTTCAATGAATCAAGATGAAAGAGGAGGTCTCTTGAAATACTCAAACACAAAAGATCATAGGCCTTATCCCTCCTGTTGTGCCATTTGATTTTCTCTGCAGCTGCATTGGGCTTTGCCTCAATAGCCATGGTAACCTTGTAGAGTCCTTTCTCTCTCAATAATATCTCCATCGCATCTTTCCATTCTAAGAAATTGAATGGAGTCAAGATGATCCTTTGAGATTCGTCCATATCTCAGCTCCTGTGCCCTTCAGTCAACAGAATGTGCTCCGAGTCAGTGATGTTGAACCTGCAATAACAATTTGGAAGGGGAGAAATCAATCTACAAAGGATATGATACCTTGTGGAAATTGAACCCAAGAGATAGATCAATTACAATCACAAAATTGCTAATCAAACATGCAAAATTCACACAAAAGGAGACTGAAATTGGAGCATAACTTAATCATGTATTGAATAAGTGTACATAAGCCAACCATATGAAGTAATAGGCTGCTCAAATATATAATTACATGAGATATTCGAAAGAACTAGGTTGCTATTCGAATTGGTCAAAACGCAAGCTTACTAAATCAAGTCAAATCCCCCATAGGTGCAAAAAGGACTTTTCAAATCCATGAAGATCCTCATGAATTAGCTAAAGCAAGTGGACAAGCTAATAAGTGGTGGAAAGACAACTCATTCATGCTTTTGTTTGGAGAAAAGGAAGGAGGAGGATATGGCAAAAAAACAAGTCAAGTTCCCCTAGACTAGCTTTTCCTTTATGCCTTAAAACTACTATAAAGCAAGGCAACTTTCAGGAAAAGCAGATATGCACTTTAAGGAACCAGGAATAAAGCAAACATGCTAAATATGCTTCCAGGATGACTCCAAAGTGCTCCATGACCCAGTTTAGCAAGTATTGACTACTAGGAACATGTAAAAGTCAACTAGCATAGTGAAGGAATCTAGGAATCTAGGAATAAGACAAAAATGATTTAATTAATGTCAAATATGGGTAACTATGGGTTGATTATTCTAACATGATGATCAGACAATGAGATTTAGATTATGCTTTGGATAGAAAATATCTATATGGGATATAGATGTATGTTTGGCAAGCTTGCTTGGTACTTTATGGAACTTAACATTAGTAAATGTAGAGTGGATTGGTAGACTTACCATGAATGTGCGTTGGACTAGCTTGTGCTTGTTTTCAGGATATAATGAAAAGTAACATATAGTGAATTGTAAGTGCAGATGATTTCACAATAAATCCCAATGAAACACTCTCCAATCACTATTTGCAGAATTTCCTCCTCCATACTGAGTTTACTTAGTCCCATACACATTCTGCATGATTGGTCAATGATCTAACCATGCAAGTTACTAAATGATCTCCATTCATCAAGTTATTGATCTCTCAATTATGTAGTCATACACGTGACTTATCTCCATCTATTACCATGTTATCACTATGATGTCACCATCTTTGCACCTACTAAATGCACGCACCTAACCACCTACAAGGATTCTCAAACTTTACATGACTTTTCATCAATCTCTTAGTATCCAAATGTTAACCACTAGCATAGATCCATCTTAAACCTGGATCTAGAAAGCACCGAGAGGGATCCAATTTCTTTAGGTGTAAGTTATTTTTATCTTAAATTTTTAAATGTTCATAAAAAATTACACCTCAAACATTTTGATCACTTTAATGGTAAATTTGGGTTTAACAAGGATCTTTTAATTACTTTTCATTTAGTTTTATTATTTGGTGAATTGATTGGATTGAGTGGATACTATATAAATATATGAATCCACAATATAATTTTATTTATTTATTTATTTATGTCGGTTAACATAATGCTTTTTTGTTATGTCGGCTAGCATAACGTGACTAACGTCGCAGGATCTCCCCCATACTGGGATGAGAGCACCTTGCTTCTCTCGGTGCAATTAAGTGATAGTCATCCAAACACCTAAACATCTTGCGTGATATTAATCTTAGGAAACACCCGAATCATTCTCAAACTTTACATGACTCTTCATCAATCTCATAGTATCCATCCAAATGTTTATCATTAAGTGATAATCATCCAAACACCTAAACATCTTGTGTGATATTAATCTTAGGAAACACCCGAATCATTAAACGATAGTCATCGCAACACCTAAACATCTTGTGTTATATTAATCTTAGGAAACACCTCGTGTGGATCTTAGTCTTGTGTAGGGACTTCCTACTTTGCAACCTTGTGTAGGGACTTCCTACTTTGCAACCTTACTTGTTAGAATAGTACCCCAAGAGGGATTAGTATCATGGCATGCATGCTTAGTTTCCAAGAGTTTAGTTTAAGGTTTGATTAAGTTTTTGATATTCTTAATTAAAATTCAAAATATCGTAATTTTATATATGGCAGATGTACTTAAGAACAATTGAATGAATCTTAGTTATACATGTATTATGTTTGTACATTCATTACATTGGATTAATTTGGTTGATTGAAAAAAAGAAAAAGAAAAAACAATTGCGTCATCACCCACCTTCCTTCCTTTCACGTGCAGAGATGGAGACTTCAAATTTGAGAGAAGGCGTCGTCAATTCAAATAAAATTTCCTTTTATGTCCATATTTATTATTGCTGCATCCAATAAGGTTGGTTTACGTACCAACTGCAGCAGCCACGATGGCCAATAGCCCGCTGGAAAGCGTATATATGTAGGGATGGAAACGGACGATTCAATATCCAGATTTCAGGCTCTGTCCTCCTCATAACCTGTATCTGCTACTGTGCTCAGTACTCACGAGAGGATGGCGGGGCTGTATGATAAACAAGCAAAGGAGTATTCAGAGACCAGACCCACTTATCCTGCTTCTTGGTTTTCCATGTTGGCCTCTCTCACTGCCAATCACCAACTGGCTTGGGATGTGGGTGCTGGCAATGGCCAGGCTTCTGTTTCTGTAAGTTCTCTTCAACCTCTTCTTTTACTTCGCATTGTTTGTCCCTTTTCCATATGAAATTACGAGTTCTTGACCAGTGCTAATGGAAGTATATTGAGAGCGTAGATTGCAGAGCATTACGAGCGAGTGATCGCCACAGACGTAAGCAAAGAGCAGCTGGAAATGGCGCAGAAGCATCCCAAAGTGACATATGCTTTCACTCCGCCTGTCATGACAGGTGAAGAGCTCTATTCGATCGTGGGGAAGGAGGGATCGGTGGATCTGGTGACGGTGGCCACGGCAGTCCACTGGTTCGACCTCGAGACCTTTTACTCTCAAGTTAAACTCGTCCTGCGCAAACCAGGGGGTGTGATAGCCGTGTGGACCTATTGGATTCCCAGCATCAATCCTGCTGTGGATGCATTGTCTAAAGACTTCTTGGAATCCACCATACCTTACTTGAACCCCAGTCTAGATTATTCGCGCAAGGGATATAGGACGCTGCCCTTCCCGTTCGAGCCGGTGCTAGAAAATGGGCGCGGGGGCGAGGGTAATCCAATGGAAATGGAGATGGATGTACAGTTTTCGTTGGATAAATTATTGGGATATTACCAATCTTCGTCTTCAGTGGCCATAGCGAGAAAGAAGGGCGTTGAGCTTCTGAATGAAAAGGTCTTGAGAAAGTTGAAAGAAGCCTGGGGCGATGAAAACATGATTTACACTTGCAAACTTCCAGTATACATGCTGGTAGGCGAAGTACCCCTGTGAAGCCTCTTCACTTCTGTGAAGCCTGTCTCTGTCTCTGGCATGGCTTATGAATAAATGTAATCAGAAATCCATGAAATAAATGATGCAAGGTGTGTATTTTTTTTTTTACGCCGGGTCTTCATCTTTTTTTCCACTTTCTTTAGGGAAAGTGAAAACAGAAGACATGTAATTAGGGTTTTTAATCTTTGGTTCAAGTATGAGCTCAGTCATGGTTCTTTTTTAAAACACAAACATAAAGGACTTGTTATTACGGTTCTGTATTTTGATTTGTAATTATGGTTTTGTATTTTGATTTCAAGTATGGGTTAGTTCCAAGTTGAAACAACCTTTTTTTCCACCTATAATCGGAGAAGAAACGGCTTTGAATTGGTCTGACAAAACAGTCTACCCCGTTACCTTCTCAAAGAGGGTTTTGATTACTTCTTATCATGAATCCTTTACTCTGCATCTCTTGATGTGGAGTCCTTTTTGATGTGGAGTCCTTTAGTTGAATCTTTACTTGCATGTTTTACAGTAGTATTGGTATAACATCGAGAATATAAAAAATGTGGACTAACAGTTACTATTGATGATAGGGCCTTGTGCTGGATTTTAAATGTTCATCAATATTTGTAGGTTTTGGTGTTACCACAAACCTTACATGGTATCAGATTATAGGTCTCAGCTTCAATTCCCTTTGAGGAAGGTGTTGGAGTTTTGGTACAACATCATGGTATAACCGCCACACCTCTGGCCTGGTGATAAGACCTTGAGCTGGGTTTTAAATGTTCATCAACATCTACACGCAAACCTTACATGATTAACATCACATAAACGGTTGAACCCAATAACATTTTTACTCTGCTTCCAAAAAAAATAGATTTTCATATCGAAATCCTAGTTAAGGTAAACATGTTTCTTTATGCAAGCTCAAAAACCACTTATACCACCTTTAAAACCACTCTATCCAGTCGGCTCTCTGATTCTCTCCCGCTGAGGCTTTGAACCCGGATAGTATGCAACCTGTCTGCCTTTTTCTGTTTCTTGCTGCAAATAAGACAGTTGTTTGTTTATCTTTTTCTGCTTCTTGCTGCATATAGGACAGTTATCTGTCTGACTTTTTCTGCTTTCTTGCTGGAAATAGGAGGACAGTTTAAAGTTAAATCAGTAATTTGCAATTTAGTGTCACACTTTATATAGGAGTAAGAATGTAAGTTAATCTTCGATCAATATTTTTCTTGTGCCTCTTAGTTTACCAGCCGTTGAATGTGGAAGCATGTTCCCAGATAATTTCCAGAAAGATTTTTAATACCTCTTTTACACTTCTTAATTGGATAAGTTTACACTTTTTAATTGGATAAATTTCCAGAAAGATTTTTAATACCTCTTTCATACTTCTTAATTGGATAAGTTTAATTTGGTAGGTTACTTTTAATGGTGGAATTTTTTGAATTTTATATAAAATTTTAAGATTTATTTCTTTGATACATTGTCTCCTCATTAAGTGCAAGATGCATTTCATCTGAAAATTTCCATGTAATTACCACAAGTTGTAAATCGAAGGAGAATAAATAGACTACATAGTTTTATTTATTCAATTTTCATAAATTTTTCAAGGAAGCTTTTAAATTTGATTTTAGAGGAAGGTTCATTTAATTACCTGAATAGATGTTTTTATGAGATTTAGGGTGAAGTAAGGCCTATGCTTTTTTATCTATAGACTAGGATGAGACAAGTGTACTACGGACATTGATTTTATGGCAGTGGTTGAAAATTTGAAGTAAACAATTATAAAAAAAAGAATATAAAAAATAATGGATAACTCATAGTTGATGAATGAATAACTAACAATTCATAGCAAATAACTAGAAGAATATATATATATATATATAAACTATTATCTTATTTTTTATTGTCGAGTTATAAACTATTGTTTTATTTTCTATTGTCCAGTTATATATATGTAGTTGATAAATGAACAATATGAAGAATGCAGTAGATAACATGTAATTAGATCAAATTGTCTTCTATTTCATAGCTATCTCTCAACCATTTAATCTCTTTATCTAACCACAAACTTTATAAATATACTAGTTTAATTTATATTTTGAAATAATTATTTATATTTCAAATTTTTATTATATATTTAAAAATAACAAAAACTTTTTAAAATATAGCTTTGCAAGAAACCTATTTCGACTCTTTCTCTCACACTTTAATTTCTTTTCACAAATCATAAATCCACATAAATTTACTCTGTCATTTATTATTGCTAACCTCTTTCGATTCTTTGTCACACTTTAAATTCTCTTCACAAATCATAGATCCCCATAAATTTACTCCATTTATTGCTTGCTGCTAGGCTTTCAATGACCCTTCTAATGCAACTGGTCTTTGGACAACCCATCATGTATTGTTGTGCTCAACACAACCCATTATATGCTGATGGACTTAGGGATTTTCCCAATTAAAAAAAAATGGCATTCAATTTTTAACCTACGATATTAATAATCTAACATAAAAGTTTATATATTTTTTAAATTTATTACTAACATAAAAGTTTTTATATTTTTTTAATGTATTATTTATTGACCTGTTACGTAAATAGTTAACATACAATTTTTAACATTCCATTTTTAATCTATGATATTAAAAGTCTAACATAAAATTTTATATTTATTTTTAATTTATTACTGATTGGTGTTACTTAAATTGTTAACATCATAAGTTAGTTCAAGGGAGGCAGGTGCAAGTGGAATTATCTACAATCCCAAAGGAAAAATCGTAACATTCTATGCATGGGGAATTGGACAAAGAACCAACAATGAAGAGGAATGGCTTGCGCTTCTCTCAAGGATGGAACTGAAAAAACAAAATAATATCACAAACCTCATAGCTATCAGCGATTCAAGACATGTTATATAAAAAATGAGACTGGGAAACAAGCAAGGAGCAATCAAGTTTAGAAGAATGCATGATCGAGTAAGTCGTCTCTCTGCAAAAATGAACACCTCCTTCTTTGATATCCTCAGAGGGAATAACACTAAAGAAGATAAGTATGCCAATCAAGGAGCCAGGAATGAGATTGGCTTAGCAACACTTAAGGACCATGAAAAACATTATTTTTATGTCCCCTAGAATTCAAAATTTTGGCACTAAGTGGGGTGACCCCATAGGATTCTCTCGCGCTCTCCTTCTCTAGCCACAACTAAGGGCACAAGCGAACAACTAGCCAACAAAACTGGCAGTTGGTATCATGGCCCATGTGATGGGTATTAATGCAGGGACAAATGCTAGGTCTTATGCAGCTTAGAAACAATTGTTCACACGAGCCTCGACAGAAGATTTCAAGATGAAGAAGGATTTCGCGTCTACAAACGACCTTTGTGAACTTGACGAAGAGATATGGCTTAACACAGGAGAAACACCGTCTCTTTCTCATCTTGCAGGTTTCCTTTGTGGCGACAGTTTAGAAAGAGGCTGGCTCAACCCTCTGGCGAATCAGTTCACCCACACGACGCTCAAGGATTTGTGTCCACTCTCCATGGAAAACAATGATAGTGAAGTAACTGTAAAGGCCCATATTCAGGGGACTCTGCGAGATGTTAAAAACCACATGCGCTGGTTGTATGAGCTAATGGGTAAAGGCGTGGATGAAGGAAAAGTAGCAGTGACAGATGTAAGGTATTTGGCTAACCAGATGGGTTGCCATGAATCCTAGATAGATGATAATGATAAGGACTTGCATGAGCTTATGGGAACTGTAGATATCATAAAGGAGGAATTACAGAAGCTAACCATCATGAATAAGTGCAGTCATTGTCAAGAAACCCCAGCAAATGATCACCCAATAGAGGAAATGGCCGTCGTTCAGCCAGCTCATGGACCCCGTAAAATGAAGAAGTAGCAGCTCAAACATGGCAATGTTTTTCTATGTTTTTTTGTACATTGCTAAATAGTTAGTTTGTGCGTCTTTACCCATCGATGGGTACTAGTTGTTTTATTTGGTATAGAAGGCCTTTTTTGAACATTGTAACAAGTTTTTATATTCCAATTTTTTCACCACAAACGAGTTTGTTAAGTAAACCCTAAATTGTGTATGCATGGTTGTGCACAACCTCTTTTACTAATACAATATCTTCTATGGTTTGTGTTAAAAAAAAATCATAAATTAGTAATCTTAGATATGTGATGTTGATATTATAAGTTAGTAAACTTAGATATATAAAGTTGGACAACATATCAAAAAAAATATTAAGAAAAAAATAAAATTTTAAATTTTTTTTTAATATATTAAATAATATAAATGGTTTGTTTCAACACACCATTATTTTAAAGAAGGAGGTCAATATTTAGGAAGATACTCAAATCTAAAGAAATTCCTAAAATCAAATTGGATTAACCTTTCTCAAAGTCCAAGTAACCCTTTCAATTCTTTAGGAAGCTCTCCAATTTGATCCTTAAAAATTCCCTAAGGTTCATTTAATTTAATTATATTTTGAAATGGTTGTTTACATTTCCTGAGTTATTATTATAATTATATGCTTAAAAAATAATGAAAACTTTTTGAAATATATTTCATAAGGGACCTATTTCAATTCTTGCTCACACTTCAATTCCTCTTTCATAGATTATAGATCCACATAAATTTACTTATTCAAATCTTCCAATACTTTATTCAACATCTTAAATACACAATTATAAACTTTTTTAATAGCTATAGGTTTTTAATATATTAAAAATACCTCTTTACCCTTATAGATTAGGCAATATATCGCTTCTATATTTTATATTACTATGTTCCCCAATGTGAACTCATGTGCTATAATATTGCCTACTTAGTGACCCCCTACTCTAGGGTTAATATCTCAAAGACCTCTAAGAAATAGGTGAAATTTTTATTTTTCATTAAAATTTATGGAACACAAAAATTTCTACATTGATATATACTAAAAATATTTGATTGTTTGTAATTACAAAAGTAAAGCATCTTAGGTTTGAATTGTCAAAGAAAACAAAGTACAATACAAATAATGGTGGTCAAGCTAATGGAGATGAAGTTAATATATGGAATAAAATGATGCTAATATAATTAAAAATAATGAGATAAATAGATTGATCCATGACGCCTTTCATTCAAAGGATGCTAACTTTTGACGATGTTCATAATTGATCTCTAATGACAAGTATAAGAAGCTTAAAAACAAATATTATATCTACATTATTTTAGTTGGGGAAGTTGAAGGCATCAAATGGTTTTTCAAACACATATGTCGTTAAGGTATGTAATATAATTCTTCATATATATGAATAATTTTATGTTAGTGTTCATTATATAAATAAGTGATGCAATATTGATGAATGTTTAATATTTAATAATTATGCATTAATGTTGTATATTATTAAGTTATATTTTCCTACCACCATTTCATTTGATAGTTTAATTACAACTTAGAGATACTTAGTTATGTAGTTTTTAATTTGCTAGAAAACTAAAAAATTTATAAAATTTTTAAGAAATGAGTTTTTGTTGTTGATGTTGTTGTCCAATCTTACTATTTGGAACTTATACAAGTGATTTAAACATATATAAACATGTGAAAACATATATGATGTTTCTATCTCGTGAGTGTTTTCGATTTGTATTGTTATGTTTGTGACATGAAGAAGACTTTTCCCAATTCATAACCTAGGAAGCAAATTTGTAGTTGTACCTTTACTTATTTAAAAAGTATATTATGCCATTTTTTACTAATGCTAAGTATTCTTTATGAATATATCTCCAAAATTTAAAAAGAACAGAAAAAATATCCATTTGTACTTCTTGTTTTGACTAGTTGCATGTCAAAGGTGTGTATAAGGGTCAAGGAGTATTTTTAATATATTAAAAACATATAGATATTAGGGAGGTTTATAATTATGTATCTGGGGTGTTGAATAGGGCATTGGGGGATTTGAATATGTATGTTTATGTGAGTATATGATATGTGGAAGAGGATTTCAAGTGTAAGCAAGAATTGAAGGATGTTTCGTCATGAGGTGCTTAATAATATTTGGCTTTTTGTCAAAAGTTGGTGAGAATTTTGTTGTGTGTGAATTTAGATTAGAGTTTGACTAATTGTGATATGTGTGAAGGTGGTGTGAATACAATTATGTTTGGAGTCAAAGTGGTGTTTCAATAGGTATAAATTATAAGTAAATTTCATTTGAAATCAATTGGAATGATTGTTTATGAAGTCAAGTTGTGTTTAGGGTTTTTTTCTCCATATATTTAATTATTCACACTCACTAAGATTTCATATTTCATCCTACAAGGTTTTTTAGAGGTTATAAGAGTTGTGTCATGTCACCATAATCAAGGTGAAAGGAAAAGGAGGTGTAAAAAATGTAATGCAAAAAATAGATATCTAGTGAAAATAGGGGATTTTTAAATTATAAGTGTATTGGGAGGGGGGTTAGACAAAATGTTTTTTGGAGAAATTATTTAATATCTAGTGAAATCAAAGGTATTGTTTAATATCTTATGAATGCATGTGATATGTCATAGGCTCATAAAGTGAACCCCTCAAGAACCCTATGAGTTTTCATGATGAGAGATATTGTTGGAGGAGCAAGTCGGTATGCCGACTTGAATGATAGCCGACTTAGTCGATTGGCCAACTAAGTTGGTCAGTCGACTAAACTAGAGATTAGCTCGGCTACCTAAAGTCGTGTCGGTTCACCGAACCGACAGGTAGTTATTTTGTAACTATTTTGTAATCATATATATTAGGCTGTTGAGCCAGATGAGAACTCGGTTCGGTTCTCTATATTGTATGGACTCTCTCATGCTAATATAATCTGTTATTCTATCTACTTGTTCTTGTCTATTGTCTCTGTTATGTATGTATGTTTTAGTATGTATTATTGGTAACCTTATGTGATCTGTGAGATTACAACATTGGTTCCGTTGCCGGTAGTACATGTTTGAGATATATGCAAGCAGATGATATCAGAACAGGAGATTAAGGACTAGTGGGAGCGTAAAGTAGCAAATTATTTACAGAATTACGCACGAAGAAACAGATTGACGACCGCACAAGCAAAAGAAAGATTCTTTACAGAGACGCGTGAGGAGTTTGTAGAATCCATGCCCCAACTTCTGAAGAAACTCTTGGATGAAAAAGCCGGAAGGGACTAAAGATCAACAGTTACTAGAAAAACTGATTCGTGGGGGAAGAACAAACTTGTCGGAGTGTTTCAAAAAAATCATTGACGAATTCTGTGAGGAACAAGTAGTAGAAGACAAAACTTCGGTGGAAATTGTCAAGAAGAAATTCTACACAGACCTCACCGAGCAATTCTTGTGTTCCTTAACGACCTTGCTGTTTAAATTCCTGATCAAGAAGGGAGTACGTCATATTGTCAAACCTCGTCCATCACTTTGTGGATCACCATTAAACCCTAATTGGGCGGAAAAGAAAAAGAGGTGGGAAAAATTCATTGTAGAAAGGGAGTGGGAATACTTCCTAAGCAAGTAGACAGAACTATCCAGGCTTTCTAAAGCGTCGGGTAGGCTATAGGGGGGGTAGCTGGTCATATGTCGAAATAAAGTAGAGTGGATTCTAGTCGACTAAAAGAAATACCAATCACTAGTAATGAGAAGCCAACCTAAAAAGGAAATCAAGAAGACAATGTCACACAAAGGTATGACAGACTTCTAGAAAATAGAAAGGGAAAGGAGGCTACAAAGTAGGGAAGAAAGAAGAGAAAGATCCTTAGTGCTGCAGAGAGGAATGAGTACTAGGGTGACTGACCAGGAAAGAGATCCGCCGGAGTCGGGTCATGATCGATGAGAAGAAGGCATGGAAGAAGAAGTGTCCCCTATGGAAGAAGAATTGTGGATAGAGCAGCGAGAAGCTCTTCAATTAGAAGTTCCCCAGGAAGTAAAACCTCCAACAGATCCGCATACTCGAATACAAGCTATTGTCAAAGAGGACCTCAAACTAGGAGCTGGTGACTTTGGTATCTGGAGCCGACTAGACGATGAGACATACACTGGTAGACATCTCATTATCTATCGACCAGAAGAAGGAAATTGGGTTACACTTCAAGCGGTACCCTCCAACCGAAGTATCCACTTACTTTTACCGACACATGAAGGAGCCCCCCCCTGCCAAATACAGCTTGGGAAGACACAGAACATTCAGAACTGCAGAAAAATAATTGTAGTTGGACATCGACAGACAAAGTCGACACTAACCGATTGCTGGTCGAAGAGGAAATGACAAAAACAATCGACGGGAACTAGAGTTCCATCGACGATAGTTCCGCAGCTAGGAATAAGTAAATAACCGCACCGTCCACACCACCACCTCCTGAAAGCAGTTTCAGTGACTCTGACATGGGTCACGGGTCAGCACACATTCCTCGATATGAGGGTGATGAGGACCCCAGATGACACTGGTTCGTCTTTGAGTCGACTTGGGAGACTAACCAAGTTACGGATGAAGACATGAAGATGGCACAGTTCGTTGGTGCCTTGAGGAAAAGGGCATTAACTTGGTACATGACCTTTTCTGAAAGAACCCCCAGAGCAACCAAAGCCGAGATCAAAACACAATTTCTATCATTTTTCAAAACTCCAGATGCAAAACATCTAGTAGTAAAGAAACTAAAAACGACATCACAAAAGCCAGGAGAGACTGTTCGCGATTATGATAAACGATGGAAAGACCTTCTTAGCCAATTGGACTATGTTATTAACAAACAATTATTAATCTAGTGGTTTCTTGCAGGTTTATCACAGAAAATTCGTTGACACATAAGTCTGGAGACATTCAAGACTTACGAAGATGCGCTTACTAAAGCTCTCCAAGTAGAAATGGATGAGGACATACCAGCATACTCCACTAATCATAGATTAGAAGAAAAACTTGAGAGCGTACAGAAGTCATTAAAAGAATTAAACCTCAAAAGTCAGGATATTTGGTGCACGAAGTGCTCGACGGTCAAACATTCCAAAGACACCTGTCGATAGGAAATCAGTCGATAGGACATTCGATTCATGCAGACTAAATGTTTTTGCGACATTTGGCAAGAGCATGGAGACCACTCAACAAAAGATTGTCCATTCAACATGAAGAACGGCAAGGCATCTTGGTGTGCAATCTGTGAAACAAAAAATCATAACACGACCGATTTCCATCTGAACCTCAAGAACCGACAAAATTATCATGCAGTCTATCAGACCAATGCAGTTGCACAAAGTAATGAGCAAAACCACATGCCAAACGATTAGAACAATCAGAGATACGACGGTCAAAGATACGAGTGCCGGTATGAAAATCAACGTGGAGGCTATGGAGGTCCAGGTTGATTCTCTGGGAATCAAGACAACCGACCACGTCAACCCATCCAATGTTTTACATGTTATAAGGAGGGATATCGACATACAGACTGTCCATACAAGGACATGACTGACCTCAAATTCTGTACTAATTGTGGCGTAGCGGATCACTCATTAGAGGATTGCCCTATTATGCTTGACAAGATAAATAAAAAGAAGAATGTTAATGTCTTGTCGTATGTGCAAAAACATGATACTATCAATACAAATAATTTACATATCATAACCTGACAAGGGACGAAAACTAGGAGTGATAACCCCCAAATAAGCAAGATAAAAGAGCAAAATGTTTATCCTGACCCAGTTAAAGAAAAACAAATATATAAAGATGCAACAAATGTGTTTAAAGAATTTGCACAATAGGAAGAGGCTAATGACAATCAACATAACATAATAAAAGAACTAATACAGCTCGTACAGAAAGATAACTCAGTATCTCAGTTCATCAACTTGCTATATGAAATAAAACATAACAACACTGAAAAACAAACAAAGAATATCTGCAGTTTAAATAAAAAAGATAAAAGTGATGCCGACCCACTTGTCGACCTGGAAATTGAAGGATACCACGTCTGACAAGTCGTGCTCGACTTTGGATCACAAGTAAACATCATGACTTGTGACACTTGGGAACAACTGGGCAGACCTCGACTATATGAGTTAGGTATATACCTGAAAATAGCTGACCAAGGCCTAATTGAACCTATTGGAGTCTGGAAAAATGTGGACACCACAATTAAGAGAATATCAACCAAAGTAGACTTTGAAATCATTGAAAAGGATCTAGCTCCTTCCTAGTGTTAGTAGATCGACCTTGGGGAAGAAAGATGAAAGCGTCGATATCCCTAGATAAAGAGAGAATAAAATTAAAAAGAAATAGACAAAATGTCATTGTACCTATTCATCCATCCCAAGGAGAACCTTGGAAAGAACCTATCGATGAAGAAGTTGATATCTGACAACTTTATCAGATACAAAATAATGCAGATTATACAGGACCTAATATTTATGGAGAACTTCATTTAGGTAACCAAGACTCATTCGGTTATAATTCAGACGCAAAATTAAATGATTGGGAAGTCGAGAAATACGAAACACAAGCCAGAGGGTGCTGGACTATCCAAAAAGTACAAAAAAAGCCCACCCGACAGTGCTTCATAGTGTCCATTGTCCCAAAAATATTTGAAAAAAAAAATAGGGAATACCCTACGCTAAAACCTACAAATATAAATAATACACAAATACCAAGATATAAGGAGAGAGAATCACCAGTCATGCATATAGAACAAGTGTCCAAAAATATTGGTGAACATGGTTGACTACAAATTTTAGTAGAAACTTTTACAAGACAAGCTGCTAGATGGTGGGATACCCATCAGACAAGACTGCAGACCTGGACAACAGCTTCGACTTACTTTGTAGAAAGGTTTGGAGGTAAGAAGTTAGTCAAACAAGCTCAGATACCTGTTTTAATTCAAGGACAGAATCTAGAATACCATTTTAAGACACGTGAAAAAGAATGGAGAAGACTTGGGTACAAAGATGAACGCACATGGCCACATCTATTTCCATCAACCCTCGCTGACTTACCAAACAAGTGGTATAAGATGGAGGAAGCTCGAGGTGAAAAATTCATATGGCCTGAACTCAGAGAAAATTTTATCAAAGATTACCACAAAATGATAATTTGGTTGAAACAACAAAGCAGATTCAAGAATTTATACAGCCGACAAAAAACAAACCCTTAAAAGACAACCGACTGACAATGAACTGTAACAATATACAAACCAGGACAATACCATAGTTGACAAGACTACAGTTAGGAAATGAAAATACAGAAGGGAAAAGTTTTAGATGGAAATCAAATATGTCGAAACGACCAAACCTATTCGCACAGTACTCAAAGTTGGAACCATCGACAAGGACGATACTGACCGAATGACTGCAGCCGACTTCCCTGCCACATTCTCATATTTTAAAGAAGGAAGTCGACCAATCAATGAAGCCAAAGCACCTGAATGGCTAGATGCTAAGGTCAAAATTAGAGAGTTCAACATCTCAAATGATGACCGACCAAAAATGGAAAAGATTGGAGACTACTGGAGTGAAGAGTAGACAACATAAATACTGAACTTATTAAAATATTTCCAGGATGTATTTGCCAGAGATTATACAGATCTCAAAGGTTTAGTCCATGAAATGGGTGAAATGAAAATTGACACTAAACCTGATGTCCGACCTGTGAAGAAAAGGCCATATAAGCTAGCTCATAAATATAAAGAGATAGTCAAAAAGGAGATTGATAACATGCTTGCAGCAGGAATCATCTACCCTATTGACCAGTCAGAATGGGCAAGTCCAATGGTCGTTCAACCTAAGAAACATGATCCGACCAAATTGAGAATTTGTGTCGACTTCGGGGAGCTAAAAAATGACACTAACAGACCCATTTCCAACTCCTTATGTAGATGAAATCTTAAATGAAGTTGCAGGACATGAATGCTACTCATTTACAGATGGATTCTCAGGTTATAACCAAGTGCCAATAGCTAAAGAAGATCAGAAAAAGACAACATTTGTATGTCAATTTGGCTCATTTTCTCACAAGGTTATGCCTTTCGGATTATAGAATGCACCTGCAGTATTCTCTAGAATTGTGGTCAAAACATTCCAATAATATATTTACAAAACCATGGCAGTATACTTTGATGATTGGACAATATACTCCATGTTAAAAGATCATTGCAAGTGGCTAAGGCTTATGTTGGAAAGATGTCGACAAATCCAGTTAGCTTTAAACATTAGGAAGTGCATATTTGTGACCCCCATAGGGATATTGTTAGGACACATTGTCTGTAAGGAAGGTATTAAGGTAGATTTTGTAAAAATCAAAATTATCCCCAACCTAAAACCACCAGTCAACTCAAAACAAGTCAGAGTGTTACTAGGTCATACAGGCTATTATAGAAAATTCATAAGATACTACTCAGATATGACCTATGCACTAGAAGAACTATTAAGGGAAGATAAAGAGTTCGACTGGATAGAAGAGTGCCATATATCATTTGAAAAACTGAAAAGAAAACTAGTCAAAGCACCCAGTCCTAAGGTTTCCAAACTGGTCGATTAAATTCCATGTCCACATCGACGCATCAGGTCTAGCAATAGGAGCAACCCTAACTCAGCCAGAATATGATGGAATGGATTATCCTATAGTATACAGTACCAGAAAAATAAACAAAGTTGAAATAAATTATTCGATGACAGAAAGAGAAGCATTAGGAATGGTCTTTGCACTACAAAAATATCGACACTATCTCCTAGCTAATCCATTTATATTTTACACTGATCATCAGGCATTAAAATACCTTGTGAATAAGCCTCTACACCATGGAAGAATTTGTCGATGGCTACTTCCATTCCAAGAATTTGAATTTGAATTCATTGTAATACCAGGTAAGTTAAATGTCGGTCCTGACCATTTATCTCGAATCGACACAGGAGAGGAACTGACAGGAGTTGAAGACAACTTACCAGATACACATCTATTTCAAATAGAAGCAATCCTGGTAGAGTTAGAGGAAATAGCTCAGTTTTTAGAAGATGGAAAAGCACCAGAAGGCATGAGTACCAAAAAGAAACAGATCTTAGCCATGAAAGCTGCACCTTATAGCCTCATAAATGGATTCCTGTACAAAATGGGTTTAGATGACATCCTTAGAAGGTGTGTACTGGAAAATGAAAGAAACAACATTATGCACGAAGCACATTACGGACCTGTAGGAGGACATTTCCAAGCAGACACAATTGCAAACAAAATCCAACAATCAGGGTTATGGTGGCTGACACTTCACAAAGATTGCAAAAATTTTGTAGGCAAATGTGACAGATGTCAATGACTAGGTCGACCCCTACCTAGCACAAAAATGCCTTTGATATCAGTAAACCCAATTTTGACATTTGAAATGGGCCATAGACTTCATAGGACCATTTCCTATACTAGCAAAAAGAATAGGTGAAAGGTACATAATAATTGCAGTTGAATATGTAACCAAATGGGCAGAGGCAGAACCAGTCAACACATGTTCCAGTGAGATAGCTACTAAGTTTATCTATGAGAATATCATCACCAAATTTGGATGTCCATTAACCCTAATTAGCGGCCAGGGAACACACTTTATTAATAGAACTATCAAAACCCTAACTGACCAGTTCCAAATCGACCATCGTCGGAGTACAGCATACCATCCTCAGTCGAATGGAGCAATTGAAGAATTTAACAAAACATTAACAAAAGGATTAACCAAAATATGTAATGCTAATAAAGACAACTGGGATGAGAAGATACCTGTAGTACTATGGGCATATAGAACAGCATACAAATGATCAACCGACCAAACCCCCTTTCAACTAGTTTATGGACAAGAAGCAGTGGTTCCACTACACTTCCGACAACATACATCTATTATTGCAGAGATTCTACATGTCAATGTCGAACAAGGAAGAAAGAACCGACTATTACAACTGAGTAAACTTGAAGAACACCGACTAATTGTGATACAACATCAAGAAATCCAGAAACAACAACAAAAAGCGTGGCACGACAAAAAAATCAAAACCAAAAATCTGTCGGTAGGAGACCTTGCTTTACTATACAATAGTCAAGTAAAAGGAAAACCTAAAAAGTTACATATAGAATGGATGGGACCCTATGTTGTCGAAGAGATACATACTAATGGATCAGTCCGACTAAGGACATTACCAGGCATAGTATTTCAGAAACTAGTTAATGGAGCCAGACTAAAACGTTAAAAAAAATAAATCATATAACGACCATAACGGTTAAACAAAAGCTATAAAAATATAAAAATACAAAAAACAAAATAATACCATACACGCACAAAATTATGACAGGAAATCACCACTTCGACAACCGACATCATGCCCATCGACATAACGCCATCGACCATTTTCATAACCGACATTGACCAATGACCTCGATAGTCCCATCGCGCATTCATGACTTCGAGCGTCGAAACCAATTCGCCATTAACGCACACTCAAGTGTTCCAGCTAAAACATCACGTCTTCCATTAATACACCTACCTACGAGAACATCCAACGCATCCTCTGTAAATACTAAACCATCGAAGGATCATTCACTGCAATTCAAAGAAAGAGAGCATCAGAGCAACCAGACGACTGAAAACCAAGAGCACCGTAGTAAAATCGACCCCCAGACTGACAAGATGGCACCCAAACAGACCAGAGCCTCAGCCAAAGCCATGTAATTACAAACTGCAGAAACACCATTAGTCAGGAGACTAAAGAACATTAAGAATGCTAAGGTGCAGGAGGGCTCATGGAAAAAACTATGGGCCGAGATAAAAGAGTGGGCTTACGTCGACAAGAAGCCTACTCCAGCTGCAAAGAAAATACAACACAGTTCCATTGTAAACTATGCCAACACGCTGCTCATGGCCAGCTTCTATGGCACAAAAGAAACAGCCATCAAGTTTGTCATAAGCCAGTACCACAATGGCCGGTTTTACTTCGACTGACCGGTCGACATGTCTAGCGAAGTTATTTCGAAGCTGATAGGGTTATCAAACAAAGGAGACCTAGTACCAGTTGGTATAAAAGAAGGACTAGTCGAAGAATTAACCGGGTCACCATCGAGCAAAAACTTGAAAGGGTTAATGATTAGTCAAATCACAGCCCGAACGCCATAGATTGTGGCCAAAATAATAGATATAACACTCACCATGGTAGGTCGAGGAAGCGACTTGAAACTAGATATGTTAGAAGCCGTCGACACCATTGTGACTAATGGAAAGATATACAGATGGGCTGAATATGTCACTGACATGATTAAAACCATCTGTGAGAAATGCTAAGAGATGGGAGGAATTATCAAGTTCCCATCCCTTATCTTATGGATAGTAATATTCTATATTTTCCCTGAAGGAAACACAAATTTTCAAGAACCGACAAAATTCCACATGTGGAGATTTAAACCCTTCTCCCAGAAAGGAACAATGACGAAACTTACCAACGGAAAGGTGCTGTTGGAAAACTGGCTCCAACAACTCAAAGTCCGCACGACCAGATGGATGGTGCCTCAAAACATCTGACGAAGTCTACCCAAAAAGGCCCACATTCAACTAGAGCTCGACCATACCGCGGTGTGGTACATGCAGGGCACCAAACCAAATGCAAAGGCCCTTGACTATTATTTGTTAGTCGAACAGATCTTTCGGGAGTTGTCTCGGCAAGTTGGAACAAAAGTACCAATACCAGTGAAGGCAAAGGAAACCGACTTCTCGATAGAGGAGCCGTTGACAGACCAAGAGAAGGAAGATGATTATGAGCTTAACCTCTACATTAGTACCTTTGTGTCGGAGGAGACACCGATCAAAACTACTGGTCGAATACAAATCATAATCAAACCTCCAATGGCACAGAGGGTAGAAACACATACAGAAGAAGCACATGCAGAACAACAGTTAACCAATCCGGCTGAAGAAAATCTCATCTCAACTCAAGAACCAAGGGAAGAGATAGAAGCTGAAAATCCAGAATACGCTATCACCAAAGAAATTATCACCAGATTGTCGAAGGAGATAGCAGCTACAAGAAAGAGGAAAAGAACACAACAACAACAACAAGGGAAAGGTAAGCGCAAGCTTATCATTGCAGAGTCATCAAACGATGAAGAAGAACTGGCAGCTACGGCCATCGACATAATAGAAGATGCCACAGCAAACAAAGTGCCAGTCGAAACCCAATTCCAGAGATTTGTTGAGACAGGAGCACTACAGGCCAACAAAAGAAATCAAAGATCACACACACTTCGATGCCTGAAACTATCGTAGATCTTGTGTCTACACCCCCACCTCCATCTCTGACAAAAATAACAGAAGAGCTAATACCAGACAACTCTCAATAATCCCACTCGACCTATGCAAAAATGCTATGTCGGAGGTTGTGAAGGAGAAATTCGACCGGGACGAAGACCTCTAGGCATTTATTGAAAAACTGCCTGAGATATTCATGTTAGTGCAAAAAATATCTACCAAAGCACCTCTGTTTGAAGCTGGTAGATACCGACAACCTGGCCAAATACTTCAGGGGCTAAATTTTTTTGCAATTGTGACTTCGACCTTCGAGAGGAATCCCGACAAGGAAGCCAAAGTTGTCGCACATCAGACCACGACTATCACTCTAACTGAACCCGAACCCCACCTACTGGCCTCTGAACCAACCGAAGGAGAGGAAGAAGAAAATATCGACGACATAAATTGAGAAATCAACCAGCTCTTCTCTGACTTGGACTCACCACCTCAGACCGAAAATCCACCACTTGACCACATTTTTGCCAACCCAATCACACTCGACCATTCACTAACCCCATCGCCACCACCACCACCACCCCTCGACTCAGAACCCCTAATCCAACCAGCTGCACCAGAACCAACCCCACCACAACCATCAACACCAACCGCAGCCACTTTTGGACCACCTGCATCCGAACAACCAGAGGCAGCAGTCATCCCACCACCCCAAATAGAAATACCCTCAACCACTGCTGCACAGCAAACAGAAAATCCATACTCAACTTTTGCAGGTACACAGGTGCTGAAAGAAGCCCAAGCAGAGAAGCACAAAAAGAAGAAAAAGAAGAAGGAACATCATGGACAGTCAGCAATGGTCCACATCAATCTAGTTGGGTCGACCACTATGGTTGATGCAACCAAATTGAGAGATCCAAATCTAGAACAAATACTGGAAGCACTAGCAGTCGAAGCAAAGACAAGGAACCAACACAGACGTAAGGAACTAGACAACAAGGGAAAAGAACAAGTTAAGTCCCTTAACAAGAGAAGGGACCTGGTCCAGTCCATGATACGAGGACCGGTAGAGGTCAACACCGACAAACCGCTAGAAAGAGCTTATCAGTTGTTTGAAAGCGTGTTGTCGGCACTCCAAGCATAGATTCAGGAAACAAAAGAAGAGCGAAAAGAAGAAACCGTTTGACTACTGATGGAGCAGCACACAGCCTTTTTCGAATCCTACAAAGTGTTGCAAGATCACATGGAGGAGTCTGTCATCACCGAAGAAGTACTGAGAGACTGGCCTGCTTACTACGGGTAAGTCTATCAGCACACCAGACAGACCTGACAAGGGATCCAAGCACTCGAGAAGAGGAAAACCACCGACGAAGCACTCAGAAGCACAATTGAGGATAAAATAGTGCTTGAGATAGCTAAACTCTAGAAGCTTGAGTGGGAAGCACATCAGTGAGTGCATCAAGCCATTCCCAACTTAGAAAAAGTAGACATCATCTGCTCGCAGATGAAACAACTCATGGAGACAGCAGAGGAAAAGGACTAGCTTATGGGTCCCGACATGGAAAGAATAGCTGAAGTTTCCATTCAAGAGAAAATGTCGATCTTGTCAAGTCTGACTACACTCACCATCGACATACAAAAAATATTGTAGAGTTGGACAGATTTCCAACATCATCTAGCAGTGACAACCCCAACAATTGTCAAAGTCTGCGTACAGAAAAGACCGACCATCAGACTTCACAGCCCATAAAGATCAAGCACAAAATAATGACTACTTAGACAGACAAGGAAGTTTTTGTACCTCCCTGTTTCTTCGGGACGAAGAAACATTTTGTTCGTGGGGGAGATGTTGGAGGAGCAAGTCGGTATGTCGACTTGAACGATATCCGACTTCGTTGATTGGCGGACTAAGTCGGTCAGCCGACTAAACTAGAGATTAGGTCGGCCACCTAAAGTCGTGTCGGTTCATCGAACCGATAGGTAGTTATTTTGTAACTGTTTTGTAATCATATATATTAGGCTATTGAGCCAAATGAGAACTCGGTTCAGTTCTCTGTATTGTATGGACCCTCTCATGCTAATATAATCTGTTATTATATCTACTTGTTCTTATCTCTTGTCTCTGTTTTGTATGTATGTTTTAGTATGTATTATTGGTAACCTTATGTGATCTATGAGATTACAACAGATATGATGAAAAGTGAACTAGGAACTAGTGATAATGGACAATATTTCACCTCTTAACAACCCTCGGAAATAACATGTAATTTAGATTCCAAAGTGTGGTAGCAATTTTAATCCCTTTATGACAATATTATCATGCATAAAATGGATATGAAATTCACTTTATAAAAACTAATAGTACATAATAAAATTTATTCTATATTCTTCAATATTAATGTTAAATCACTTAATAATTTTAGTCTTAACTTATGTGAAATTTGCAAAACATATCAGTGTTGGAAATTACAAAACCATGAAGAAATAGATGGTTAGAAATCATAAAATAAGGACAATTTTAGTTAGCTAAAAATTCATTTATATATGCATAAATATAAATTTCATGTACATAAAATATTCTTATGGAAAGGCTAGCACAATCCTCTAGAATAAGAAATCATCACACAGACATGTCCTCTAGGGCAAGATGTCTCTTCTTCTTCTTCTCTTCAACAAGTAAAACCTAGGGTTTCATTTCAAAACCCTATTCTCCAAGAATATGAGGGATGAAATCCTAACCCTAGATTTCAATATGCTCAAATGTTCCAAAAGAGCCTAGAGATTGCAAGAGAAGTAAGACAATGTAAAAATGCATGGAGAGAGGGTAAATTACCAACGAGATGTAGAAAGCATATTGTCCAATTAAAACATAAATCTATGAGTTGAAAGAACTGTAATTTTTCTAAGGAGTTGATAAAAGAAAATATATTTCCCTAGTAAGTACTAATGAACCAAGTGAAATGTCAAATAAACACATTCCTTGACCAACAAAAGTATAGATAATGTAAGGGATTTCACATAAGCCACATTCATCTCTTGTTCTCTCTCAATAGAAGTACCTTCCAACATTTGTTTTACATCTAAAACACCACTTGGACTTCCTTTTTACCAACTGAGGACTACCATCTAGAACAATGGCTAGGAAACTCAACCAAGTGTGCCTCTCACGACATGTAATTCTAGAAAGCAAACACTTAATTATGTTAGCTCTTTGATTTTGGTAAAATTGAAAAAAGGTTATTTTCTTGTGTGAAAGAAAATTATTGTAAAAGAGTGCAACCCCTTTCATATATAAAGAATCTCCTTGTTTCCATTCCCTTTTGTAATATTAAAAATCATTATTTCCACTCACGATTCACATCACTTGTTCTACTCTCACCCTTCTAAGATAGGGTTCAAGCAATTTCAAAGCCCATGTTTTCGGTCATTCTCTCTCCCCTCCACATTTTCTTCATTGTACCGACACATACATGGGTAAAGTCTATGCACTGGCATATTTCAACACTCCCGAGAACCCTAACTCAGATTTTAGGAGCCCTATTACCCTATTATTGTGTGCCATCATCTTCTCTAAGTTCCTTCTTCTAATTCAACGGATGACAAACACAATTTGAGATGTTGCTAGTTCGAAATATTTATCTTTTAGATATAGAAGAAATAGTTATGAATTGTTGGCAATAAACATTAAAAATTCTTTATATCCATGTCTTAAAATTTTCTCGCTTTATTTGTTAACTACAATAATGGAATTAGATTATGATGTTGGGATAAAGGATAGTCAAATGTATCAAACGATGTTACAATTAAAAGCATCCCAAGAATATTTTTCCTGGGAAGAAGCGGCTGAGGAAAAAGAAGAGGCTCTTCCTATGATCCAATATCATGATTCCTATATTGAAGCCAAAATAGAATATGTCTTCCATATTTTTAGGGAGGAAGAATACCCAGATACTCTAGAAGAATACAAAATATATGAACAACAAGAGATTAGACCACCACAAAGAAACAACTAGATTGTCTATTTATCCCTATGATGAGGTTATTGATTGGTTGCTACCTAAAATAGATAAATTGCAAACAAGAAGATAACTAATGTATCTAAGGAATGCATAGTCTCATTTCAACCAACGGTTCTGAGAATTTATTCAAAAGATCTAGGATTTTGAAGTTAACTTAACTATAAACTAGGATATGTCCCTCTAGTTAGATTATATCACATTTTTAAAGAAATCATAGGTAAAGGATACAAGGTTTAGGTCCAAAGAAACTAGTCAATACTTCAAAAGAGACTTGATATTACCACATAGGATAGTTACAACATTACTCATTAGTATATACAATTAACCATCTACTACTCAGTTTTGAGAATTAGGGGTGCCTCTTGTTCATCATGTTACTTTTTTGGGCACCAGATTCATTCAGGAAACCATTTATTCCACAAGTATATAGAGATAGTAATCCAAGCAATAGAAGATACTTTAGGGAAACACACGGGGGCTTCACTTGTTGACCAATATCCTATCACATTAGTTCATATTGTGGGTTTTAAAATTATAAAAAATCGAACCAATATAGTGCAGGTATTGGGGCGATGAGGGGTTTAAGGTGGGGGTGGGTAGGGTGGTTTATAAGGATTGAGGTATAAAAAGGGGAGGGGATGACGTTTTAAGTATTGGGAGGGGGTTTCAACAAAAAGAGTTTGTGTCAATATCTCTCGAAATTAAGGGTATTCTTTAATATCCCACGATCGCACGTGCTATGTGAGAGGTTCACTAAGTGAAGTCCCTGTGGGGAAACAATAATAGTTCCACTTGTCCTCATACCTCCCAAACATTGTTTTTTCTGCAAACAACTTCTTAGGCTAGGGTTGGACATGGATCCCAATGAAATATTTGGTTCACATATATTTCTATATATTATGGGAGCATAACTATGTCAACCACTACAAGAATATTTGTGAATAATTCATAATGCCCCTCTATGTGTTGATCCATAAGGATCACACAAAGTGCATGTGAGACAAATATTTGAAGGAGGTGACAAAACTAGGGGATTGGTTCCTCACAGAACAAGGAACTTAGATATGAATATATGGATGTACTCATCCTCTTCACATAAACCATGTATGTCACTGATAATGTGGTGTTGTAGGAAATTGTACACCAAAATTACATTAATGGGATCATATCAACAATGGAAAAAGCAAATAAATCCTCATGGACCCCTATGCCACTTATTGTTGGAACATACATGATTATGCATGGAAAAGACACATATGAAGTACTCTAAGGATTAAATTCATTTCATTTTAGTGTTGAAAAATTTAGGAGGAACGATAAAAAGGAAAAAAATATACTTAATCAATGCCTCACTCTGGGTATCAAATGGTCATATTCAAATGAATTATGCACATTGGAAGAAGTGTATGGAAGGGTCAAGACCCTTAATGAATTAACTGAGATGTCAAAAAAAGGAAATGTGGCAAAGAATAAAGTAACAAAAGAAGTTTTGAAGAATCAAGAACGAGAAAATAATGATGTAATATCGACATCCATCATTTTAACCATACAAGGGGGTATTTATGAATTTCATGCTTACAAATTCAACCTCTTGGCCATAAAACAAATAAATGAATAAGAAACTTATGTGCAATTGCATAAATGTAAAACACATAAAAAATAAAACTCTACCCACACATACATCATGCATAAACAAGCATATTCATCATGGGAAGTTATCAACATCATTCACCATTCATATACATAGAATACTTATCTTTTAAGAAAATATATCCGAGTAAATGGCCATGTAAGAGTGATTTTCCACCCAACTGTATCAACTGCAGATGCCACACACAAGCTCAACTATGAGGCCACCAGGGTGAATGAAACACATATATGCTTCCCTCTCTCTCATCCCATAGCCCATTTTCTCTGGTACTTAGCCAAAATACTCACCACTGAGAAATTATAGGGATCTCACTCAATCATATTAGAAATGTCATTCTCTTCCACAACAAAAGGAAGGGATTTTCCTTCATTTGTCTACAATTCCCTCAGGAAACCCAACCCTTGTAGTTCTTTCCAGTGGGTGTGGAAGGTGTCCAACCTGTTGTATGTTGTTGGAGAACCTCCAATAACATTAATTCATGGATTCTCAAGATTTTAGGACAAACAAAAGATCAATGGGTAAAGGTTCCTATCTTTCCTAGCCTTATGCTCACCTACAACCATTCTCTTCCCTCTAATGTTTATAATTTCCCTTCACAATTTGAATTTTTGGTCATTTCATAGCTTGGTATGGTAGTGGCAATGGAATGAATAGTATGAGAGAAAATATACATAGTGTAAAATATCCATGAGAAAAAAATGGGTGATAGAATTCAAAGAAGATGAGAATATGGTGAAAAGATAACTAACATAACTTTTAACCATATAAGAAAGGAATCTTACAACTGTCATAGAAGTATATTCATCCCATGTTTTCATAACTACATGAAAATACTTTTCCCACCAACCTCACATGCGCATTCGATGATTGGATTTAATAGTCAAAAGGAAGTAAATGGGCTCATTTAAGGCACATGGAAACAAAAGGATGATTTCTAAGGTTAACACTTGGTAATAGAGGATTAAATATCTCATAGGATCCCTTTCCTACTCCCCTCTAGTGGAATAATAGCCCCTTTATAAAAAAAATTCAGGAGTTAGGGATTTCATTAAAATAACATTGAATTACAAGAGGTTTGTTAAACATTTGCTCGAGGAGACATTTTGTATATACTTTTCATTTTATGATGTTTGGGGATTGGATCCCAAAGAAAAGAAGCATATTTTTCCTGGACAATACTTTTTGAATACAATTTTGCAGAGAATAGAAAAAATGAACTCTTTTTTGAGACATAAATTCTTATGGTAATGGTTTTAAGTTTGTGATCTCCTCTATGTGTATGTGTAAATATTTACCTCTGTTTCCATTATGTGTTTTTCTTCTTAAGTATTCAATTGAGAAAAAATGATTTGGAATTCGTCTATGATGTTCCAAATGCATGAAATTGAATACTCATTATTTTCTATATAACATTGCATTAAGCCATTTATGCGACAAAAAAGTTGTCTTAGCTTGAACAATGAACAATGGGTGGGAGCCCATCATCACTGATCCTAAGCCAGGTATTGACATATGGGGACAAGAAAAATACGATAGTCTTCTCGATACAAGCGTGATCCCTACTGCCACATGATGTTGTGTGGGCTAGAAGGTCCTTTCCTTAAAGTTGTGCTACTCATAATTTATTTTGATGTGATCATTATTTAGCATGCATTATAGTTTTGCTTATGATTTTAAATCTTATTAGTTGATTATGTGTTATTAGATCATGGAATTTTCATATCACAGTGCAAGTTTTGTATGATTACTAAAAGCAAAGGTATCTCTTTTTCAGTCTCGTGTTGTATAGGAATTAGAAAAAATGTATTTTCAAATATTACGACTTTATCTTGAAAAAATTGAATTGGAGCATGAATTGCCATCAAATACAAAATATTATTTTTCTTCCATGAAAATTACAAATAAGGTCACATTGACAAAATCACATTTTGAGCTTACTGGTTCAGACTTTACCTTAGGTGCATCTCTTGCTACGGGTGGAAAATGATGCTAACTTGTCTTACACCTCTGTGTGTGATGCTATGAAGGTAAGGAAAACTGGGTGCGTATATTCAAATGACATTGTATATCAAGGGAATAACAATGTTGATGGTAATAGTTCAGTAGTTGACAACAAAGTTGAGAAATCAGAGAAATTTTCAGGTTTAAATCTTGATAGTCCATTCGATGTTTATGGTATCAGATCTTAAAATTTTCCAGTGGAAGTGTTTTTTAATTTCATCATGTTTGTGTGCATATTAACTCATTAGGAAATTGTGACTGTTGTTGATTTGAAAGATGGATAGGGTGTGGAAATATCTTGTTATAAAACTCACTATTGTGGTATGGACCTTACTTATACGGTGATGATAAAACGTACTGTTGTGGTATGGAACCGTTTATGGACTATATACCTTGAGAGAGAATATAAAAGTTTTACAACTTCATCTTCTGGGTAAAAGGGTTGTGTCCCAACCTTGATGGTACACCTTAGTCCTATGGGAAAAATGGTTATTCTCCCACCTTGATTGACACACCTGGTTCTTGTTGGTGTAGGGGTTGTTTTCCCACTTTTTCATGACTCCTCTTGTTGACTCTTGATCTTATGTTGACCCTTGATCTGTCCTTATGCTAGTGCCCCCTCATAGTGTGGTACCTTAACCCTTTTTTTATGTATGATATGGGTGTGACCTTCTAGCATCCCCAAACAACTCATAGCCTGCTCAAGCAAGTTCAGACAGGTCACAGTTTAGTGCAACCATCCCCAAGAAGGTCATGGTTTAGCTCAAGTAGACCGAAGAATTTCATTGTTCATTTCGGGAAGAACCAAGAAGGTCACAACCCAACTTAGGAGGTCACAGTTCAAACTTGTATGGACTAATATATTTGCTACACTGTTTGAGTGTGCTAAGCTATAAGAAATCCATGGGATTTGTATGGGATAGAAACTAAGCTCTAGTTTGTGTGTGGAATGTCATCATTACCTGATATTTTATTGTATTTTATGGACTGTTGTTTCTTAGTCTGTTGTTCCTGTAATTGGGGTTTCCTTACGACTCACTTCAAGCATACCCAAACACTCAAATAGTGTAGTACAGAACTTAGTCCACTCAAATAGGGTTATGGTTTCTTCTAGTAGCCCCAAACAACTCACAACCTGCTCAAGAAATCCATGGGATTTGTATGGGATACAAACTGAGCTTTGGTTTGTGTATAGAATGTCATCATTACCTGATATTTTATGGACTATTGTTTCTTGGCATAGGGTAAACTGTTGGATTTGGTGCTTCCCACAATCAATCTAGCTAAGTCTACATGAAAGGTCTCCTCAATATCACAAGATAGGTTTCAATCTATTGAACTTGTAATCATCCAAGGCCTCATCTATCCATCCATCCAGTCTATGGGCCTTTCTAGTGAATGAGGTAGTCTGTGGGTAGTTTCAACCTAGGTAGTCTCAGTAGTATGTGGGTAGTATCAAAAACCAAACCCCAATTCCCCCCCACTCATGTTTCTTTTCCACACCCCTATCATGTTGATTATCCCCCCCTTTTTTACATATTTTTTAAAACCGTGAATAAACCCCTCAACCCTAAATATGACCCGAATATAATGTTTTTATATATATAATTATTAAGCCCCCAATATGAACGAATGTGATATGGTATTGGTCCCTCCACGACACCCCCGTGGTTTCATACTTTAGTGGACTAATATCTTTGTTGCACTGTTTGAGTGTGCTAAGTTATAAGAAATCCATCATGTTTGTTTGGGCTACAAACTAATCTCTGGTTTGTGTGTGGAATGTCATCATTACCTGATATTTTATGGACTATTTTTTTCTTTGTATGTTGCTTTAGTAATTGGGGTTTCCTTATGGTTCACTTCAAGCAGAACTAAACACTCAAATAGTGCAACAAAGATCGTAGTCCACTCAAACGTGACTCAAATAGGGTTATGGTTTCTTTTATTAGCCCCAAACAACTCACAACCTGCTCAAGAAATCCATGGGATTTGTATGGGATACAAAATGAGCTTTGGTTTATGTATGGAATGTCATCATTACCTGATATTTTATGGACTGTTGTTTCTTGGTTTGCTGCTCTAGTAATAGGGGTTTCCTTGCTTGACGACTCAGTTACCTTGACTGCTACAATAGTTGAATAAACTATAGTAATTGAATCTATCTCTCTCTTAGGTATGTCCTTTGTTCCTGCAGTGACGTGTCTCTTAATAGACAAGATCTGATCTAAAAAAATATTACTGGGTATAAGGAAGGTTTCAACTCTCCTAGTGGGTCATTTTATTTGTTTTCTTTGAACTTTTAGTTAGATTTACTATTGATGTTATTTATTGGCTTTGTATTCTTTTCAGTTGTAACTAGATAAGAGTGAGACAAGATAAGTTTAAAGCATAATTTTCATCTCTTTCAACTTTTACACTCTCGAATGTGGACCTTTAGGAGTGTTAAAGTCGAAATAGGTGAAAATTATACGTTCAGACTTGTGTGGACTAATATCTTTCCTACACTATTTGGGTGTGCTAAGCTGTAAGAAAGACATGAGATTTGTATGGGCTACAAACTACGCTATGGTTTGTGTGTGGAATGTCATCATTACCTAATATTTTATGGACTGTTGCTTCTTGTTCTGTTGCTTTAGTAATTAAGTTTTCCTTGCTTGTTGAATGGGTTACCTTGACTGCTACTATAGTTGAACAAACTACAGTAATTGAATTTATTCTCTCTCTCAGGCATGTCCTTTGTTCCTATAATGACTTGTCTCTTAATAGACAAGATATGATCTAAAATAATATTGTTTAGAAAAAGGAAGGTTTCAACTCTCGTAATGGGTTATATTATTTTTTTTCTTTGTACTTTGAGTTATATTTACTACTGTTGTTATTTATTGTCTTTGTATGCTTTTCAACTTTAACACAGGGACCTTAGGAGTGTTAAAGTTGAAAGAGATGAAAATTATGCTTTAAACTTATCTTGTCTAGTTACAATGATACTACTTTGTTTCTAGTATTGGTTTGTCATCATTTGTCATTGTTTATGTTTGTTTGAGATGGATTTTCATGGTTTATGTCCTTTTCTTATCAAATATCTCTTGCTAAGTTTAAATATCAAAATATGGTTCACAATTTCCAAAATTTGCAGTTGCATTGATGCTTATTTATGGATTTCAGTTGCAGTTGCAGTTTCCAAGCTAAATAATTTTTATGGATTTCATTTCTCTTCCTTGTATAAGTTGTTTATTTGGTTCTACCTTCTATAACTAATGACCCTTATACAATGATGAAAAAAATATATAAAACAATGTACCTTGAGAGAGAGAAAAGATTATTGGTCTTGTTGGTCCTATAAAGGAGAGACTTTCCCACCTTATATAGTTCCCCTTGACCTTATAGGTTTGTGGTTTGTTTTGTTGTGGTCCCCTTGGTTGACTCATGATCCTTTATATTATTTGGTCCACAGGTTATGTTTATGGTTAGGCTAGTATGACCATGATATGTTTTCTTGGGTGGACTGTGGGTCCTCCCCCAACGGGTTTGTGAGCCTGTTTTCTTGTGTGGACTATGGGGTCTTCCCCACCATGACATTGAGTTTCACTTTATGGGTGGACTTGTTGGATTGAATTGTCATTTATGTCAAAAGAGTTTGGTAGTGACAAAGGAATAAGTGATAGTAGGAAAAGTGATGAGATATGTGATAAGGATGGAAAGATACATGAGAGGATCCAACAAAGGAATCAATTTAGGCGAAGTACGATTGAGCTTGATTGATCAATCCTTTGATAAATCCTCTGATCAATCAACACAAAGTCATATATTTGCAGTCAACTTATTTAGAAGAAGTTGGACGGTTAAGATCGTATTAAGAAAATAGATCGACGACAAGGAAAGAATTTGCAAAGTAAATGTGCGTAGAAGATAACACTTCAGAGTGCCAAAGTGAAGTTTCATGTTTGATAATTGATCAATGGATGAGAAGGATTCTGCAAAAGCAATCGACGGTTCACAGTCGTTGCGGAATTTTTTTTCAAGAAGAGTCCAAGTGCACATTCGCAATCCACAACCCACAATTTTGGAAGGAATGAGTTCTCGCAAATTGTAGAAAGGTCGTTGTGGAAAGACAATTGTGGAAAGATAATTGTGGAAGGTAATTATGGAAGGTAATTGTGGAAAGATGATTACGGAAAGGTTAATGTAGAAAATATCTGTTGTAGAGATTTTTTTGTGGAAAGGAGATTGCAGAAAGGACGTTGTGGAAAGGAAACTGCGAAAGGTTGCGACTGATATATTAAATAGAGTTAAAAATGACAAACAGAGAAGTAAAATCAAACTAGTTTGTTTGTATGTGAAGAGTAACAATGAAGGTATGTAATTGTTGAATTAATAGATATGTTTGAGGGTATATAAAAAATGCTTTAAACCTTCAAATAAATGTCTTTGAACATTTAATTGACAAATTGAATGATTTAGAACAGTCAAAGATCAAATTATCATATAAGGGTGGTAGGGTTGTGCTAGGGTAGGGTATTTTGCCTGCAAGGGGGTCATAGCCTCCTTTCAGTAGTTGCTAGTAAATAGGGTGTAGTACCATCCTTATCTATAGTAGCAGGTAAAAAATATTTGTAAAATATAATTTTGCAGTAATAGGAAGTATTGGTGGTTTACCCAATTGGGATTCCATGATAAATTTGTGTTCTACGTGTTCTTGTCGATCATGTGTGTTAATGAATAAATTAAAAGTGGTTTAAATTGTTAAAATTTATCAATACTGATTCATCCCTCCCTCTTAGTATTGTCCAATATTCCAACAATTGGTATCAGAGTAGGATCCTTCACTATAGTCTGAACCATTGGAAGGAAGATCCTATTAAAAACCACTATGGATCAACAAGGGTTAGCCACCAACATACCTCCTTTATTTACTAGAGATAATTATGCATACTAGAGTGTAAGAATGAAGTGCCATATAAAGTCTTTTGGACATAAATTTTGGAGGTCTGTTGAAATAGATTATGAAGTACCAAAAGACGTACCTATAGACGAAGGAGAACTAAGCCAATATGAGGCCAATGCAAAAGATATGAATGTAATTTTGAGCGGGTTAACATATTTAGTATTTGTAAAAGTCATGTAATGCAAAAAATCTAAACATGTTTGGGGAAAACTAAAATGTGTCTATGAAGGAGCACCCAAAGTCAAGGAATCCAAACTTCATACCTACAAACATTAGAGGAAATTTCAACTCAAAATGGGCCTTTTAACTCTAATTAAAATTCCATGTTATCATGTGTTAGCCAATGAAATTGCTTTAAATTTGTAATACCATATAGGTCTTCAACACCTTTTTAATATAAATTTAGGGATATGTATCATAAAAAAAATAAAAATTTGTTTGTATTTTCGACATATCTCCCCGTTTTTTTACTCAAATTTTGATCGGGAGAGCTCGTTGGATGCAAAATTTAATTCTGCATCCAACGAGCTCTCCTGATCTAAATTTGAGTAAAAACACAGGGAGATATGTCTAAAATACAAACAAAAAAGTAGTTTTATTCTTTTCTTCCTCCAAAATTAATAAATATTATTTTATTATTTTAACTATTATTTTATTAACTTTTTTTAGGAGGCCCATTTTGAGTTGAAATTTCCTCTAATGGGACATTTTGAAAACCTAAAAATGAAACATGAAGAGAATATTGCAGAATATCTTCTAAGAGTAGATGGAATTGTTAATGCCATTAGAGTGATTGGAGGAGAAATAAAAGAGAAAGATGTAGTCGACAAGGTATTTAGAACCCTGCCAATAAAGTATGACTCAAAGGTGTTCTCTTTAGAATGACGAGACGATGTTAAAATTATGACAATAGATGAACTACATGGGATATTCACTGGATATGAGATGAGAATAGGACAAAATGGATCATCAAAGAAAGAAGAATCCTTGAAATCCGTATCCAAGATCAAATCTGAGGATCTAGATGATGAGGAAGCTCTCTTCATCAAGAAACTTGAGAGAGGAATTGAAAAGTACAAAGGGAAGCTACCCTTGAAATATTTTAACTGTGGATGGACTAGAAATTTTTCCAGAAAGTGTCCTTACCCAAAAAAAGAGGATAGTGATGATGAAGAACCTTGCTATCATAAGAAAGATCAAAATAATAAGACCATATACAAGAAAAAATTTCAGAAAAAATAAGAAAACACTCTATTCCAAAGAAGACAGTGAAGATGATGAAATAAGTGAAGACACTGAAGTCCTATTCATGTGTTTCAAAAGAGAAATAACTGAAGAAGAAATAGAAGATGTGGTATATCTTGAAGCAGAACTTATAAACTCTCATGAATAATTAGAGAAGTATAAGAGGATGTAAAAAAAATAAAAAAATTCACATGATATAATTTGAACAGAAAAACAATGATGTAGAAAAAATGATTGTTGACTTAAAAAATCATGTTCTAGAAGTAGAAAGGGCTCACAAAAATCTAGAACATCAGTTGAAAAAGAGAATACAAGAATCTGAAAGGCTTGAAGAATACATTATGCACCTTAGAAAGAAACTGGATGAAGAATCTATCAAACCAAAGTTTGAAAACAATTCAAGGACTTTAGACGAAATCCTAAGTGTCCAAATACCATCAACCGATAAATATGGATTATGATTTGACAAATAAAAGAAACTAGGATATTCTTCTTGCGCAAATCAAGATGGAAATAAAAGAAGCTATGTTGTTGTACTCATGAGCCAAATTAAAAGGGAAGAAAGTAAGAAATATGTTTCTCTCTTACAAAGAACATATATGATGCCTAAAAGACCAGTGACAAATAAACATCAACAACTCTTTTCAGGAAATTGTTGCACCTATAACAATTTTGGACATATGGCTAGAAATTGTAAACTAATGGTTCCTATTGAGAAAGGCATTACACAACAAAATTCCTTCTATAATAAAAGTGGTACTAGAAGAAATCCAGAAGGAAGAAGCTATAATTATTTTTCTCCTCTACCTATTTATAGTATAGAATGCTACAAATGTGTAAATCTAGTACACATTGCTAGAAATTGCAAACTAGTGATTCCTATGGATAACACCTCAAAATATCAAGACAAAGAGGAGAGGAAATCGTGGAAGAAGAAGGATAACATGGAATGTTCATTAGCTCTATGTGCTACATAAAAATAAAATCTATGGCATGTAGACAGTGGATGCTCAAAACATATGATAGGAGACCCAAATAAATTTGTAAGCCTAAAAATAAATAAAAAAGGAAAATTCAATTTCGAAGACAATTTATCGTCCAAAATAATTGGGAAAGGTACAATGCCTATTAGAGACAAAATGGGAGATGAAAATTCTTTGCTGGTAAAGAACTTACAACCAAGTATTTTAAGTTTGAGCCAAACATGTGATCAAGGACACATTTGTATCTTCGACTCCAAGAAATGTGAAATCAGAAGAAAAGATTCAGGAAAACTTGTTGGGATTGTTGTAAGAACTCCAAGCAATGTGTATATTCTAGAAAATGAAGAACAATTTTATATGAGCCAAATTGATGAATTTTTTCTATGGCATAGAAGGATGGGGCACCTGAACTTTGACAATCTTGTAAAAATTAGTCAAAAGGGAGTTGTAAGAAATATTCCAAATATTATAAAACCACCAAATCATGTTTGTAGACAATGTCTTCATGGGAAACACACGAGAACAAGATTCAAATTCAAAGAACATAAAACCTCTCTGCCATTAGAAATAATTTACACTGATCTTTGTGGACCAACAAGGACTAAAAGCTTTCAAGCTGAATATTAATTCATGTTATTAATCGATGATTATACAAGGATGAATTGGTGACATTTCTTAAATAAAAATAAGAATCCTTTATGAAATTTAAGGACTTCAAAGCACTTGTTGAGATTCCAGAAAATCACAAGATTAAGTGCCTAAGATTAGATAATGGTGGAGAGTTCACCTCAAATATTGAATTCAATGAGTTTTGTGAAATTCATGGAATCAAAAGGCAGTTTTCAACAACAAACAATCCTCAGCAAAATGGAGTAGTTGAGAGAAAGAACAAGACAGTTCAGGAAGCACCTAGAGCTATGATTAATGAAGAAAAAATTCCCGATGGATACTGGAGAGAAGAAATAGATATAACTATATATATACAAAATAGAGGACAAATCAGAGTAAATAGTAACAATACTCCTTATGAGCTATGGTTCAGAAAACCAGCTTCAGTTAAATATTTTAGAGATTTCAGAAGTAAATGTTACATAAAAAGGGAGTATGATAATCTAGGAAAGTTTGATTCTAGAACGGATGAAGGCATATTACTTGGATATTCTTCCACAAAAAGGGAATATAGATGTTACAATCTAAATTTGCACAAGATTATATAAAGTGAAAATGTAGCAGTTGATGATACTAAGTCAAGAATACAAATCCAAGTAAGTGAGGATGTTGAAGAAACTGATGATGAAGAAATAAATGATAAACAAAAAGAATACAGTTCACAAAAGGAGGATGATATTGAAGAAGAAGAAGAAATAGTAGAAAAAGAAGAGTCACAGGAAATTGGAGGTGAAGACTCTCAAGATCTAATACAAAAGATCCATCTAGGAGAATACAAAAAGATCATCCCGAGACACAAATCATAGGTGACAAATATGTTGGAGTCACAAGAAGGAAAATACTATTCAATGAACAAGCCTTAGTATCAGTAGTAGAACCTAAGAGTTTTGCAGAAGCCAACAAAAATGATGATTGAATCAAATCCAGGAACGAAGAGTTGGATCAAATTGATAAAAACCAAACTTGGGAACTAGTTCCAAGACCCGCAAATAAGAATATTGTAGGAACCAAGTGGGTCTTCAAAAACAAGTTAAATGAAAACGATAAAGTTATAAGAAACAAAGAAAGGTTAGTATGTAAAGGATATACTCAAATGGAAGGTATTGATTTTGAAGAAACCTTTGCACCTGTAGCAAGACTTGAAGCAATCAGAATGTTCTTGGCGTTTTCATGTTACAAAAACTTCAAAGTATATCATATGGATGTAAATTTTTTTTTTCTTAATGGATAACTTGAAGAAGAAGTCTATGTTGAGCAACCTGAAGGTTCTCCAATCAGAAACTTGAAATCATGTTTGCAAACTTAAGAAGGAACTCTATGGTTTTAAACAAGCTCCAAGAGAATGGTTCTCAAGACTTGACAATTATTTAAAGCAACAAGGATATATAAGGGGGGGCACTATCAGTAATCTATGCATAAAATTTGAAAACAAAAATATGATCATTATTGTAGTCTACGTAGACATTATCATATTTGGAAGTGATCTACAAATTCTAAGTGTAAACTTTGCTTCATAAATGAAGAAAGAATTTGAGATGTCAATGTTAGGAGAACTAACATTTTTCTAGGTTTACAAGTATCTCAATAGGAAAGAGGGACCTTCATATCTCAAACAAAGTATATCAAAGAAATGTTGAAAAAATTCAAAATGGAAGAATCCAAACCTGTTAGTACTCCTATGGTCACAGGTTGTAAATTGAGCAAGGATGATGAATCTTTAGAAGTAGATCATACTATGTATAGGTCAATGATTGGTAGTCTATTATATGTAACAACTACAAGACCATATGTAATGCAGGTTATAGGTGTGGTTTCTAGATTCCAATCAGCCCCAAAAGAAATACATGTGGCTGCAGTATAAATAATTTTCAAATATTTAAAAGGAACCGTGGATTTTGGATTATGGTATCCAAAAAGTGATAACTTCATTCTAAAATCATTTACTGATGCAGATTGGTAATGAAGTATTGATGATAGGAAAATCACTAGTGGAGAAGCATTCTACCTAGGAGATTGTTTGGTGTCATGGATAAGAAAAAACCAGTCCTCGATTTCACTATCTATAGCAAAATCTAAGTATAATGTTATAGCATCATGTTGTACCCAAGTCATTTGGATGAAGCAGAAATTGGAATACTTACTTGTAAAATATGAATACCCCATTATTATACACTATGACAATACAAGTTCTATAAACATATCAAAAAATATTGTTATGCACTGTAAAACGAAACATATCCCGATCAAGTATCATTTTTAAGAGAAAAAGTATCACAAAAAATGGTCAAATTGGAGTATATTGATATGAAGGAACATATTGCTGATATATTCAGTAAGACATTGCCCAAAGAATCATTTGAGCATCTTAGGAATAAGTTGGGATTAATCTCCTTATAGTAAAAAGAGGAAGAGGAATAAAAAGAAGCATGTCAGGGGGAGATATGTTGACATGGTGAGCTGTAAGAAGAGAACCTTTGTCATTGTTGTCAAAGGGGGAGAATGTTTTGATGATTTAATGTTGACATCAATGCCAAAGGGGGTGAATGTTGGATGGAATTGTCATTGATGCCAAAAGAGTTCGGTAATGACAAAGGAATAAGTGATAACAGGGAAAGCGATGGCATATGTGATAAAGATGGAAAGACACATGAGAGGATCCAATAAGGGAATCAAGTTAGGAAGAGTCTGATTGAGCTTGATTGATTAATCCTCTGATCAATCAATACAGAGTCATGGAGTTACAGTCATTTTATTTAGTAGAAGTCGGATGGCTAAGATTGTATTAAGAAAATAGATCAACGACAGGGAAATAATCTGCAAAGTAAATGTGCATGGAAGATAACACTCCGGAGCGCCAAGGTGAAGTTACATGTTTGATAACTTATCAACGGATGAGGAGGATTTCGAAAAAGCGATTAATGGTTCATAGTCGTTGTGGAAAGATAATTGCAGAAGCAATTTTTGAGAAGAATCAAAGTGCACATCCACTATCCGCAACCCACAATTGTGGAAGGAATGAGTCCCCGTAAATTACAGAAAGGTTGTTGTAGAAAGCTAATTCCGGAAGGTAATTGCGGAAATATGATTGTGGAAAGGTAAATGCGGAAAATATCTATTGCAGAGAGTTTGTTGTGGAAAGGAAACTGTGAAAAGTCACGAATGATAACTTAAACAGAGTTAAAAATGATAAACATATAAGTAATTTTGAATTAGTTTATTTGTCTGTGAAGAGTCACGATGAAGATATGTGACTGTTGAATGAAGAGATATGTTTGAGGATATATAAACAATGCTTTAAACCTTCAAATAAATGTATCTGTACATTCAATTGACAGATCGATTGATGTAGAACAATCAAATATCAAATTATCATATAAGGGCGGTAGGGTGCTATTAGGGTAGGCTATTTTGCCTGCAAGGGGATTGTAGCCTCCTTCTAATAGTTGCTGGTAAAAAGGGTGTAGTACCATCCTTGTTTGTAGTAACATGAAAAAACTATTTGTAGAATATAATTCTGTAGTAATAGGAGGTGTTGGTGGTTTACCCAATTGGGATTCCATGATAAATTTGTGTTCTATGTGTTCTTGTTCATCATGTGTGTTAATGAATAAATTAAAAGTGGTTTAAATTCTTAAAATTTATCAATACGGATTCACCCCCCGCTCTCACTATTGTCCAATATTCCAACAAGACTGTGGTTTTCCAAGCATGACTGTGCAAAGTATGCTTGTGTGTCTCTACACTATGTGATTGCATCCTTACCCAGCATGACTGTGTGTCCTTTGTCAGCATGACTGTACTGGGTATAACTATATTTGTTGACTAATAAGTCTAGGTCAATGTGATTATTCTTTAACCATCTAAGGCTCTCTCTCAAGCTACATAAATTGTTTGCCTAGATTGACTTGTCCCTTAGATGACAAGATCAAATCTGAAATATCTAAGTATATGGTTGATTCAAATATTGGTTATGATTCTTTATTGTTGATATTCAATGTAAATTATTTCATCTTGTTGTTACTGTACATGGAATTTTATGATTCTCAAGGACCAACTTTAACACAGTGACTAATGGAGCGTTAAGTTGAAAGAGATAAAAACTGTGTTTGTTTATTACAGTGCAAATTTTATTAGAGCTGCATTGTTATGAATATGATGTTATATGTTCATGCATTAAAGTCTACTTCTTAAATTAAAAACTCCTCTAACCCTTAAACTTCAACATCAAGTAGTTTGGAGACATGTACATGGCATATTCCATGCGTGGTTTTTATGGTTTTTGTTATTTGGATATCCTTTTCATCCTTATTTAGTTTTCTTGAAAAGTATAGGAAGCTTACTTTATAATTTTCTCTTTGCCTTTAATAACACATCTAATTCTCATGTCCCTGATCTATGAATTAGTGTTATTTTTCCTTTTATGTCAGATATTACTTGTTTACCATATGGCACTTATGTAGGTTTTGAGCTGGAGTTATCAGAACACAAATAGGATATGGATGAGAATACATATTCTGGTTTTAGATTTATTTTTGGATATGATACATCTGTATATGGAATATATAATAGTACATATAAAAATATTGATATATATCTATATATTTATGAAATTAGTCTCATATATTTGTATATTTATAAAAATATGCTCATATCTATATGTACATATAAATATATGGAGATATATATGAGAATAGGAGGAGGCAGGCAGGCTCATTTCAAAAATATATACTCACATTTATAAATGTGTTTTCCTATACTCACGGTGTACTCACGTTTTTTTTTCTTCTGATTTTTGGGGTTTTTTTGGTTTAATCTCTGGACTTTGTGGTCTCTGAAGCCCACAAGTCTAGTCACAGAATCATACTTAGCATGGAAAATAATTACGAGAAATTTGGAGGAAAGGCTCAATATGTGTAATGGGATCACAACGTTGGACAGAATCTCAACTCTGTTGATGATTTCTTCACCAATGCCACTGTAAAAGGATACTATAAGAACCATGTTGAAGTAACTAGCTATATAAATGTTTGTTTCTGTTTCATTATATGCTTAAGTTTCTTTCATTATGTATATAGACATACATAGACCAATTTGCATGCAATACATATACATACAAAATCTATTCAAATATGCACTGGGAAATGCATTTTCTTGTAGACTTTAATAACTAGAGTGAACAACATCACTGGATTTTCCTATAGGGATGACCCTAAAATATTTTCATGGGAGCTTAAGAACGAGCCTCGTTGTCAAAGTGATCCTTCTGGGAGGACCATCCAGGTCATCTACCACCTTTTGTCTTTGAATCAGAACTAGGGAATGGAAAGCAATTGTAACCAGAGATTCAAACAAGGATGTTGTGTTTAAGGTCTTGTTTCTATTGTTGAACAACACAATTATCAGATCTTGTATATTGATAGTTTGTTAGGGTTCTCTTTATAATTCTTCTTTCTAGTATTTAATTATTTTGGTAATGATTCTGTGTGAGCATTATGATTAAACATGGTATTTCTTTGGTTGTGATGATCAAACATGGATGGATTGAGAAGATGACTATCCATGTGAAATCCATTGATGGAAACCATATTTTGGAGGTTGGATTGGAAGGATTTTATGGAGAATTAAAAACCGATATCAATCCAGGATTCTTTGTGGGGACATATTTCATCACCAATAACCAAATCGAAGGAATTTATTTTGCAACTGTTCATTCATATCCTGACATTTGGTAAGTCTATATCTTTTTAACCCATATTTATATTGTATTAGAGTGATTAAAATTTTGAGTATGATATGTTTTTACAAAGTTAGATATATTGTATATGTTTTTATGTATTCTTAAATGCTAATCTGTAATATTAGTAATTGTAATAAATAGTAAATTGTAATTGGGAAACTACTATTTTATTTTTTGAATTTTAAAATTTGAAGCTAAAACTTTAGAGTCTTATTTGAAAGTTGAAATTCCCCTTTATGCAATGCATTTATATCTTATTTTATACATTTATTTATATGTGGTATTAGGCTATAGCTATACTCTTGTACTTGCATCCCCCGTTTTTGGGGATTATGCTGCATACTCACTGCACTCTTACTCAATGTAGCCCTATAGCCACAGATCCATGCAACCTTGGAGTTGATGTTTAAACTTTGCAGACCTCTAAAAGAATTCCTATCTAGTTATTATGAAAGGAATGTGATATATGTGATGTTAATCATTGTGGGTGAAGTAATGTGAATCTACAATATACATTGAAAGAAGAAAGGTGCATTGTAGAATGCATGTCAGGTCATAAAAGGGGTATCATGTCAATATACTAGGTAGAAATATAAAGGGGTATAAAAAATGTAAATGAAAAAATGGATACATACAATATATAGTGAAAATAAGATTTTTTAAAAATTGGGAAGGCATATAGGGAGGGGGTTAAATTTTTTTATTTTGGGAGGTATTTTCCAATATTTACTAAAATTAGGGGTATTGTTTCATATGCCACGAACGAACGTGATATGTTAGAGCTTCATTAAGTGAAGCCCCCATGTCTCTAACTGAGAAACTACTTGATCTGATGTATTTCTAAACAGTGCATTAATTTTTTCCACATCCACTATGTCTACTAGGTTGGGATCCTCCCTTATAGGTGAAATTTTAACACTTTTTGATGACTTAGGTACAATAGTTCCTTTTGAGGTAATTTGGTTTCTAACCCAACATAATTCGATTTTATTGTTTCTCCTACTTGTTTTCCTAAAATCTCATGTGTATTATTCCCTTCTTTTTGGTTACTTGTGTACCTTTCTCAAGGGTTTCTTGATGATTATGGAGTTTTGTCTCCAAAAATATGAAAATTTTGAGAACTAGTTTTTTTTATATCTACCTCTACTATCTCTAGGTCTCATCAAAATTTTCTACTATTCAATGACAAAATTCTATTCCAGAAAATAATCTATCTAACGAATTAAAATAAAAATACCTATCCTACAGATGGATTTGAAGGAACATGTTATAATAGATGCGCATGTTCTTACCTCTCGTCTTACCCCCCCTTCTCCTCCTTTTGTAGAAAACTAACCACACCAAAAGAAGAAAATTAACAGATTAGTACAAAGCAATCCAAACACTATATTGCCTTTCAGAAACTCCCTAGCAAGGACGTAAAAATATCAGGAAAATTATATAACTATATAATTTACCTACAATAGAATTATCAACTAAGGTAAGTAAACTTAGAGCTGCAACACCATATGTGTAAAGTAATACAATTTGGGGGAAATGAAGATAAATTTATATGATAATATCAAATAACTATACTATGATTTTAATCTAATGTAATCTATTTCTATCAATGCCAAAATCAAGTCATAAATCATGAAGCTATTTATTCACTCAATCAATAAATGTTGAAATCTAATCTACAAAAATATATATTCACTCAGCCAAATTCTAATCATACTACTTCAAATCAATTGTTGTATGCAACCATAAGTCAAAGGAGAAGAGTTTCGTGTTTACAAAACCAATTTCAAGAAATCTTAAGCCACTTCTCAAAAGACAATCAACTCTTAATCTACTTCAAATTATCAAAAATATTTGAATTCTAGATAGCATAACTAACTTGAATCTTATCTTCCTGATATAAAAGAACCTAATACTATTCCAGTAGCCAAACAATTAAATAATCAAATAATCAAAGAGAAATTCAACATAACCTACAGTACATCAATATTTTAAGGAGTCCTAAGTCATTTAACAATCTATCTTGTAATCCTAATAATCAAAATAACGTTAATATCTAGGAGATATTGTAAAAGAAATGCTAATCCTAATCAATCGCCACTACTTTCAAACTTAAACAAAATAGGCGAGCTTCCAAACTTTCCAGGTCTCCAAACTGAAATCACCTTACTGCTAGATTTAAAATAAACTGAAAATTCTTCCGAAAAAGAGCTACCTTTAACAAACAAAGAATAAAAGGGTTTATCTGCTATACGTCCAAAACAAACTCAAAGAAGAAATAGTAATTCACATAAGAATCCAGCTTGTGACTTCGAGCTTCAACCAACTGTAAATTTCTCATATCTATTCAAGTTTTCAACAGACTATAAATGAGCTAAGATTTAATCAAACTAGATACAAGAACTTTGCGCACTGCTAATGTTAAACTTTAAAAATCGCTAAACTTTACACACTCGCAAGAGGTTTACTAGATTAAATTCACATTATCCAAAACATGATTTATTGAAAGAAAAGAAGTTCATATCTACAATTACTCTTATGATTCGTTCTCCTATTTCACTCATAATCTCTGTAACTTAAATAAAAAAGGATAGATCCATAAGACTAAGTTTAAACTATGTGTTTATGAAATCGATGCATATCAGGTGAACACACAAAATTATAGGAATGTTACAGTGTTCTGCAAATCACAAATGAATGGAAATTTTTCAGATCTACTCATGTCCAAAAAAGTCATAGACTAATACTAAAGCAAATATATTAAGAGGAAACAACAATATAAACAAACAGTATGTCGAGAGTTCTTACAATAATATGAACACACAGATTTATTAAATGGAAACACATGAACATACAATGGTTGAAGGTGCCCCCCCCTTCAAACATTGTCAAACCATGGATTAAAAGCTTAAAACAAACACGGAATTGGATTAACGGTCTTAATCAAAGTTTAAGGTATCTCCATATATCCTCCATCTCTATGATGAGTATAATAGCAGGTATTTATAGGCTACGTCATGGGTCGACCACTGAAAGGGTCGACCCTTAAAAATAGTTACAAGAAACCATAAAATGAACAGATCGTAGTATACGCCTTGCACAAAACAAATATGCTTTAAAATCGCTGTAATTTATCCACATTCTCAACCATGAATATTTAAACTTCTTATATCTAAGGTCACAACTCTTGGAGGGATTTGAGCAGCAGTTGGTAACTGATAGTCTTCAAGGGTACAACAAAGCAATACCATACATGCGTTTTAACCAAATCTCCCATACTTTGAACACTTTTCTCTTTGTTTTGGTGGTGCCGGATTAAGTGTTGGATCAACCAAACAACAAAGAGTGGGAAATTTGCATAGTAAACGAAGATTCTATGCCACGAAATCATTCGTTATATGTGACCTTTTGAAATCCCTTTTAAAAATGAATGGAATACATAAAATAATAATAAAAAGTACCTTATTAAAGGCTTCATAGAGTAGTCTTTAGAGTTTATATTAATGAAGCCAAAATGGATGATAAACATATAGAAAACTTGATCAAAATGCTTGGTTCCTTATATAATTGAACTTGAAATGTAGTTAGGACATAGACAAAATAGGGAGCCATCACGGAGAATAGAACAAAGAGAAGGAAGTAGGATAATTTTCCTGAGGCTTTGCAGGGTAGTTTCAATGGAATAATTGATGACTTTGGGGCTCTGTGCACTAGAACCCATGATAGGAATGGCTCTAGATGAAGGTAGAGGAGAGGAAAATAAATAAGGAATGGAAGAACCATTGAGGAAGTCTCTTTGGTGGAAGAAGCAAATTGAAGCTATGGAAATCATGCTCACTAGTGTGGAAAAGAGAATTCGACACCTGGCCCAGAATCAAGTCACAATGAATGAGAACTTGTACAACAAGCTGGACAAGTTGGGAAAGCTCGTGAAGAGTCTAGTGAATCACCAATGCTACGTCTCTGCTGCTTCATCAATAGATGCAGATAAAAAACATGCACATGTCAAACTGGGTCTTTCTTCTAACTCATCCCATGAGGGAATTTAATTGTTATGACAACCTATGATTATCTTTTAGTTTTCTTTTTGACATCTCTATGCATTATCTGGGTCATAACCCCTGGCCTGTAGGGAACCATGGAGATAATACTACTATTGATAACAAACTCTAGGTCCTAGCTTAGTTTAATACTCTGAGAGAGGACCTAACTTAGTTTAATACTTTGAGAGAGCTAAATGAACATCTTAAGCATGCTTCATATCCTTTTTTCATATTTGAAAATCTTGTTTAACAAAACTGTGTATTTTTGTATATCTTTTTCGTGCAGCCAACATAAATACAAATTATAAAAAAAATTGCAACAAAAATATGAATTAATTTGTTATTTTATTTATTTATTTTAAATTTGATTTCCTTTAAAAAAAAATGATAAAAGAAAATGATCCAGTTTCCCATGAATAACATTTTTTCTCTTATTAAAATACTAAAAAAAGTGTTAGTATCATGGTTTAATGGGCATGATTTACCCTTTGATTAAAATGTTATCCTCGTTTAAAGGGTATGGTTTACCGTTTGGTTAAAATGTTTTATTGTTTGGATTTTTTTTTTAATTGTAATTTTAAGGTATTAGAGATTAAATTTGAAATATGAAAGGTTTACTAGAATTTTTATATTTATTTAAAATGATAAAATTACAAAATTAATAATAAATTGTTAAAAAAACATAAATATATAATTTATTCCATTTTAATAATTTATATAATTTTTTTTTCAATATTATTCATGTATATGCAGAATTTTATTAAGAAAATATGCATACACTTAAAAGAAAAATATGATGTTATCTAGATAAAGATCTTGGTTAAAAATTTTCATTACAATTTTTATAAATTGAGTATGTTTTTTCTTTTATATAACAATATATATATATAATTTGACAATATTATAATACGAAAGAAAATCATAATAAAGTCAAGTATATTGCACCATAATGACAACAAAGTTATATGAAAAATATAAAAAATAACTAAGAAATCCATTTGATTTGATTTGAGTATTCTCACTCGACTATATTTCCATGTCTAATTGATTTACATTAATTACTTCATCGACCAGGTTCAGCCAAAAAATTGTGTCCATGTCATTGCCTTTTACCAAGGAAATGCTACATAAAGAAGAATAATAATAAAAAAATAATCAAATGAGGGTGATGATATCGCCTCTTATCTTAGCAACAAGAAAATATAAATAATTAAATTTGGATTCTAATTCTATATAACTTCACTTTTGAATATGCATAAATGTTATGATTTTTTATTTCAATTCGTTGAGCTCCATAAGTTGTGGTGGTTTTCTCAAACAACTTGCCTCAATCATCTTGTAATGGCTCCCTATGCAACCTTTGCCAATTCATAATTCATAGCAAATAAAATAATTGTTCTTAAAATAGCAATGATGGTTTTTTAATTTTTTTAGGAAATTATTTAAATTATAATTTGAATTTTTAGAATTGTAATTTTGAATACATAAATAAATTTAATGACCTTTATTAACCCGATTATATAATTTTAACAACCCAAAACTATAACTTCAAATATTCCATCAAACTCTAATCATCAAAACAACCTAACTCCAACTACAAAATCTTGTAAAGTTTAGCTTACTCAAATCACACGTCGTTTCTTAAGTCGTCATGTGTGAATGATAGATATAGGTTGGGCTTGCTTTCCAGCAATAAAACTGAATGCTTTATAGGTATTAAAATTGGGCCAAAATCATGGTGTATGGCTTACATCATCACCTACCAATAAAATCAGATAGAGGGATTCAAAATTTCAGGGCTAACTTTCTTCATCTCGTGGAGACCATGTGGCATATCATTTTCGATAGTTATTTTGTTTTAGATAAGCATAATTGTTTTTTACTTGATATTTTAAATAAAAAAACTTAATATGTAGGGTTGTCTTTTATCTTATCTATTAGAATTTTGTGTCAATTACAAATTTACAGTGCCTCTCTCAAACCGATGCATATCAGGTGAACACACAATGGAAAATTTTCAGATCTACTAATGTCCATAAAAGTGACAGACTAATACACTGAAGAAAATATATTAACAAGACACAACATTATAAACAAACAGTATATTGAGAGTTCTTACAATAATATGAACAAACATATTTATTAACCAGAAATGCATGAACATACAATGGTTGAAGGTGGGACCCCCTTCAAGCGATATCAAACCAGGGCTTAAAAGCTTAAAGCGAATGCATAATTGGATTAATGGTCTAAAACAAAGTTTACAGTATCTCCATATATCCCCATATCTCTGATGAGTATGTTAAAAATAGTTACTAGCAACCATAAAATGAACAGATGGTAGTAGAGGCCTTGCGCAAAACAAATATGCATTAAAATAACTGTAACTTATCCACATTCTCAGCCACGAATCAGACTTCTTATATTTAAGGTCGCAAATCCTAGAGGGATTTGAGAAACAACTGGTAATTGATAGTCTTCAAGGGTATAAGAAAGCAAGACCATCAATGTGTTTTAAACAGATGGACCATACAAGAAAGAGTGGAATAAGTGTCAAATGGGCCATACAAGAAAGAGTGGAAAATCTGTGTAGTAAACAAAGAGTCTATGCAAGTAATCGTTCGTTAGATGTGACCTTTTGAATCCCTTCTAAAAACCAATGGAATAGATAAAATAATAATAAAAGGTACCTTATCAAAGGCTTCATAGAGTAGTCTTCATAGTTTATATTAATGAAGCCAAAGTGGATGATAAACATACAGAAAACTTTATCAAATTGCGTGCTTCCTTAAGTGGACATTAAATGTAGTCAAGACATAGACAAAATAGGGAGGCATTATCTCCCCCACACCAAATATTTTGCATCTCCCAATGCAAGGGAACAAAATTGATAGTAAAAAATTGGTGATATGATTTGACTCGGACTTGGGAGGAATTAACCAATACCTGCACTTGGGGAGAAGATTGAACTGGCTTTGGTTGAGATTTCATAATTTCATCTAGTGTTCGTTCTTTCTTCTTCGACTGTTTCCTCAAGCTTCGGTTAGACCCAGTCATATCATCAACCAGTTTTTGTAAAGAAGCAAGTCCGATTTTAAAAATTCCATTTTCTCTCTTGAGGTGTTAAGTTAGAAAAACATACTCCTGAATTGTATCTGTGAGCTTAACATTCCTCTTTAGAAAATAATCATTTGCAGATAGCTCAGAAGGGATGATTGAAGGGTTAAGTGCTGGAGTTGTGTGAGTAGACGCATGTAGAGGATCTGAAACATAGTGTATAAGTAATGAGGATTTGTTGGAAGATTGTTAATGAGATATATAAGTTGAATAGATGTGTTGAGATGCACTAGATTGAGCATCTTCGTTTTTAGGAAAGTGAGTGGACAATGAGATTTGAACATGGGAAGGTTCAAAATTGGTTTTGATAATGTTATCACGAGCTTTTGTTTTAGAAGCCATACTGTGGGTAAATCGACAAGCAAGATGGCTATCATTTCCTTTTGATATTTTCACCCCTTTCTATTCTAGGATACTAAAGGAATGAGGACTTTCTTGTTGGTCCCTTATCCCCTGGTTTATCTTAGGGTTGACTTTCTCTCCCTTCCTTTGACCTTTGGCTTCTCTCTTTTGGCCACGACCACTAACATGAGAATCTTTCATTTCGCCCAAGTCAAAATTCTTATCTAAATTCATATAATGTGACTGAATGGGATGATCAGAGGTAGGCAATATCTCTACAAGGAAGACAACATGCAAATTAGGGAGAATATGAAGGAATTGCTCCTAAGTCTGGTTCTTCTTCCTTAATTAAGCTAAGATCATAATTTTAATAAGGCCATGGTGGTATAGACTATGGGTAGGGTTCTCCATATTCTTACGTACTTGGGAAGCCATTTTACTCATACTTTTCTAGAAATAAAAAGGAAAATTAATAATCTTTCCAAACTCGAAGTGAGACAACAATCGAAAATAACAATCGTTATAGGTGGAGAACCTACCTTCACAAGTAATGATCCTGCTAATGACCATAATGGCGCTAACAAATTCGTGATGGAGCCAATTCTTCGCAAAGCATTTCTCTCCTTTAATACTTGAGGGCTTGAAGACAAAGTCATAACTCTGTCGTGACAACTGTAATTCTTAAACCAGCGATCACTGGTTCATGGAAGCCCTATGGCCTGGGCAACAAACTCTTCTGTAACATAAAACGCCAAAGGACATACTCATGCTCTATTTCCATCAAATCCAAGGGATATCTATAAAGAGACCTCATCATCATGTGTCGAGAGAGAGGTTAAAAAGGGGTTCCACCCATCTCTAATGAATAGATAGCGACACTCATGAAATTCTGGAAGGGTTAAGAGATTAGTGAAGGAAGTTGGATCATGGCGGTTTAACATGGTGAAAGTGCAGATAAGGAATGAAAATGATAGGAATGAGTGAATGGAAATACGTAAGGAATGGAGACAAATATTAATATATAACTCCCCCCCCTCTTCTTCTTACTTGACAAAATTTAACCATCATTGCCAGAGATGACCTCATAGACACATGATATCAACAAAATGAGGGAATTCAAAAATAATTAGGCACAAAGGTGGTTTCATTATTGTTCTTTAAACCCCGCAAAGAGTAATCACCGCTAAACTTAGGAAGATGCATTAAAATATGCACGTAGATTTGATTTATAATGAATCAATTTAGCAGGAGTTACCCCAAAAATTACGTTGAGCCCGAACTTATAATATCTACACTCTAAAGATTATGATGAATTTAACAATAATTATGGATCATTGTCCAAATAAAAGATTTGGGCATTGATCATCACATAATAATATGAAGAAATGAGTTAGAAAAATCATATCTTTCTCCTTAAGGTATAAAAATAGGCCTAAAGATAGAATAAGGAAACAATCCAATTAAAATTAATTCGTTAACCAAGGAAATAATTAATCCATAAAAAAATAAAAAAATTTGAAATCACCATCTTAATTAAACATGGACACATGCAAAATAAAGTGGACACATGCAAATTTGGATATTAATTAACTATCTCAATTAAACATATTTGGATTTCAATAGTCATTAACTAAGTAAAATCACCTTGACAATTTTATTTATGCAGTCTACATATTTTCCGGCACTCCATCCAACACTTCATATCGCACTCCATCTGGCACTCCATCCTGCACTTATTAGAGTATTCTTATGTTTAAATGCAAAAATATCCCCATGCTTGCAAAGGTGCATGAAAGGTTGTTGTCATCGGAATTGGAGAGATGTTGTAGGCCAAAAATGTTCCGTGAAAAGAACAAATAACCTGTTTTTTTATTTTAATTTTTTTTTATTGATTAGAAACTCTTCTTCCTCATCCAACAGGTTCCTCGAATAATTCTTCATAATGATATCTAACTTGTAATCATTCAACTGGATGCGTACAGAGGGAAAATGGATCAGAAGACTACAAATTTGCATAAAAAATTTAAAACATAATTAAGAAGAGCCTAATGTCTATTAGTTTCATTATTTCCTTTGGCTTTCATGGAGACTCAAATACCCAAAATTCTACTTTACAAATATAGGATTAATTCCCTTCATTCATACAAAAATTCATCATAAAATATTGTGCTTCTTCAATTAAAAGAGTCTTACTAAATGGAATCTATAGAATACCAGTCATCTTGTCCTAACTTCACACAAGAATGTTTAAGTGATGAAAATAAGGTTCACAGTCAAGCTCAACAAATTACCAAACATAAGTACACTCTTGAGGTATAAACCTCATATATAGTAAGGATCAGGAACTAGAGACTTAAAGTATCTTAAGATGATTATCCAATGGCTAGTAAATAAGGCTCAGTTAATTTTAATTTAATCAAGCATGTTTTATCCTCAATTCTTACAAAGTACGTCGTTCATACAAACAAGTATAAATAAAGCATAGATATCAAAATTAGAACCCATTACCAGTGAGCCTGTTCAAAAATCCGATGGGGTAACTGCGATATATAAGAAATCCCTTCCCCAACCAAAATGCCCCATTGCCAACAAGCCTGTTCAGTGCCCTGATGGGTGTGCCTAGTCATACCATAGGCCAATACCTGTTGCTAGTAGACTTGTTTAGTATCTCAGCGGGTTAGCCTCTTACACCCTTTTTCTATCAGAGGCTCTTGTCCCATTTTCACCTTAAAGATAAGACTTATAAATTGCTTCTGCATGGTGAACGAGGGAGTGGCTCTGAAAACATTTTTAGGAGTAGGATGGTATTGGGTTTGAAGATTTTCCTTGAAAGGTGCTTTTAAAGGTTTGTTTGCATGAACAACTAACTCTTGTGACTATATTAATTCAAAAACATGAAATGACTACACACACACACACACACACACACATATATATAAAGCCAATGTATAATAATTGAAAGAATCTTCAGTATTAACAACCATCTTTTTATAAGTTTATTGTGGTGTCTTCCTCAATAATAATTTAGTGTTCTCTCCTACTACTACTTGTAAAAATGCTTGTTCAATTGAGTGTGAGGCTAAGTCGAAGTGTACTAGTACACTATGGTTCCCATAAAATAAACCTCTTGAGTTTTAAAGTGATTAACAAAGGAAAAGCTAATATGTTAGAAAATATGTATGAACAAAGAAAAATAAATCTGTATAAAAGTAATTAATCGAAAACAATAGGTCTCCTTATATGCAATGAAAGCATTTACTTTTCAACTTTTTCTTAATATATTATGTTATATCAACAACTCAGCAAACCCAACAACATGTTTTTAAGTATCCTAAGAAATTTAATCAGATTAAGAAAGTTCCAGAAAATTCCTTTATAGACAAATCATCCTTCTATAAAGTAACAAAGGAAATGAAATAACTTCCCCTTTTTTAGATACCCTGAGTTCCCATGGAAAGAAAATACCTACAAAATTCAAAAGGAACATAATAAGTAAAATAAAATAAAAGCACACTCTTGTACATATATACGAAGAAAACTTCAATAAGATATTATTCAAGCATGAGGATGGGATGAAGAAATTACTTCTTCACCTACCAATTCTAATTCATATTGATGAGTCAAATTATGAATGAACTCTTCTTAGAAATAGGTTTACGGTATACCTTCAATCGATGTCCATTTACCAAAAATGTAACCTGTTCATCATCAATTGTTTTTATTTTTACATAACCATTATAAAAAAAGTTACAATTCCATATGGTCCCATCCACCTGGTTGTAAGTTTACCTTTAAAATCATCCATATAGACTTCCACACAGTCATAAATAAGGTTAGATAAAATTCCAAAAAATTCACTTTGGAAAGTAGCAGGGGCATTACACAACCCAAATGGAAACACCTTGTAAGCATATTCCCCCCATGGGAAAGTAAAAAAATAGTTTTATCTTGGTCCTTAGGGGCTATCCTTATTTGATTATACCCACTATATCCATCAAGAAATAAAAAATATTGTTTCCTAGAGAGAGTGTCCAAGACCTGATCTATAAATGGGAGGGGAAAATAGTCTCTCAAGGTTTCTTTGTTAAGTTCTTGGAAATAAACACATATTCTCCATTTCCATCCCTTTTTAGGTACAAATACCAAAGGAGATACCCATTTAATATAAAAAATGGGATAAATGAAATATGCATCAAGTAATTTTTGGAGCTCATATTTCATAATATCCTTAAGAGAAGCTATGGGGTTGTCTTATAGGACTAATTTTCTCTTGATTGTAAATATGATGGATACATATGTCAGGGTGTATTCCCCTCATATCCATATAATTCCAATCAAATACTTTGGACTGTTCTTGCAATACATGAACTAATTGGTCTTGTTGGTCTTGACTTAGTTTGGCATTAATAATTAAAGACTTCCCAGGACTGATTTCAATTGGGATAGTAAAATATTCAACTTTATCATCTACAAGTAGAACTACAGATGCTGATATATTTGATGGGTCATAATGTTCTTGAAAATACTCTATGAGGAAATAATCAAATTCCGAAAAAGACTGAGGAAAGTCAATGATAGTGGTGGCAGAAATAAATTGGTCTAAAATGGTATCTTCAGCTTGGTCTTCTAGCCCCCTAGATTGACTAATGGACAGTAATGGTTGTTCAATATCCTCATCCCCATAAGGACTTTCTAACCATTACATATTTTCTGTTACAGGTTGAGCTGGTGGATACATAGTATGATTCTGCAAAGTACCATGTGAGATAGTTAAGATACCCTCTCTACAACCTATAAAAGAGTTAGCAGTTGCCAACTAAGGTCTTCCTAAAATAACAAGATGTTCTTTTATAGGGTCTTTGGTTTGAATAACTAAGAAATCCACTGGATATTCCAATGAGGTTACAGTACCGATAATGCCATCTAGTTCCCCCAAAGGTTTTATCGTACTCTTATCAACCAATTTCAAAATTGTGGGAGTAGGTTTGAGCACATTATGTAAATGTCATTCCCGTGAAGTAGTCATGGAAATAATATTGATAGCTTCCCCCAAATCAATTATGCCATTCTATATGGGAACATTATTAATGGACACATTTAAAACATGATTTCCTAGATTTGCAAATTTTGGAACTAAAGGATGATTTGAAATATAATCAGACAACTGGGCTAAAACATGTATGGTTAATGGATGCTTTTGTTTTCATCTAGGTTTCTTCAAGCATATCTCTGTTATCATTTTCGAATAAATTGGAACATATTTGATAGCTTGAAGTAAAGGATCCAGATACAAATACTTCTTAACTCATTTTCGAAATCAAACTATGAACGCACTATAGGTTTTTCTATTGAAATCCTCTCTGAATATGGAGGGGTGTTGGACAATGGTGGTTGTATTGTTTGCTGACTTTCGAGTATTTGAGCATTACTCATATCATTAGGAATTTATTCCTCTGTTCGACTCTCTTCTTGAGTAGTTTCTTCCTCAAATTATTCTTGAATAATAACAACATGTGGTGTGCTATTTAAATTTTTCCTAGACCTAAGTTGAATATCCTAGATTGGAATCACATTTATAGAGAAGGTTGGAGAATTTTGTATCTCAATGTTATTAAGGGGCTGAGAAACCCTATTATTCGGATTTGGAATAGGTTGGAAAGGGAGTAATATTGGCCGAGGAGGGTTTGAATTATGGTATTGCTGTGGAATTTATGTAATCTATGGAGCAGGAAGTGATGGTGGAGTAAAACCAAGTAATAGTTGTTGTATATTGGCTGGGTATGGAGAGTAGAAAGGGGGAGCATGTAATGGTACTCATGGTTGTATTCCTCAATAACCTTGTCCCCTCCATCTTTGTTGGCAAGGATGGTTTTGCACAGGCTGAGGTGCCTAAATCTCGTGCATCTGTGGATTCCAACAGGGTTGAGGTGGTTGCATTGGGTAATAATATGACAATTTTTGATATGCAGGTTCCGAATACATGTTTTGAGGTCGGGGTGGCCATGGCCTTCTAGGTGCATAGGGTTGATCAACTGGTTCATTACTTATTTTATAAGGGCTTGCACTTCTGGAAATGAAGGAAAACTCTCTATGGGGTGTTTTTTGGTACAAATAGCAAAAACATAGACATTATTAAGAGGAAATTCCTTGAGGGGATGTCTCTTTCTACACTCATCGAAAAATATATGCAATGTTGTGTTATCTTCTTCTTCTTTCCTCTTCTTGGTTTTTAATGCATCCAACTAAAAGCTTAGAGTGCCTAAGATATTTGTTTTGAAATTTTCTTAAAGTTTCCCTATCTCCATTCTAGTGACACCATTGGTATTGAATGATTTAGAGGCTTGAGGAAAACTATCCCTCACACTTTTCCCAGTCTTAGCTCTACTATGAGAATATTTCATGCATAATTAGTTAATTTCATCAAATGATTTATGATAGATATCACCGGGAGCCATGAGGTTTAGAATTTCTATGTATTGTTCCGAAATTCCTTTCAGGAAGAGTATTCTAACAACATTTTCTTGGAGGGTATTGTATTTAGATTTATGAAGAATATAATTAAACTGCTCCAGAAAGACTTCTAGGATTTCTTCCTCGCGTTGCTGCATTTTAAAAATGTCATGATGGGCATTGGATATACAATAATCCTGATACTTCTTAAGAAAAACATTTTTCTTTTCTTCCCATATCCTTATGTTATATTCTCCTAACCCCATAAACCAATGAAGTGCAACATCTCTTAGAGTTGCAGGGAATAGTTTTAGTTTCTGGGCATCATGAAGGTAATTATAGCTTCTACATAATATGTAAGATTTAAACACAAAGGTATCAGGATCTTCAGTACTATTTCCATAAAAGAAAGGTAATGAGGATAAGGGTATATTTTTCATATTGAGATTTTGTATGAGATCCAGAATTTGAAACCCAAAAGTTGTCTGAGTCTGCCCTTCTTCTTATACTTCCTCCTCACGGCCCCATTGCAAGTGGATTACCAAACGGACTATAGCTTATCCTACCTTCCTTTGAAGATGATGTGAGATCCCACCATTCTACTATAGGTCTTGTTTGAATAAATGCATTTCCTATATTTTTCTTAGGTGGGATGAATGTGGACTCTAATTGAGAAACTACTGGATCTAATGTATTTCCAAACAATGTGTTAATTTTTTCCACTTCCACTATGTCTACTAGGTTGGGATCTTCCCTTATATGTGAAATTTTAACACTTTTCGATGACTCAGGTACCAATAACAATTTCTTTTGAGGTAATTTAGTTTCTATCCCAATAGAATTCGATTTTATTATTTCTCCTACTTGTTGTCCTAAAATTTCCTGTGTATTATTTCCTTCTTTTTGGTTACTTATGTACCTTTCTCTACGGTTTCTTGATGATGATGGAGTTTTATCTCCAAAAATATGAAAATCTTGAGAACGAGTTTTTCTATATCTACCTCTATTATATCTAGGTCTCATCAAAATTTTATACTATTCAATGACATAACTCTAATCCAAAAAACAATCTATCTAATGAATTAAATTAAAAATACCTATGCTACGGATGGATTTGAAGGAACATGTTATAACATATGCACCGGTTCTTACTTATTGCCTTACCGTCCGTTTTCCTCCTTCTACAGAAAACTAACCACATCAAAAGAAGGCAACTAATAGATTAGTAGAAAGCAATCCAAACACTATCTTACCTTTGAGAAGCTCCCTATGAACGATGCTAGAAATGTTAGGAAAAATGTATAACTAATTAATTTACCTACAATAAAATTATCGACCGAGGTAAGTAAACTTAGAGATGCTACACCATATGTGTAAAGTAAGACAATTTGGGGGTAATGAATTCCTTTGATAATCTCAAAGAAATATACTGTGATTTTAATCTAATGTAATCAGTTTCTATCAATGCAAAAATCAAGTCATAAATCATGAAGTTATTTATTCACTCGGTCAATAAATTTCTAAATATAATCTATACAAATATATACTCACTAAGCCAAATTATAATCATACTACTTCAAATCAATTACTGTATGCAACTAGAAGTCAAATGAGAAGAGTTATATGTTTACAAAACCAATTTCAAGAAATCTTAAACCACTTCTCAAAAGACAAACGAC
>LPNX011206281.1:343517-401701 GCA_001517045.1 Pseudotsuga menziesii | reverse complement strand
CCACAAAACAAAAATATAGTTGGTTTACGAGAAACTTTTAATTTTGATGATAAGCTCGAAATTACTATGTAACACTTTACAGTTTTGCCGGTTAGAACATGGATAATCGGAAACGCAGCTTGAAACGTTCCTAATCTCGGAACGATAACCTGTATCTGCAAGTGCTTAAATAGCTTGGAAACGATGGCGGGACTGTATAACAAACAAGCAAAGGAGTATTCAGAGAGCAGACCTACTTATCCTGATTCTTGGTTTTCCATGTTGGCCTCTCTCACTGCCAATCACCAACTGGCTTGGGATGTGGGTGCAGGCAATGGTCAGGCTTCTGTTTCTGTAAGTCCTCTTCTTTCACTTCACATTGTTGGGGTTTCAGATCTGTTATTTGTTCCATTTCATATCAAATTATGAGTTCTTGGCCAGTGCTAATGACAGTATATTGAGAGCGCAGATTGCAGAGCATTACGATCGGGTTATCGCAACAGACATAAGCAAGGGCCAGTTGGAGCTGGCGCAGGAGCATCCCAAAGTGACATATGCTCTCACTCCGCCTGTCATGACGGATGAAGAGCTCTATTCTATCGTGGGGAAGGAGGGATCTGTGGATCTGGTAACGGTGGCCACGGCAGTCCACTGGTTCGACCTGGAGACCTTTTACTCTCAAGTTAAACGCGTCCTGCGCAAACCAGGGGGTGTGATAGCCGTGTGGATTTATGGGTCGAATTTCATCATCAATCCTGCTGTGGATGCAGTTTATAAGGACTTCCTAGAATCGGCCATGCCTTACTGGAATCCCGGGATTGAGTATGCGTTAGAGGCATACAGGACGCTGCCGTTCCCCTTCGAGGCCGTGCTCGAAAACGGGCGGGGGAGCGAAGGTAATCCCATGGAAATGGAGATGGATATACAACTACCGTTGGATAAATACCTGAAATTTCTCAGATCTTCTTCTGCAGTGACCACCGCGAGAGAGAAGGGCGTTGAGCTTTTGAATGAAAAGATACTGACAATACTTGGAGAGGCGTGGGGGGATGAAAACAAGATTTACACCTGCAAACTTCAAGTGTACATGCTTGTAGGCACACTGCCCCTGTGAAGCCTGGCCTGTCTATGGCATGGCGCATGTAAAAAAATATTCAGCAGATGAAAAAACAATGTAAGAAGATCATAGTAATTAAATTAGGTGTTCGCATGTCTTGGTAAAAATGTAAGAAGATCACAGTAATCAAATTGATTTAAAAATATATTGAAATAATTTCACATAGCATTGTTTAGTTATATGGATGATTGCATTGTGCTTTGTGATTTTCTGCTGGTTAATAGCTACATCTACAAAATCCTTTTTGTTTTTTGAAAACCATGGTGTGTAACACTACTAGAAACCCTACCTTACCTTAATCAAGTAATCAAGATTAAGTAATCAAGTTTAAATATGTGAATAATTAAAAAAACATAGATTCATACCCGATTTAGGTTTAAACAATTTTAAAAGTTGTTACAATAACCCACTATTTCAATTAGCTGTTACCTATATGAACTTGACATATGAATAAGGTTTGAACTTCAGCTAGGAATTTACTTAAGGTGGTTTGCTCAGGTGAAGCTTACTTAGTCATTAAGGTTTGAACTTCAGCTAGGAATTTACTTAAGATGGTTTGCTCAGGTGAAACTTACTTAGTCATTGACTAATACATATGTACTTGTTTGGACTGTGTGTGCACGGTTTGGACATTACATAGCTTTAAGGTTACCAAGCATTAAACCGTGGCTACGAATGAAGGTTAACATACATCCATAATTTCCACAACTAACCATTAAGGTTCTCTATGATCCATGTTTGATGCCCGAGAAAGTGCAATAAAAGTCAATACTTTTTAGAGCAGGTTAAAAAAAAGTAAGGTCACATGGTTTTTTTAATTGAGTCTATCTGTAAGCATTTGATAAAACATGTCTGAAAAAGTGTGAATGGTCTAGAGCAGGGATCAAATTTGAAGGGCTAATCTTAATTTCAATTAGAAGGGTATATATTTATGTCAAATTTAAAGAACTAGTCTTAATTTCAATTAGACGGGTATATATTTATGTCGTCCTTCATGGCTTCTAAAAAAATCACATTTTAATTGACAAATATAAATTAATTATACACTTCATAAAAAATATGTACTAAATAAATATTATATTTTCAATCAAATTTATAGCACTAAAGAAGGCAATAAGTCCATAATTATTACATTGACAAGCTACATTGTTTAAATACAAACTTTTAAATTGTATTGTTCTATCTCCAACATACACATATAAATAGTCTTCTTGCCAATTATATTACATCTATTCCCAACTCAGATCTTAAAACCAACATAACTCCAAAACAGTTTTTATAATTTTAAGAAAGTGAAACTTGTCCCAAAAATTTTCAAGATTTATCTACGGACTCCCCATTTTTTAAACAAAAACTTATCTCTCAAATCTTCATATTCATTTGATTGAACACTACAAAAACTTTAATAATTCATCGAGGGGTTTATTATCTTTGGATAATGAGGATGGGATTAAGGTACATATTACAAAACCAAAGAAGCCTCTATGAAGTGGAATTGTTTGAGTTTGCAAGTACCAACCTTGTTATTCAAGGTAACTAACCTTGTTATTCAAGGTAACTGTATTGGGGTAGCTACAAATCTACCCAAAAATATGTGTGTGAGGTCTTGTGAAGACTCTACTGTTTGGGGAATCACAAACAGAAACGGTAGTTTACACCCAATTTCCCTAATCCATTCCTTTTTCAATGCATGCAATGAACACTGAAACTTGCACCTTCTTTCACACAATACATCTATTCACTTACTTAGCCAAATGGACAAAGAAGCATATGAGGAATCCATTTGGTGAACATTAACACAAAAATAAAGGTTATATTAGGCATACCCTCTTCAGGAAGCAACACATACATATACAGTACACCCCATGATATGTGCGACATTTCCACTCTGCTCTTTGTTTTAATATCAATAAGATATACTCCTCAAATGCAAACACTACTAATTGGGCATTGCTTATAATATACTTCAATTTGTTCTAGACTCACGTCCATCATGTCCAAACCTTAAAATTCCTAAGAGAGGTTCTCCCTCTACTCTATGTCTAATTTATAAATATATCACTATCCTTTTGGTTGATAACTCCGCTCATATTCCTTTGGTGTTCCCATCCCTTTGGTCACAAGATAGTGAGTTTTTACTAATTAACTTGAAAGTTTAAGGGAAATTATGTTTGGTGTATGTCATCTTCTGTGAGCAATTTTGGAGTTGTCGGTCGGATACTATACTATGACTTAGACGATATGGAGGCATTCTAATAAGGGCAATACATGTCATCTTTGGGTAAGTTAAGTAAGGTTAATTCAACAAGTAAATAAGTATTGTATACAAACATAAAATATGTTGGTTGTCTCTAGATAGGAACGATGCCCTTACTTGGGAATGATCCCGATGGACTGGGCATTTCCTTCACTGACTGGGCACTTCCTTCGTAACTCACGTTGTTCTTAAAAGAGGTAAAAGGTTAAGCGTTTGCTCAAATTCCGTAGGGACTAACGGTTTTTAATTGTGGATATAGTATGGAGTTCCGGTATGCATTATCTTCCATCTTGAAATAGAGCAGAGAATTTATTCTAACTGTGTACCTTTTTCCATCAAATACAGAAAACAAAGCTTACCTTAAGAGCCATGATCTCCAACAGAGAGGAGACAGAGAAGAAACAATGCCATGCTCTCCTTCATCGTATTTGTTCTCAACTACATCCATGACAACTTCTACCAACTGAAGAAGAAATCATGCCTCCTCCCCAATGCATTTTTGATATAGGAACTAGAGCTACTGCCCTTTCCCACGAGGCCAAAGATGTGAATAAACCTCCAAAATTCTTTTCAATCTTGATATCTATGTATTTCCCACTTTATTTTCTACAAAAAGCAAAGAGACCCTCGAACTTATGCTGATTTTACTCTTCTATTAAAAGCAAAGAAAAGTTGAAACTTAAGTTGATTTATTGCTTATGGAAGCTTCACATACACCAAGAAAGCTTCATAATGATATTGGAACAGATTTGTATATGTCTTATTAATTGAGTGGTACAGAGAAGTAAATAATGGTTTAAAATTCCACTATCTTGGTACAAAACAATGTTTGACGTGCAATTTTTATGATAATCCTTTTAATGAAGTTTTAATCTAATTTCAACATTTTTTCTTAAACTGTCAGGGTAATTTTTTAATGCCCCTTCTGAAACGTGATGCGTGATGGGAGCCCTTTGAAGGGCTTTGACGGCTTGAATTTTGATCCTTGGTCTAGAGATTATCCAACTCCTTAGATAAGGTATCAGTGTCCGCGAACAAGTTGTACAATTAAAAGTCATTAAATAAACTTTTAGGACAACATGAGTTAACATGTGAAGTATTAATAGCTCCATTAAGATTAAGATTTCTTTTAGGTATTGGGAGATATCCTGGTTCGCAAAATCTTCCCATTTGTATTTTCTATTGAGCCTGTGTGAAGTTTTTCTTCTCCTCGGAGCTCCTATGGAGGCTTGTCAGTCAAATTATAAATCAAATGTGGTACTGAAGGTGGCCTTCGATCCAACTAAAAAGTGAAAGCTCAAAAGGAGTCTCTGGTTCTAACAAAGTTATACATACAAATACAGGTTATTAAGAGTTCAACCCCAGATTAGTGCTACAAGGTTAGCATTGCTTCTCTTTAATCCACAAGTAATATTTTCTTTGATCATTCCAAAAATTCATTGTTTTGCAGCTATTATCGTTCGGAAGTTCGATTATCAGTCTTTGGTTTATTTACAACTTTTTTATTCTTTGCATAAGGAAAGAGTTATGCTTACGGGCTGGTGGATTGGATACAATAATGAGGTAAGCTTCACCAACAATTTGCAGGCAGCTTAAGGTTTTAAAATGACTGAGGGATTAGTTTCTAGGAACGTTGAGAGTGGTATATTAGTCTTCTGAAGGATGAGGAAAACATTACAGTTATTCAATCCGAGTTTTGTTCAAGATTTTACTTAGGTTAATTTATGATATGTTAACCACAAGAACCTCTTCTGCACTAGTCGTGGGTTGCCAATAATTGATATACATGTATAGTGTTAAATTTTTGCTGTAAAAACCCTAACTGTGGAGTAGGGTTATATTTGTATATTATCAACCAACTATAGAGTTTGTATTATGCATATATTACCTTTATCTAAGTTTGTATGTCACATGTCATTATTGTTGTTGAAAGGCCTTTTATCGGCTTTTAGCAACAAATTTTTTGGGTAAATATTGAGAGTTTGCCTGACTTGAATAATCATCTATCGAAAATTAGGTTTCTACCTTTTAGAAAAATTTGTTTGTCCAATTTTTTCTTTTAAAGATTACTTTGTGTGAAATTCTGGGTAAATATAGATCAAGCAAATAGATAGTTATTAACACCATGGTTAAAGAACTATTGTCTTCACAAAAAAAAAGTATGACTTCATTTACTTTCATGCCATCTTCCACAATTCATGGAGACAGAGTTGTGGTTTGGTCGTGGATGCATCTAACTTGCTTCTAACCACGCTAGCTTGTATGAGTTTGAACGAATTAGAATAAATGGTGCTAGATTTACACTACTCTTAATTCGTTTTAAAAGAAAAATAAGAGTTCGACATATTTGAGAATATTAATAAAAAACTGTAATTCCTTGTACATATATGTAAAGATCCAAGATACTAATAGAAATCCAGAACATAACATAGCTAGTAAATTCATACATAGATCATCCAAAATATATATATACACAAAATATTGCTTTGGTTTATTCTTTCAAGTTGCACTTCACCATATGAAATTATTGTATTCAGTCATTCATTATTTTAAACTGGATAAGCAAGATTTCATAAGGGAACAATATCAAAATTCATAACTAAACAAAGAGAAAGAAACTCATGAGAAACTTATGTGGTTTATTCTTTCAAGTTGCACTTCACCATATGCAATTACTATATTCAGTCGATTCGTTCTTTTAAACCGGATAAGCAAGATTTCATAAGGGAACAATATGAAAATTCATAACTAAACAAAGAGAAAGAAACTCATGAGAAACTTATGTGGATTTGGTATCAATATTTATTGGTTTAAATTCAACAATAGACCTCCCAACCATAGAACACAAGAAGTATTCCTCTGCTTCTTGCTAGTTCACCCCAAGCCAATGCAAGATTCCAAAAGGGGAGATAGAAATTGATTTTCTTTTATAGTGAGAAAATTATTTAAACCTCTCTAAGATTGTTTCTCTGTTAAGGGTCAAACCTTGGTTTGAATTTTGGGGAGATACTCCTAGATGTGCCCCGTTTACAGCTAAGAGATATACATACCAATGGTATCTCTCATTGCTCAAAACATTGGCTTAAATTTGCGGTATCTGGATTATCTCTCAGTACTTGGTACTGGTATACAATATGAATATACTGTAAGACAACAAACCTTTTTTGTGTGAATTCACCTTCTAGTGAACTCCCCATTTCCAGATAATGGATTCCTTTTCTTTTTCCATTTTTCTTCCCTTCAAACTTCCATCCCTTTTGTTACATTTCGTTAGGGATTGCCTCGAGTCTTGTTTCTTTTTATTTATTTATTTGTTATATTCTTTTAATTATTATTCTTTTATTTATTTATTTATGCTTTATTGGAATCTTTCTTGAATCTCTCTCTATTGCTTAATTAATGAATAAAATATAACACGACCATGACTAATAACTGTAACTAACAAAACTTATAATCTCCATTCTTTTCCAAAACTTATAATCTCCATTCTTTTCTAGTGTATTTGGAGACTGTTTATCCTTATTACACATATACATAAAAGAAGGAATGATGAATTTGGGTATTACATTCTCCTTCCCCTTTAAATATGCCATCCTCGGCGTTAACTTTCTTTACTAGAATAAATGAGGATAAGGTTCCCTCATTGCATCCTCCAATTCTTGGGTTTCCTCCCGAGGTTCAAAATGTTTCCATCGCATATTTTCTTGTGCAATGGTTATGTTTCTTAGCTGGGTCTCCCTCCTGTCCAGAATAAACATTGGTTTGGACTGAAAGACCCCCTCTAGTTCCACCTCGAAAAAATTCCAATCAATTGTATGTTTAGAATCGGGTACATAAATTTTAGGCAAAGAAACATGAAATACATTATGAATGTTAGTCAAAGTTAGGAGTGCTAGTTGATAAGCTACTAGTCTAATACGATCCAAAATTTGAAAGGGTCCACAAAATTTGGGGGCCAGTTTTCAACACTTACCCAACCTCAGAGAACTTCTGGGTCTAAATTTTATATAAACATGATCCCCAACCTGAAATTATCTAGGAATTCTTTTTAGATCTGCATAACTTTTTTGTCGATCCCGTGCTTCATTTAAGTTCCTCCTTATAGTATTTACTCTGTCTTCCATTTCTTTTAGCATTTCAGGTCCAAATATGACTCAATTAGTAGGATCTTTCCAACTAACAAGTGTAGAACATTTGTTCCCATATAAAATTTCAAACGAAATCATTTTAGTTGAAACTTGATATTTGTTATTATAAGCAAATTTTACACTATCCAGATAATTTTCCCATTTTGAGGGTTTGTTCATTACATACATGCGTAACATATCTTCAACTACTTGATTAGTTCTTTCTGTTTTTGTTTATGTTTGAGGATGATAGGCTGTAATGAATTTTAACTATGTTCCCAAACCAGCAAACAACCCCTTCCGAAAATTTGAAATGAATTTGGCATCCCTATAGGAAATGATTATTTTTGGTACCCCGTGAAGTCAGAAAATTTCTTTCATGAAAAAATCTGCTATATTAATAGCCTTAAAAGTTGACTTTATCGGAATTAAATGAGCCTCCTTGCTCAATTTCTTCATTGTTATCATTATTGCATCGTGTTGTCTTTGAGTTTCGGGAAAACCTGTTATAAAATCCATAGACACAGTTTCCCATTTCCACTCAGGAATAGGAAATGGTTGTAGCACTTTGGAAAGGTATCTATGTTTTGCTTTGACTAGTTGGAATTCCAAACATCTTGCCAAATATTCCCCAAGATCACTCTTCATCTTGGGCCAATAATATAAATTTTTTATTGTTGTTACAACTTTTTTATATCCTGGGTGACCCATGTAAGGGGTTTTATGCATTTCATCCAGAATCAATGTTTTCAATTTTGTCTCATTGGGTATATAGTATCTATTTTTAAACATTAAAAACCCATCGTGTGTAATGCTGAAATTTTCAATTTGCTGTCCATCAGGATTGGATTGAATTTTTTTCAATATCTCATAATAAAAATCATCATGATGTACGGATGATTTGATTTTATCTAACAAATTAGTTTGTTGTCTACTTATTGTAATGGAATTTATAGCACGATTATTTTTTCTTTAGGCATGTGTTACCTTATTATCATTTCCCTTTATATGCTTTATCTCAAAATCATACTCGGTTAAGAAGGATAACCACCATTCCCATCGGGCATTGAGATTTTGGTTGCTCAAACAAGTATTTCAACCCTATATTGTTAGTAAGAAAAATAAATTTTATGCCTATCAGGTAATGACACAACATTTTTAAAGCATGAATGACTGTTGTTAACTGTAATTCATGGGTGGCGTAATTTTTTTCATAAGGCTTTAATTTCCTATACTCATAACTTACTACATTTACTTCTTGTGATAGTACACATACTACTCCCTCCTTGCAAGCATCCATGCAAACTATAAAACCCTTGTCAACAATTTTCAAAACAGAAGTTGTGGTCAATGCATGTTTTAGTTTTAAAAAAATCTTCTCACAGCAATGTGTCCATCTAAATTTTACCCAGTTTTTTTGTAAATAAGTTATGGGGTAAGCTAGCTTAAAAAAACCTTCTATGAATTTTCTGTAATACCCAGCTAAACCCATGATTAATGACCTCACATCAGATATGTCTTTAGGTGTTGGCCATTTTTTATTGCTTTTATTTTTATAGGATCTACTGATATTCCTTCAGATGACATGATATGGCCCAAATATTGCACCCTATCCTAAAAAAATTCACATTTACTAAACTTTGCATAAAGATGATTCTCTCTTAAAGTTTGCAGGACTATCCTCAAATGATGTTCATGTTCTTTCTCATTCTTGGAATAAACTAATATATCATCAATAAAGATTAAAACAAAATTTTCCAAGAATTTACTAAACACACTATTCATCAAACAAAGAAACATTGTTGGTGCGTTGGTTAGGCCAAAAGGTACCACTACAAATCCGTAGTGCCTGTATCTAGTGCATAATGTTTTTTTATGTATATATTCCTCCTTGATCCTTATTTAATGGTAACCTGATCTCAGGTCTATTCTTAGAGAAAACCCTGCTCGCTTCCCCCCCCCTCCCCCACCCTGAACCTGATCAAACAAATCATCAATTCGCAGTAAAGAATACTTATTTTTTATAGCCATTTTGTTTAATTGTCTATAATCAATGCACAAAATGAAAGTGCTATCCTTCTTCTTCACAAATATCACTAGTAGCCCCAAGGTGATACACGAGTTATGATATAGTTTTTGTTTAAGAGATCCTGTAGTTGCATCTTCAATTCCATTAACTCAGGTATACTGATTCTATAAGTTGCTTTTAAAACAAGAGCAGATCCTGTTATCATATTAATTGAAAAATCTATATCTCTTTTCGGTGGTAGCCCTGAAAATTCTTCCAGAAATACATCTCTAAATTCTCTAAGGACCGCTAGATATTCTAAATATTTTTTAGATTCTCTCAAGGAATTTAGAACATGAACAACAAATAACTTGCAACCTTTTCTAGCACTCTTCTTTAATTGCATCAAAACATTTATTGTACCGAAACTGTTTTTGGGATTCTAATGGTCTTTACACGGTTTCCATTATTATCCACACAAGTGAATTTTTTTTCTAAACAATTTAAAATCACTCTATTTTTTTCTAGCCAGGCCATTCTAACAAATATATCATATGTCCCCAAGGGAAGTACATTCAAATTTGCTTATGTCTACATGTTTTTAAATTTTAGGATACAATTTTCAACTACTTGATTCACCTTACATTTTTCCCCCATGGATAGTTGAACTGACCATGACGTTTTATGTTTATATTTTACTAGCTTACATTTACCAGCTATCTTGGGAGACATGTAGCTCAAGCTAGACCCTGGATCTATTAACATAGATACATCAAGGTTTTGAACTTTACCTTCGACTTCAACCATGGATGATTGATGATCTGCTTGTTGATTATCTAATGCAACACCGATCCATGGAATTTTAGCTATATATTCAACTGGTGTTCCTTCTTGGATGTTGTAGAGTGGTTTAATACTCCCTTCGTTGTGCGGGAAATATTTGAAATAGTGTGGTTCGTTACATCCCCAACATGTTATTCCTCCTAGATTACGTTTTGTCATCTTCTTAGCGCCTTGATCCACTGGTTTTGTTCCAGTCAATATTTTTGAACCATTAGGCTTGTAATAGCCCTGTGGAGTGGAATTTTTCTGACTATCGGGTCTCATAGAATTATTTCCTAGATATCTTCTGGTTTGATTCCTATTATGGGGTGGTTTGTATCATTTTTGTCTTTACTGGATTTTTTCTTTAATGCTCTCTCTCCATACTTTAAGCTACTCGGCTCGTTGCTTCAATTGATTATAACAATATTCCACTTTTCTTATAGCCATTAGAGGAAATTTCAACTCAAAATGGGCCTTTTAACATTAAATAAAATTCCATGTCATCATGTGTTAGCCAATGAAATTCCTTTAAATTTGAAATACCGTATAGGTATTAAACATTTTTTTAATTTAAATTTGGGGATAGGTATCATTAAAAAAACTACTTTTTTTGTTTGTATTTTCGACATATCTCCCTGTGTTTTTACTCAAATTTCGATCGAAATTTGAGTAAAAACACGGGGAGATATGTCGAAAATACAAACCAAAAAGTAGCTTTTTGCTTTTATTCCTCCAAAATTAATAAATATTATTTTAGCTATTATTTTATTAATTTTTTTAGGAGGCCCATTTTGAGTTGAAATTCCCTCTAATGCTCCTCCAAAGCTTTTGGCTTTATAAGCTCAATTTTATCCTTGTAGACCATGGTTAAGAAATTGAGGAACCTTTGATTTCTTACATTCTCACTAATGATATAGGACACATAACATTACATTTCCATAAATTTATTTGCAAAATTCTCCATCAGCATTTGTCCAAGTTTCAATTCAAAAAATTCCTTTGCTTTTCTGTCAAAAAAATGCTCAAAGATATATTATTTTTAAAATATTTCTTGAACTGATCCCACTCCACTCCTTTATTTTTGATATTCTTGACTGATTTCAAATCTTTCCACCAATGAGCTACTTTTCCTGTTAGATTGTAGACTTCCATCTTTGCCTTCAAGCTACTAGAATAATTATATAGTTGTAAACAATTATTCAACGCCAACATCCATGTTTAAGTTTCATCTCCTATCTTTATTTTACCATCAAAGGTGGGGGGTTTTATTTTTATAAATTCACCTTAAATCTCATCTGTAACCTTATGTTTCTTTGGAGTTGGAGTTATGACTCATTATGATTCTCCAGTATTCTCGGCCCTTCTCTTGTTAGATTCTTCCATGATTTTAGTATTATCAAAACTTTATCTGTTTTGGTTTTCTCCATTAGTATGATTAGAGGTTTGTCCCTGAGGTTTTTTCCTTCTTATTTCAGACAACTCTTGAAGTAAAAGAGCATTTGGTTGTTTTCTTATCTTCCTTAATTTTTACTAGCCTTTCATTATCTTTCCTGTAGCTTTGCAGTTCCGCTTGCATAATTTTAACTGTTTCCAACATCTGGGAATTTCTTTGATTAAGATATATCAAATTCCCCTGTTATCACCTTGCACTTCCATTCTATCTAATTGTTTTGGAGTTTCTTCCATAATATTTCTTATTAGTCTAGATTGTGCGGAGCTCTTCCTAGTCAATTTTGTTCTTCTTCCTCTCTCAATTCTTGCCACGTCCTTTGAAGTTCTTCCTAGGCTTGAGCAATACTGAGTGTCAAAGATTATAGTTGTAAACTAATTGATCATTGATCATATAGGTTATTTGGAATATGAGGTTATATAGGACTTGGTAAGGTAATTTATCATATATTTTACTCCCAAGAAAACAATCTGTAATCCAGACCTTCTACCAATTCTCTTATCAGTTAAGGTCCAAGTGTTTCAACTTGGCTCTGATACAATTTTGTAACACTACTAGAAACCTCCATGTTAATAAAGTAATCAAGTTTGGGTATGTGTGTTGGCTTGCTTTCAGTAGACCCAGGTTCAGATCCCTTGTTCGTCAACGAAACCCAGGACAACACCTGCGACGTAGATGAAGTCTCACCTGATATATCTTATGGGGACTTCCAAAACCAGGTTTATGTAGTTATGTCAGGGATTTCCTCCTTACAGCAATATCATATCACTCAACTAAAACCGAGAATTAAACCTGTGTTCTCAAACATTCATTCGATATAACCATCTACCGATCTGTCAACATATTAGCAGCATATAACATAAAGCATTAACACATGTTTAACTCATTAAAGGTGTGACACATATATAAATTCATTCACAATAAAGTTTGTACGATGCATTTAGATAGGATCATTTAGATCAAATATGCATTTGACACAAACACAAACATTAAAGCACATAGAGGAAAGATATAACGTGGAAACCCATCCTGAAAAAAACCAAAAATGTTCTCTTCAATCGGCATGAGAATTGGTTTTGAACCTTTAGTCTGTGCACTCAGCTTTCATACTCTTGTTTAGATATTGTTGACAATTCGTACGTTCCTCTCTCATCTCATGCTCTCTGGTTTAGGTCTCTTTCTCTTATTTTATCTTAGAATGGACATTTTGCACCCATCTTGGACCAATCCTCTTACTCTCCTTGATCAACTCGCACATAGCTTGGGTTGGTTCTTTTAGAAGCTTTTCTGCTTTTACACTTCTTGATTTCAACTGTCAACTAACTCACAACTATCAGTTGAAAAGATGGATTTCTACTTTAATACATCTTGTTACATCTCAAAAATAGGCACTATTGGCCCAAATTACAATCATGTTTTTTTAGTAAAAACAACCTTTTAGTCTAACTAATTCTTTACCCAAAATAGTCAAACTCCATTTTTCGACTTGCTTTATTCCTCTTCTGTCGTAGCTCCTTCCATCGCGGATTTTCCTCATCTTATGACTAGAATATTCATATTTTGATCATTATTTTGTCTAACTTTTCCTAGGGACAATAGGCCCTCAACACTCACCTGTGGCACATCCCGAACCACATCAATCTGAAATCATTGTTAGTGTGACCTTGCTTTGAAAATCCTGAAATATTTTCACAACTTATTCGGTCTCCTGTTGCACTTATTCCCCCACTGTCTTCAATTTTTCTACAAGTTTGGAACTGATGTGTTCCAAAGTTGTCAATCCTGTTGACCCCAAGGATTTTCACACCCTCTCATGTATAGGTTGAATGATACTTGTTAGTTTCTCTGCTTCTACCTACAACTCTACAACCAGGTCGGTTCTTTTATGTTGTTGGGTTTGTATTTTGGCTACATGTTTCTATAATTGTTTTCATGTCGGTAGCCTTGGCCATTTTCTCTATTGTCAGTAGCTTCTTTACTTTGTTCTTAATCTTGTTAAATTATTCCTCTACAATATGTATCTGCTACGTAACCTCATCTAATTCTTCGGCGTCGATCAAGGCTTCCCATGACTGAGAAACCTACTCAACCGATTTGGAACAAAGCGCCTTTACCTCTTCAATATTCATTGTAGCCACAATTGATACTTTTCTTCGTTCTTCCAGTACCTCCGAGATGTACTACGTTTCATTTTTTACTCCAACTCCATGAACCGCTTGCGGAGGTCCTCAACTACTTCTCCATGTGGAAAGACTTTGGATTCTAAGAACATTTCTACTATGATACCTTCATATTTAAAGCTACTTCAAGTGAGTGTAACAACCACATCTAGTTGATCCTATCCTCTTGCGACATTTTTGCTTGTTGTTCTGTGTTCTAGAGTGTTTTCTTCAGTGTCTTAACGATTTTGTGTGATGAATTGAACTGATTAAGAAAAACATGCTCTTTGGTCTTCATTTGTGTCACTACATCATGTTTAATAGAATGCAATTCATACATTGGTAGTGTATAAATATCCATAGTGATATGACCAAGATTCTTACCGATGGTACTTAGCTATCGTGCTCCCAGGTCACTCTTCAGATGGTCAAGCTTGGTCTAGTGACACACTCGAGTATGACGTTTGGTCGACCACCACTCTGACTTCTTTTACTGCAGTAAGTCAATAATGCTACTTACTAACTTTGTGTGTCTCGCATCCATCTTCTTGCATCTCTCATTAGCTACCTCCTCCATCTCATGAAATATCATATTGTAATAATCATTGATAAGGTAAACAAAACTATATGATCCATCGACCTTCCTCTTCTTGTGACTTTTTTCAGACATCTCTGAATGCTTCCTATTATCTCCCAGCTTTGGATCTATAGGAGTCATGCTGGATTCATCTTGATTGTGAGGGAGAGAGATTATTGGGGTTTATTCCACTTGTGGATATCCCCCTTCATCTCCATTCTTCTTCATCGGTGGGTCATCCTATTGTGGCTCATCTTCTCCAGATAGATGATCTTATGTGACAACAATTTTTCGCTCTGCAAGCCAATCTTGAATACTAGTGTCAATTTCAGGAGCAGATAGTTGAAACTGCATGGCTAAACATTGCTTCTATAGGTATTGTCGCAGATCCAAAAATATGTGATGGGCCCCAACCAAGAATATTATGATATTTCAAAACTGTTTGACGATCTCCTTGGTGATTCTAGTCTGATTCCTAATATAATACTGAATTTCCTCTCCTTGTAAAAATAATGCAACATTATTATCTCTTTTCCGCTCAAGTTTCTCTTTGTGAAACCATAGATTCTGGTATTGAGCTCCTCAGCATGGGACTGGAAAATCTACCCCTTGGTAGTTTGGCGGTTCCTCCCATGCAACAAAAGAAATAAAAATTAATAACCAATAATAGTGAAAGGGGTTACCTTTTTCCTACACTTCTTCAACATCTACTAACAACTCATTTAGCAGATAAGTCAACCAGTTGAGCTGGACACCCGTTTCGCACTGCTCTGCCATAGTAATTGTTCCGATGGTACATTAGTTTGGTCGCATATTTCTGAGAAACTTATAGAACATTAGTTGTGAACCAAAAGGTCGTTCCGTTGATGGAGGCGATGGCAAATCCTCTTTTGTCTCTTGTCAGGTCATACTTCCCTTTCATTTTATTCGTCAAAGTTGTAACCTATTATTTCCTTGAGAAGAATGTCATTGGATCGACACCTACAAGGGGAATCCCTGTAATCGACACTATCAGCTCTAAATCCACTGCAATTTTCTTGTTTTACACTGTGGAAACACACCAACAAATGTTTTACACATAGATTAACTTCTGTTGTGCGACCGAAATGTGGCATGTGCATCAACAACAACATACATGATTTATCAAATCCTCTTGCCCACTTGGCATTGGAACTATGTGGATAGGACCATCCTCTCTTTACTTGATAGTGGTGATGTATCTATTCATAACAAGCTTCGGGAACTTCCGAAGGTCATGGTCGATGAATCCCATTTTCTGTAGATTGGGGATGATATTTGTCGTTACCCAAACACCTTTAGGTATTGCTGACATGACTAACGAATACTTGGCCACCACAAGAGAGAAGGGAATTAATATTATAAATGGAAATATATTGAGAATGCTTCGAGAGGCGTGGGGGAATGAAAACAAGATTTGCACCTGCAAACTTCAACTGTACATGCTTGTAGGAATACTGCTCCTATGAATCCTATCCTGTCTATGGCATGGCACATGTAAAAAAAATTCAGTAGATGAAAAAAATGTAAAAATATCATAGCAATCAAATGAGGTCTAAATTAGAAAATTAGAAAATTCAGTTAAATTCGGCCTACAATTCGCCAACGATTTGTAGAGCTCTCGGAAGAAATTAACCAAATTTGTACTATATCCAAATTAATACATTTATCTCATTAAAAAATAGGTATAATCAATACATTTCATAGAAGTTGGAAACAAAGAACGTGAAAGAAAAATTACAGTTTCTTTATCTTTAAATCAGATGATGTATCCACGCATATGTGAGCATAGGTGTGACATGCAAACGGGGAAGAAAATTTATTGTTTCTTTATATTTAAATTAGCTTATGTATGTACTAACCCATGGGTTCTTAGCATAGGTGTGACATTAATGCTCTCAAGGTATTTATTTCCACTTTTTAAACACTTTGATATTAGCATAAAGATCAATAGTTTTGAGCAGTATAAGTGCTAACCAAGATGTCCCCAACCCATCGGAATCAGGAAAACCAAATCTCGTTGAAATTCTAATTTTGAGTGTTCAAATGGTAATTTGGATGATCTGGGTAGTTTTAAAATTGAGGATTTATCCGAGGAAGAGCAATCAGGATTGTTGAAATAACAATTTTCAAGAACAATTTTGACTGTTTTTTATCAAATATTCATTGGAAAAACGGGGCGTTTTAGTTTTTTTTTTCCTACTCACAATTTTACCAACCCTATCGGATTTCTGAAATGTAAAATGTAATATATATATATATATATATATATATATAAAATTAAGATAAAAAAAAGTTACATCGTCGTAAATTTAAAATTGATCAAACATATCTTATCCAATTATTTATTTATTTTTCATTTAATTTTTGTATAACAATATTCTTCCCTATAATTCCAACGTATATATATTTTGGAAATACTTCAATTCTGATATAACAAAACATAAAATTTTGTGGAATATTGAATTAAAAATATATTGAAATAATTTCACATAGCACTGTTTAGTTATATGGATGATTTGTAATATTTTGGAATGCACAACATCACAACAAAAGTTCTGAGTCATGTGACATTCCAACCTATATGTAGATAGATAAAACAATCTCACTTAGAATTATTTGCACAAAGAGATAGCAAGAATAGAGAAGAAATATTGGATAGAAAACTAGAGGAAAATCGCTCCAGTGGGAAGTTTTCCACGCTGTTTATTGAGCAAAAACCCGGTACAATATATAGGCATTATTACATGAAATAGCTTTGGTAAATACCATGGGTCCAACAAACCATATGAGTAGCTCACATTAATGCTGGCTTATCTTTACTAATTCCCCTATTCTATGACATTGTTCCAAGTGTAACTCCAATTAATGGTCATAATGAGGTGCAATGAACCTAGATGGACCATGCGGTGGTTAGGCTAGTCAACAAGTGTTAAAGAACCATCATGAGGATGCTAGAGGTGGTTTAGTGGATTAGTCACTAGACCATTAATGAGCAAATTGACCAAATCTTCAAGAGGGTGCACCCAGTCTCTTTAAAATAGGGAAATGCAATAACTACCCTATAAATGTAGCATAGAGGGGTGCATTGACTCCATAGAACAAGGAAAAGCATGGGTAAGTGGAAAAACAATATTTTATGGAATAACCACTAGTCTAAGTGGGTCAAATGTGGGAAAACTAGGATCCAAGACACTAGACTAGAAACTAGAACCATTTTTAGTTGGAACAAATTACACTAAACACTTGGAACCTTATGCAAGATTATTAACCAAGGACTAGATGGGAAAGATGTTTGAACACCCCCGTTTAAGCCAAAATGTTTGTGAGCAATTATTGAGGGCCCAATTAACATGTCTTATGGTCACCCTTTACATTATTGATCCATATGAACTGAGGAAAGAGGAAAAACCACATGGGGAAAATCCTCCCTTAAAAATGGACATGAAAGAGAAACCAAAATATGTATACTCTCCAACCTAAATGAATATGCCTAGATGAATCTTCTTCTTGGGAAGAAGTGGGTCATGGTCCCAAAACATGTGCTTGATTTCTTCAATAATGGAAGTAAGCAAATATGGAAGCCATTTGAAATTGAATACCGAACCAGCTAGGATGAGAACAAATCCAAAGGCATGGAGAAACAATTGAAACTTTAGCTTCAAACCACAATAGGTAAGATAAGCTCTAAGTGAATCTAGGTGTCCTCCATATTTTGTGCAACTCTGAAAATTGGTGCTAGCAATCATATAGGAATACATAAGAAGCATGGATCCAAGGAGAGCAAATGCTAAAACTCCAAGATTTGATCCTTCTTCCAAAACATCCAAGGGATCACTCTTTCGCACACTAGTAGAGTAAATAGAAGAATCATGGAAGAACAATGATGAGAGATGAAAGATATTCTCTTCAATAGTATTGATGGAAACAACTTGTATGTAATCATCATGAAAAACAACTTCATGAAAAATAGAGTAAGCCATAGAGGAAGAAAGTTGAAATGGATCATTTGTTGAATCTTCTACCATTTCTTCATGTACATGCCAACAACACTATTTGAAATTCCTTACTTCAACAACATGCTTGAGAAATGCCAAAAGGAGAAACCAAATGACCAAAGGGAATAATTGGAAGCAACAATGGTAATTGTTTTGTATCACACCATCTCTGATACCATGTAATATTTTGTTATGCAACATCGCAACAAAATTTCTAAGTCATGTGACATTCCATCCTAGATCTAGATAGCAAAAAAAATATCACTTAGAATTATTTGCACAAATAGATATCAAGAATAGAGAAGAAATATTGGATAGAACACTAGAGGAAAATCACTCTAGTGGGAAGTTTTCCACTATGTTTATTGAGAAAAAACCCGATACAATATATAGGCATTATTACATGAAATACCTTTGGGTAAATACCATGGTATATAAAATACCATGCGTCTAACAAATTATATGAGTAGCTCACATTAATCTTGTCTTATCTTAACTAATTCCCCCAATATATGACATTGTGCTAAGTGTAACTCGAATTAGTGTCCATAATGAGGCGAAATGAACCTAGATGGACCATGAAGTGGTTAGGCTAGTCAACAAGTTTTAAAGGAACCATCATGAGGGTGCTATAGGTGGTTTAGTGGCTTGTTTTTGGACCATTAATGAGAAAATTGACCAAATCCTCAAGACGGTGCACCCAGACCCCTTAAAATAGGGAAATTAAATAACTACCCCATAAATGTAGTATAGAAAGGCGCATTGACTCCATATAACAAAGAAAAGAGTGTGTAAGTGGAAAAACAAGATTTTATGGCATAACCACTAGTCTAACTGGGTAAAATGTGGAAAATTTAGGATCCAAGACACTAGACTAGGAACTAGAACCATTTTCACATGGAACAACTCACACCAAACACTTGGAACCTTATGCAAGATTATTAACCAAGGTCTAGATGGGAAATATGCTCCAACATGATTGCATTGTACTTTGTTATTTTTTATTATGTTAATAGTTACAACTACAAAACCCCTTTTGTTTTTGAAAACCTTTGTGTGTAAGACTACTAGAAACCTCTACCTTGTAAAAAAAAACATACATTCATTCCAAATCTAGGTTTCAACAATTTTAATTAAAATATAGAAACAATTAACTTAAAGTCATTACAATACTATTCTAATAACCCACAACTATTTCAGTTGTTGCCTATATGAACTTAACATATATGAATAAGGTTTGAACTTCACCTAGGAATTTACTTAAGGTGGATGTTAAGGTGAAACTTACTTTGTCATTGACTAATACATATGTACATGTTTCACCCGTGTGTGCATGGTTTGGACATTACATATCTCTAAGGGTACCAAATATTAAACAAGGCTACTAATGAAGGTTAACATACATCCATAATTTCCACAACTAACGATTAAGGTTCTCTATGATCCATGTTAGATGCTCAAGAAAGTGTAATGAAATTCAATACTTTTTCGAGTAGGTTTAAAAAGCTAAAGTTGTATGGTTTTTTTATTCAACTAGATCAACAAGCATTAAATAAGGTATAGATGTTCATGAACAAGTTCTACAACTGTAAGTCATTAAATAAACTTTCAGGACAACACAAGTTAACATGTGAAGTGTTAATAGTTACATTAAGATTTATTTTAGGCACTAGGAGATATTCTAGTTCGCAAACTTTCCAAATTCTTATTTTCTATTGAGCCTCTATCAGTTTTTTCCTCTCCTCGGAGCTCCTATGGATCCTTGTTATTCAAATTATAGATCAAATGTGGTATTTAAGGTGTCCTTCGATCCAGCTACAAATTAAAATCTTGAAAAGAGTCTCTGCTTCTAACAAATTTATACATACATATATGGGTTATTAAGAGTTCATGCACAGATTACAGCTACAAGGTTAACATTGCTTCTCTTTATTCCATAGGTAATATTTTCTTTCATCATTTAAAAAATTCATTGTTTTGCAGCTATTACAGTTCGAAATTTCAATTATCAATCTTTGGTTTATTTATAGCTTCTTTATTCTTTGCATAGGAAAAGAGTTATGCTCACATGTGTTATATTTTTATCATTTAAGAAATATGATCTTAGGATCTTATCTGAGAGAATAACATCCATAGAAATCAATCACAAGAGACAATATACACAAAGATTTATCCTCAGGGAAACCATAAAGGAAAAACCCCGCAACTTCCTCAAAGATAGAATGAGCACCAATGGCAATAGTAAAACCCAAATACAGAAAGATGATCTCCAACAGTTGTTCTCTCTCTCACTTGTGTGAGCTCCTCTTCTCTCACCTATGCGTTGTAGCTGGGTGAGTGTGTTTCTCAAATAGAGAGGCTCAATCTCTATTTATACTAGTTTTTGACTTGACAATTACTTACCTGGGCTGACTTCTCTAGCAGAGTCTAATAACCTTAGTGCCCCACAACTGTGGGGAATTTGCCCCCCGATCAACAAGGAGGGTTAGATTCAACTCAATTGTAGGGACTATTTCCCTGACTTACAACGGAGGGTTAACCTCAATGACTTTACATGACTTTATTATATTAATGATTCTCATGATAGGAACATAGGGGTACAATGAAATACAAATGATTCTCCCGATAGGAACAATGGGGTACAATATAAGATATACAAGTGAATACATTCCAAAGTTACAAATACATCAACACTCCTTCTTAACTAGGAATCTATTCTCTTGACACAATTAATCAGCACAATCCTTCTTCTCTAGATCATCTTCAAAGCTGGATAATCACTGGATCATCGTCATCATCACTACTTCCGCTATCTCGATCAAATGGTGTTATCTCTCAATTCTTCTTGTCACAAGAAGTTCTACAGAGCCAACCCTTTTTCATGTTGGTTGTAGGCCTAGCCTCCATGTAGGTGTTCCTCTACAAAGCCAGTCCTTTTTCATACTGTATGTAGGCCTCTACAGAGCCAGTCCTTTTTCATATTGGATGTGGGTCTCTACAGATCTAGTCCTTTTTCATACTGGATGTAGGCCACTACAGAGCCAACCCTTTTTCATGTTGGATGTAATTCCACAGAGCCAGTCCTTTTTCATACTGGATGTGGGTCTCTTCAGAGGTAGTCCTTTTTCATACTAGATGTAGGCAACTACAGAGCCAACCCTTTTTCATGCTGGATGTAATTCCACAGAGCCAGTCCTTTTTCATACTAGATGTGGGTCTCTACAGAGCTAGTCCTTTTTCATACTGGATGTAGGCCACTACAGAGCCAGCCCTTTTTCATGTTGGATGTACTTCCACAGATCCAATCCTTTTTCATACTGGATGTGGGTCTCTATAGAGCTAGTCCTTTTTCATACTGGATGTAGGCCACTGCACTTATACCTGACCATGGGAGGCCCTATTAAATTGGGCACATAGATCTATATACAAACACACAACTCGCATGATAGATCACACAATTTACTCAGTTATTGAAGAATGAAACAGTGCAAAAATGGTTTGCAGCTATGAATGCTTTTCATTAATCAAAGAGTAATTAGATAGATAATTACAATGAAGTATAATGGCTTTAATAGCCACAAGAAATTTGAATCCACATGAGGAAGTTCGAATTGATTAGACTCTACTTGATTGTAGGTAACCAAGACCTTGTCTAAATCACTATCAGAGGACTCAATAGTTAACTAACCTTGTCTAAACCATAACCGGAGTTCATTGGAGCTCTAAAACACAACTTAAGTGTTACATTCAGTGTTGACTAAGGTTAACTGACTGTGGTAGGTGAGAAATGTGCCCCACATGAGTGCAGTAAAGTAAACCTAGCGCTAACTGAATGTAGAGGACTAGAATTGAATGTAACTGACTCCTAACTTAGCTTGACTAGTCATCAACTGAAGTGAACTGACCTTGGTTGATTTTGGCACTCCCAGTGGCTTCCTAAATTGTAGGGATTGGTCTAGGAGGCTCCTAAACTGATGCAATCAAGTGCAATCAATGGTAGTGAGCCTTAATTAGTGTTCCCCACACTTTAGTAACTGAAACACGTGCCCCAATTAGGCCAAGTGGACCCAATGGTGTTAATGACTATAAATAGACAGGATGGACTCCCGATTTAGACATATGACCAAATTTGGACAAGGGAGGATTAATAATCCTAACAGGCCCCGCCTACCACCATGTCAGAAGGGCACAAATCTTACATCTGACCATGGGAGGAACCAATCCTACCACCATAACAGAAGGGCACAAAACTTGCATCTAACCATGGGAGGAACCAGTCCTACCACCATGTCAGAATGGAACAACACTTATATCTGACCATGGGAGGCCCCACCTACCACCATGTCAGAAAGGATCATGGACTCATCACTTCCTTTTGGAAGGAACCTCTATCTGGAGAACACCAGGCTTCTCCTGGAAGTACTCAAACTTCACTCTAGACATGTTTAGCATAGAATCACATCAGGGCTAATTACATCCAAGGATAACCTGTGAGCTTCTCCAGGACCGATTACATCTGAGGAAAACATACAAGACTGTTTACATCTGAGCAACCTACGAGCTTCACCAGGATTTTATGCTCAGACAACTTGTCTCATCGGCTATGCTAGAACTCCCTCTTTTGAGAGATCTCAATCTAGATCACATACAGGAACTTCACTACTCCTCTATGCATCATAAAAAAATGCAAGTCAGATCAATCAAATCAAATAGTAGTTTTAAAAAAAAAATACTACCTCCCAAATAGCCGAGCAAGTAGCAACATATTTTGCCTCTGCTGTACTCAGCTCCATGCAGGACCCCTTCCTACTAAACCAAGAGATCACACCTGATCTCATACTGAAGTAGCACCTCGAAGTTCTCTTCCTATCAATGGCACTGCCTTCCCAATACGAATCCACATAACCCTCTAGGTTAATCTTCTGATTCATATCATACTTGAGCCCATACTCAACTGTACCCTTCAGGTACCTCACTGCATGCTTTTCAATCTTCAGGTGAAAATGTCTCAATGTGTTCACAGCAAAGAAAATATCTGGTCTCGTATTCGTCGGGTACACCAAGGAGAAAATCATCTAACGATACATCGTGGCATCAACTATCTTTGATGAAGCATCACTCAATAGCTTCAGGTTCAATGCCATAGGTGTGGTCATGGCCTTGCAGTCCATCATCCCGAACCTCTTCAGGATCTCTATTGCATACTTCCCTTGTCCCAGGGAGATTCCATCCACATTCTTCCACACCCCCATGCCTAAAACGTAGTGCATGATATCCAAGTCCTTCATATTGAACTCAGAAGCAAGTCTCCTTCTTGCAACTTTAATGAGTTCCTCTTTTCTGTCAAGAACAAGTGATCAAAATATAATAGGAGAATCACTGGTCTTCTGCCTTCAACTTTGAAACAAAGGTTGGAATATGCTTTACTCTCAGTAAATCCTAGAGCCATCAGTAATCTTTCCATCATGTAGGACCATTTCAAACCTTAGGATCTTCTACAGTCACTCCATTTGAATTGGAGCATCACTCTCCCTCTACCTTTCGTAGTCTATTTATTGAAACATTTTGTACTGGAGTGACAAGTAGCTTCCTCTGCTACTAATATTCTATGTATCCATCTAGGGTCACTGGATACAAAGATCCTCTATCTTGAAAGCGTTCTTATTGCACCCATATGTGAGCTTGTCATCCTCTATAGGCTTTCATCCTCAAACTTGTAGTAAAGGTTAATATCTTCATCACTCTAGGTGATCTTCAAGATCCTCATGTATTTTTTATCCCATGGGTGTCTTCTGAGCTCATACAAGGCCTTCTTTAATTTGCACACATGAGTCTGCCTGTCATGTGTCCTAACTTCTAGTGGTTGTAAATGTCTCTTCGTAGTCTATGCCTTGTTTCTGTGAGAAGCCTTGTGCTACGAATATTGCCTTGTATGCCATGATGTTTCCATCTACTACATGCTGGATCTTGTAGATCCATATGGAAGATACTATGGACTTCTCTTCAGGTCTTGATAATGCATCCTAGACATCATTCTTGTTGAACTGGTACTGTCCTTCCCTTTCTTCTTGACTACTTCTTCATAGCTTGCAAGGCTCTGCATCAATGATTTCGCTCAACAATGTCACATAACTGCACTATGTCTGAGACTTCTTTCTTTCTTTGAAAGTATCTTCATATTATTCTTCATTTTGTATTATTTCTCAAACTATCGTCACTTGTTCTTTGGAACAAGTCTCATCCTTACTTTCTTGCAGACGATTGTACGCGATCTTTCCTACAAGTAAAATGCATTAGTTGTATGGTTAGAAACATTTCATAAGGCATATTCATAATGGAAAATTATTATGCATAAATATATAATCATGCAACTATTTTATCCAATACAACATTCATCCATATCTCATGGAAACTTTCTAGATGCCTTCCATCTCTACCATGACATCATTGATATTGTGCACTAATCCAATATGTCAGCAAAGAGATTTCATTCTAGATAAGTAGCAATGAATATTTGTATATCACCATGGGCTACTTACCCATCACATGCATAATAGTAGTATATTGTCATTAATGCAAACATGCATAACACATTAACTGAAAACAAATGCATAACCAAATAATATCATGAAATGAAAATTGAATAGTTATATTTATTTGTTTCATGGGTAGACTCCTTCTTGAAACTTTAGCTTCATCATCTTCTTCATTTATGACAACATCATTTCTTATTCAAGTGCTAGGATGGATAAGAGGTTCTTCAAGAGTTGAGTCCTTTATATTCCTCATCGCTTGAGGGATCTTCTTTGGATTGTGAGAGATTGATCTTCAGTTGATCCCATTTTCTCTTCTCTTATTATGAATCGATCTTCTTCTTGTGTGTGCTCTTCCAAGAGTCTTCTGACTGTAATCACTTCCTTTTGGCACACATTCCTCAAATGAATAAATCCCATGATCTCGGGAGGCCATTCAAGGTAGTTATAACCATATCTTATTCTTCTTCGATTGCTTCGTCATAGCATAGAACACTTCCTTTTGGTGTCTTCAATGATGCCACATGAGGGATGAGATGATCGTTAATAGAATCTGCAATGATTCTCTTATCTCTAGCCTTGGCCTCATCTCCCTATGGCTCCTATACCTTTCTTACTGAAATACTGATCCAAGTCAATTTCTTCAAGGATCACAGAGTTCCTATACTTATTCTGATTTATATTCTTCTCTTCAAAATAGCTTGGTCAAGGAATCAACCATCTCTTTAGGTGTCTTTAGGGAAGACACATGTGGTATAATGTGATCCTCTTGGCCTTGACCAAGTTCTTCTTGTGTAAGGATTTAGCCTCATCTCCGTCTGGAACTGGAACCTCTCCACTTATGTAGGTGTCTAATTAATTTCCTTTAAGAACTAGTGAGATCCTATACTTCCATGCTTGGAATTTGTTAGGTTCACCAAGCTTGTCATCAAGCTGGTGTGATTATTCATTTTGAAATGAGAACCTCAAATGTAAATAGCAAAATATTAGATCTTACCGATTTGAGGTGTCCGTCCTGGTTCCGGATCTAGCTGATCTAGGGTTTGTCAGAGAAACCCTAATTTTCAAAACTTGGAATGTTTCATATATGATTGTATAGAAATATGGTCCTATTAAATTCTAGCTATCCAATGTACTCCTTTTTCTGAAATCAGTGGAGGGAAGCTCCTGAAACAGGAAGCCCTAGTTTTCCAATTTCTTATACAGAAATTCCTGATATTGTTTCTGCGGTATCTATGAAATTACTAACTCCTTTGTGTATAAAATTTAGTATTTGTGTATCCTAATATAACATATTTCCAACATGATAGGTTTTATCATAATTGGTTTCACCAATTGGGACTTATGATAGTTTTCCCAAGGTGACTTATTTCAGGACTGTTTAGAATAGCGAACTTGTACGGACTGCCACGTGTCACTGTTTCACCTTCGGGATCTGAAACTTTTACCATATAAATTAAAGGCTATGAACTATCTATAACATCTTGATAAATCCCATTTGGACCTTTGTAGCCATATATATATCAATTCTCCCTAGGTGTCTCATTTAGAGATGAATCCTGGAAGGGGATGGAACCCTGATTTGGAGGCATCGTATCTCCCAGAATATAGCGAATCAGAGGATGAAATGCTTGCAAGGGGTACATCAGGATTTTATATTCATCCTATGAAAATTTTGGCCCCTGAGACATCTTCAATCCTGAAATATAGCGAATGTACCAAAACTACCCATTTTAGTATTTGAGGGTTTTTCAGGCTTTGGGTCAAACTAGGGTTTGACTTTCTTGGACTTTTACTCAACAAAAAACTTAGACGTTGGTATCTAAAATTTTATTTTTATGAGGAGATAAGTTCTATCCTGGGCTCACTCAAAGATTCGTCTTCGGTGAAAAGCCCTAATTTCCTGCAACAGTGACTGAAAATGCCCAGAATCAAATTCTGTTTTGACAGAAAGATGCGCTATTCAATGGAGAGTTATCCTCTCCTTATTTTGCTGATGGATTGTGGAGAGAGACCCAAAAATTAAGAAGCCCTAGCTTCTGCAGCTGCACAGTGTCTTCTTCTCAGGTTAGCTCTGATACCATGTTAGATTTTTATCATTTAAGTAATATGATCTTAGGATCTTATCTGAAAGAATAACATGCACAACATTCAATCACAAGAGACAATAGACACAAATATTTATCCTCAGGAAAACCTTAAAGGAAAAACCCTCAACTTCCTCAGAGATAGAATGATCACCAATGGCAGCAGTAAAACCAAAAGATAGAAAGATGATCTCCAATAGTTGTTCTCTCTCTCTCTCACTTATGTGAGCTCCTCTTCTCTCACCTATGTGCTATAGCTGGGTGAGTGTGTGTCTCAAATGGAGAGGCTCACTCTCTATTTATACTATTTTCCAATTTGACAATTACTTACTATGGCCGACTTCTCTAAGAGATTCTAATAACCCTAGTGCCCCACAACTGTGGGGACTTTGCCCCCCGATCAACAAGGAGGGTTAAATTCAACTCAATTGTGGGGACTATTTCCCCGAATTACAACAGAGGGTTAACCTCAATGAATTTACATGACTTTATTATATTAATGACTCTCTTGATAGGAACATCGGGGTACACTGAAATACAAATGATTTTCCTAATAAGAACATCGGGGTACAATATAAGATATACAAGTGAATACATTCCGAAGTTACAAATACATCAACAATGGGCTCATGGATTGGATACAACACTAAGGTAAGATTCACCAACAATTTGTGGTAAGTTTAAGGATTTAGGATGACTGAGGGATTCATTTCTAGGATCGTTGAGCGTGGTACGTTAATTTTATAAGGCCGAGGAAAACATTACAATTATTCACTCTGATTTTTGTTCAAGACTTTACTTAGGTTAGTTTATGATATGTTTACCATAAAAACCTCTTTTCCACTAGTCATGGGTTTCCAATAACTGATATACATGTATAGTGCTAAAATTTCATTGTAAAAACCCTAACTATGGAGCAGGGTTATATTTTTATATTATCATCCAACTACAGAGCCTGTATTATACATAAATTACCTTTATCTAAGCTTGTATGTCATATGTCGTTCTTTTTCTTGAAAGGCCTTTTATCGACACTGTTTTAACTTCGTTTTAGCAACAAATTTATTATTAAATATTGAGAGTTTTCCTCACTTGAATAATCATCTATTGAAAAATAGGTTTCTACCTTTCATAAAATATTTGTTTGTCAATTTTTTTCTTTTAAAGATTACTATATGTGAAAATATAGGTAAATATAGGTCAAGCATACAGATTTTTATTAACACCATGGTTAAAGAACTATTGTCTTCACAAACAAAAATACGAATTCATATATTTTCATTCCATATTCCACAATTCATGAAGGCAAAGTTGTTTGGTCGTGGCTCCATCTAACTTTCTTCGAGTGACGTGAGCTTGTACGAGTTTGAACAAGTTAGAATAAAAGGTTCTAGGGTTTACATTACTCCTAATTCAGTTTAAAAGAAAAATATTAGTTCGACATATTTGGGAATATTAATCCAAAACTGTAATTCCCTATACACATATGTAAAGATCCAATTTCTTCATGATACTAATAGAAATCCAGAACATAACATAGCCTGTAAATTCATACATAGATAATCCAATGTATATATGTGTGTATGTATATGTATAGTTATACACAATATTTCTTTTGTTTATTATTTCAATATTCTCTTCACCATATGCAATTATTATATTTAGTCGATTCAAATTCTTTTAAACTAGCTATGCAATATTTCATAAGGGAACAACCTGAAAATTCATAACTAAATATAGATAAAGAAACTCATTAGAAATTTATATGGATTTGGTATAAATATTTTCTCGTTTGAATTCAACAATATACCTCCCAATTGTAGAACACAAGAAGTAATCCTATGCTTCTTGCTAGTTCACCCTTGAGCCAATGCACATTTCCAAAAGGGAAGATAGAAATCGATTTTCTTTTACAATGAGAAAATTCTTTAAACCTATTTAACATTGTTTCTCACTTAAGGGTCAAACCCTGGTTTGAATTTTGGGAAGATACTTCTAGTTGTGTCCCGACTACAGCTCAGAGATACCAATGGTATCTCTCATTGCTCAAAACATTGGCTTGTTTGTAGTATCTGGATTACCTATCAATACTTCGTATTGGTACACAGTACATGTCTACTATATTTCAAAAATCATATGCTGTGTAAATTCACCTCCTAGTGAACTCCCCATTTCCAAGTAATGGACTCCTCTTTTTCAACTTTTTCTTGCCTTGAAACTTCCATCCCTTTTGTTACATCTTGTTAGGGATATCCTCAAGTCTTGGTTTTCTTATTTATTTGTTTGTTATCTTCTTTTAATTATTATTCTTCTCTTTTCTTTCTTACCTATTGGAATATTTCTTGAATCTCTCTCTATTTGTTGAATTAATGAATAAAATATAACACGACCATGACTAATAATTGTAACTAACAAAACTTATAATCTCTAGTTTTTTTCTAGTCTACTTGGATAATTTTTATCCTTATTACATATATACATAAAATAAATATGGATGAATTTGGGGTATTGCATTCCTCTTCCCCTTTAAATAAGTCATCCTCGGTGTTGACTTTATTTACTATAATAGGTGAGGATAAGCTTCCCTCATTGCATCCTCTAATTTCTCGAATTCCTCCCAAGGTTCAAAATGTTTCCATTACACCTTTACTTGAGCAATGGTTTTTTTTCTTAGTTGGGTCTCCCTCATGTCCAGAATACATACTGGTTCGGACTGAAGGTCCCCTTCTGGTTCCTCCAGGAAAAAAATTCAATCAATTATATGTTTAGCATCATGTACATAAATTTTAAGAAAAGAAACATGAAATACATTGTGAACTTTTAGTAAAAGTTGGGAGTGCCAGTTGATAAGCTACAAGTCCAATACAAGCCAAAATTTGAAAGGGTCCACAAAATCCGGGGTCTAGTTTTCCACAGTTACCCAACCTCAGAGAACTTCTTCGGGGTCTAAATTTTAGATAAACATGATCCCTAGCATGAAATTATTTGGGTTTTATTTTTATGTATGCATAAATTTTATGTCGATCCTACACTTACTTTAAGTTCTTCCTTACAGTATTTATTATGTCTTCCATTTCTTTTAGCATTTTAGGTCCAAATATGACTGGTTAGTAGAATCATTCCAAGTAACAGGTGTAGAACATTTGTGCCCATATAAAATTTCAAATGGACTCATTTTAGCTGAAGATTGATAGTTGTTATTATAAGAAGATTCTACAAGGTGCAGATAATTTTCCCATTTTGAGGGTTTGCTCATTACATACATGTGTATCATGTCTTCTACTACTTGATTAGTTCTTTTTGTTTGTTCGTCCATTTGAGGATGATAGATTTGATCCTTCTTCCAAAACATCCAAGGGATCACTCTTTCACACACTAGTAGAGTAAAGAGAAGAATCATGGAAGAAAAATGATGAGAGATGGAATATATTCTCTTCAACAGTATTGATGGCAACAACTTGTATCTAGTCATCATGAAAAACAACTTCATGAAAAATAGAGGAAGCCACAAAGGAACAAAGTTGAAATGGATCATTTGTTGAATCTTCTACCAATTCTTCATGTACGTGCAAACAACACTATTTGAAATTCCTTACTTCAACAAAATGCTTGAGAAAGGCCAAAAGGAGAAACCAAATGACCAAAGGTAATAATTGGAAGCAACAATGGTAATTGTTTTGCATGAGACTATCTCTGATACCATGTAATATTTTGGAATGCACAACATCGCAACAAAAGTTCTGAGACATGTGACATTCTAGCCTAGATCTAGATAGAAAAAAAAACTCACTTAGAATTATTTAGAAAAATAGATATCAAGAATAGAGAAGAAATATTGGATAGAACACTAGAGGAAAATCACTCCAGTGGGAAGTTTTCCACTATGTTTATTGAGAAAAAACCTGGTACAATATATAGACATTATTACATGAAATACCTTGGGTAAATACCATGGTATATCAAATACCATGGGTCTAACAAATCATATGAGTAGCTCGCATTAATGTTGGCTTATCTTGACTAATTCCCCCAAACTATGATATTGTGCCAAGTGTAACTCCAATTAGTGGCCATAATGAGGTGAAATGAACCTAGATGGACCATGGAGTGGTTAGGCTAGTCAACAAATGTTAAAGGAACCATCATGAGGGCGCTAGAACTAGTTTAGTGGCTTATTTTGGGACCATTAATGAGCAAATTGACCAAATCCTCAAGAGGGCACACCCAAACTCCTTAAAATAGGGAAATGCAATAACTACCCCATAAATGGAGCATAGAGGGTCACATTGACTCCATATAACAAGGAAAAGAGTTTGTAAGTGGAAAAATAAGATTTTATGGCATAACCAATAGTCTAAGTGGGTAAAATGTGGAAAAATTAGGATCCAAGACACTAGATTAGGAACTAGAACCATTTTCACATGGAACAAATTACACTAAACACTTGGAACCTTATGAAAGATTATTAACCACGGTCTAGATGGGAAATATGTTCCAACATGATTACATTGTGATTTGTGATTTTTTATTATGTTAATAGTTACAGCTACCAAACCCCTTTTATTTTTTAAAAGCTTTGTGTGTAACACTACTAGAAACCTCTACCTTGTAAAAAAGGACATAGATTCATTCCTAATTTAGGTTTCAACAATTTTAATTAAAATATAGAAACAATTAACTTAAATTCATTACAATACTATTCCAATAACCCACAACTATTTTAGTCGTTTCCTATATGAACTTAACATATATGAATAAGGTTTGAACTTCACCTAGGAATTTAGTTAAGGTGGTTTGTTTAGGTGAAGCTTACTTATTCATGAAGGTTTGAACTTCACCTAGGAATTTACCTAAGGTGGTTTGTTAAGGTGAAGCTTACTTTATCATTAACTAATACATATGTACCTGTTTCTCCCGTGTGTGCATGGTTTGGACATTACATAGCTCTAAGGGTACCAACTATTAAACAAGGCTACTAATGAAGGTTAACACAGATCCAGAATTTCCACAACTAACGATTAAGTTTCTCTATTATCCATGTTACATGCTTGAGAAAGTGCAATGAAATTCAATACTTTTTCGAGCAGGTTTCAAAAGCTAAAGTTGTATGGTTCTTTTATTAAACTATATCAATCAGCATTGGATAAGGTATCGATGTTCGTGAATAAGTTGTACAACCATAAGTCATTAAATAACCTTTTAGGACAAAACAAGTTAACTTGTGAAGTGTTAATAGCTACATAAAGATTTATTTTAGGTATTAGGAGATATTCTAGTTCGCAAAGTTTCCCATTTTGTATTTTCTATTGATCCTCTATCAGGTTTTTCCTCTCCTCGAAGCTGCTATGCATCCTTGTTAGTCAAATTATAGATCAAATGTTGCATTTAAGGTAGCCTTTGATGCAGCTAAAAAGTGAAAGCTCAAAAGGAGTCTCTGCTTCTAACAAATTTATACATACAGATACAAGTTATTAAGAGTTCACACATAGATTACTGCTACAAGGTTAACATTGCTTCTCTTTATTCCACAAGTAAGATTTTCTTTTATCATTTCAAAAATTCATTGTTTTTTAGCTATTACAGTTTGAAATTTTAATTATCAATCTTTGGTTTATTTACAACTTCTTTATTCTTTGCATAGGAAAAGAGTTATGCTCATGGGCTCGTGGATTGGATACAACACTAAGGTAATATTCACCAACAAATTGCGGCCAACTTAATGATTCAGGATAACTGAGGGATTCATTTCTAGGATCATTGAGCATGTTATGCTAACCTTATAAGGATGAGGAAAACATTACAATGATTCACTCTGAGTTTTGTTCAAGACTTTACTTAGGTTATTTTATGATATGTTAACCACAAAAACCTCTTTTCCACTAGTGATGGGTTTCCAATAATTTATAGACATGTATAGTGATAAATTTTCGTTGTAAAAACCCTAACTATGGAGTAGGGTTATATTTTTATATTATCATCCAACTACAGAGTCTATATTATACATAAATTATCTGTATCTAAGCCTGTATGTCACATGTCGTTCTTTTTCTTGAAAGGCCTTTTATCGAATCTGTTTTAACTTCATTTTAGCAAAAAATTTATTGAGTAAATATTGAGAGTTTTCCTCACTTGAATAATCATCTATTGAAAATTAGGTTTCTACCTTTCAGAAAAGATTTGTTTGTCAATTTTTTTCTTTTAAAGATTACTCTGTGTGAAATTCTGGGTAAATATAGGTCAAGCATATAGCTAGTTATTAAAAATGTGGTTAAAGAACTATTGTCTTCACAGACAGAAGTATGAATTCATATATTTTCATTCCATCTTCCACAATTCATGGAGGTAGAGTTGTTTGGTCTTGGATCCATCTAACTTTCTTCGAGCGATGTGAGCTTGTACGAGTTTGAACAAGTTAGAATAAAAGGTTCTAGGGTTTACATTACTCCTAATTCAGGTTAAAACATAAATATTAGTTTTACATATTTGGGAATATTAATCCAAAATTGTAATTCCCTGTAGACATATGTAAAGATCCAATTTATTCATGATACTAATAGAAATCCAAAACATAACACTGCGTGTAAATTCATACATAGATAATTCAATGTGTGTGTGTGTGTGTGTGTGTGTGGTTATACACAATATTTCTTTTGTTTATTCTTTCACGATTCTCTTCACTATATGCAATTATTATATTTAGTCGATTCAAATTCTTTTAAACCAACTATGCAATATTTCATAAGGGAACAACCTGAAAATTCATAACTAAATACAGATAAAGAATTTCATTAGAAACTTATATGGATTTGGTATGAATATTTTCTCGTTTGAATTCAACAATAGACCTCCCAACTGTAGAACACAAGAAGTAATCCTATGCTTCTTTCTAGTTCACCCTTAATCCAATGAACAATTCCTGTTGTAATCTCACAGATCACATAAGGTTACCAATAATACATACTAAAACATACATATAAAACAGAGACAAGAGATAAGAACAAGTAGGTGAATTAACAGATTATATTACATGAATGAGTCCATACAATACAGAGAACTGAACTAAGTTCTCATATGGCTCAACAGCTTAATATATATGATTACAAAACAATTACAAAATAACTACCTGTCGGTTCGGTGAACCGACATGACCTTAAGTGGCCGACCTAATCTCTAGTTTAGTCGGCCGACCGATCGACTTAGTTGGTTGATCGACTAAGTCAGCTCATCTACTTAGTTGGCTGAACAACTAAGTCGGCTATTGTTCAAGTCAACTTATCGAATTGCTCCTTCTATATCTCCCCCACAAACAAAACATTTCTTCATCCCAAAGAAACAGGGAGGTAAAAAAACTCTTCCTGTTCTGATCTCAATAGTTATTGCGTTGTTCCTTGTCTTCATGGGCTATGAATTCTGATGGTCGGTCACTTCTGTACACAGAATTCGATAATGGCTGGTGCTGTTACTGTGAGGTGGTGTTGGAAATCTGTCCAACTCTGCAAAATCTTCTGGATGTCAATGGTAAGTGTGTTCAAGCTTCATAAGATCGGCATATTTTCTGAGATGGAGACTTCTGCTATTCTCTCCATGTTGGGACCCATAAACTGGTCCTTCTCCTCTGCAGTCTCAATAAGTCGTTTTATCTGTGGATAGATGATGTCAACTTTTTCTAGATTGGGAATAGGTTGTTGCACCCACTGATGTGCTTCTTTCTTCGGTCTCTACAGCTTGGTTGTTTCAAGCACTATTTGTTCTTCTATTGTGGTCCTTAGTGCTTCCTCAGTGGTTTTTCTGCTTTCCAATGCCTGGATCCCTTGTTGGGTCTACTAAGTTTGTTGATAGACTTTCCCATAGTAAGCAGGCCAGTCTCTCAGTATTTCTTCACTTATGACAGACTCCTCCATGTGATCCTGCAGCACCTTTTAAGCCTCCAAAAAGGCGGTGTGTTGTGCCATTAGGAGTCGGGCAATTTCCTCTTTTTGTTCCTCCTTTGTTTCCTAGATCTGTGCTTTGAGGGCCGACACCATGGTTTCAAATAACTAATAGGCCCTTTTGAGTGGTTTGTCTGTGTCGACCTCTACAGGGCCCAGGATGACTAAATGGGCCAGGTTCCTGCATTTGGTGAGAAACTCGACCTGTTCTGTGTTTTAGTCATCGAGTTCCTTCCGTATCTGTTCGCTTCTTGTCTTTATTTCTGCTGCTAGGGTCTTGAGGAGTTTTCCTATCTTTTTGTTAGTCAGTGAGCTTGCATCCTTCAATCTGATCTGTACCTTTGATGGTTTTCCATGATGCTCCTTCTTCTGCTTCTCCTTCCTCTTCTTATGCTTTTCTTTCTCTGCTTGTGTCGGCACCTCTGTACCTGCAAAAGTCGAGTCGGGATATTTGGTTTGTGGGATAGTGGTTGATGGTTTCTCTAGTTGGGGGGGTGGGACGACTGCTGCCTCTGGTTGTTTAGATGGGAGGGGTACAGAATTTGACGCAGTTGGTGCTGATGGTTGTGGTGGGCCTTGCTCTGAGTCGGGGGTGGTGGTGATGGTGATAGAGTTGGTGAGTGGTCGGGGGTGATTGGGTTGGGAGAAGTGTGGGTTATTGGTGGATTGTCGGGCCGACGAGGTGAGTATAAGTTGGAGAACATTTGGTTAATTTGTCGGGCTATGTCCTCCTCAGTTTCTTCTCCACCGGTCGGTGCAACGGCTGGTAGGTTGGGTTGGGGTACGATCGGGGTGATAGTCGAGGTTCGACGTGTAGCCACTTCATCTTTCTTGTCAGGATTTCTCTCGAAAGTCAATGTGATGGTTGCAAAGGTTTTGTACTAGGCTTCATGTCCTGGTTGGTACCCTCCGACCATGAAGAGAGGTGCTTTTGTGGAGATCTTATGTGTCGACGTAAATATTTCAGGCAGCTTCTCAATGAATGCCTACAAATATCTGTCTTTGTCAAATTTTCCCTTCACTGCTTCCGACATCACACTTTTGCACAAGTCGAGTGGACTTACTGACTGATGTGCCAGTGCTTGCTGCTTGGTTACTTTCATCGGTGATGGGGGTGGGGGCGTCGACACCAAATCGACAACATTTTTAGGCATCATCGTGTGGATGGTCTTGGCTTTCTTTGGTCGACCCATTAGGGCTCCTGCCTCGATGAATATTTGGAACTAGGCTTCGACTAGTACCTTATTTGCTGTGGCATCCTCTATTATGTCAAGGGCCATGGCTGCCAGTTCCTCCTCATCGTCTGAGGAGTCTGAAAGGATAAGCTTGCACTTACATTTTCTTTGTTGTTGTTGTTGTGTCTTTATTTTCTTCTTGGCCTCTATTATCTCTTTCGATAGTTTTCTAATGATGCTTTTTGTGACAGTGTACTCTGGATTTTCTGGCTCTGTCTCTCCCCTTGGCTCCTGGGTTGGGATGAGACTCTTTGCAGCCGGAGTAATTTCCCACTGCTCTGGCTGTGGCTCTGCTATCTGGGGTTCTACCCTCTTTGTGGTCGAAGGTTTGATATTTATTTGAAGTCGTCCAGTGTGTTTGACCGGTGTCTCCTCCGACACAAAGGTGCTAATATAGAGGTTGAGCTCATAGTATTCCTCTTTTTCCTGGTCGGTGAGCGGATCCTCGATCGAGAAGTCAATCTTCTTTGCTGCTGCTGGTACTCGTATTTTTGTTTTATCCTGTCAAGACAGCTCCTGAAAGATCTGGTCGAAATATGGATAGTAGTCGAGGGATTTGGCATTTGATTCATCGCCCTACATGTACCACACCGAGGTATGGTCGATTTCTAGCTGAATGTGGGATTTTGTCGATAGATTTCTTCAGATGTTTTGAGGCACCCTCCATCTAGTTGTGCGGACTTTGAGTTGTTGAAGCCAGTTCTCCAATAGCACTTTCCCATTCTAAAGTTCCTGTAAGGTTCCTCTCTAGGAGAATGGTTTGAATCTCCACATGTGGAACCTTGACTGTTCCTGAAAAATTGGATTCCCCTCTGGGCAAATATGGTACGTGACTATCCATAAGATTAAGGAGGGGAACTTGATGATTCCCCCCATTTCTTGACATCTTTCACAGATGGTCTTGACGATGTAGGTGACATATTCATCCTATTTGTATATCCTTCCGTCTGTCGCAATGGTGTTGACAGCTTCTAGAATGTCCAATTTAAGGTCGCTGCCTCAACTTGATAGGGTGAGTGTTATTGCAATTATTTTGGCCACAATCTGTGGCATTCGGGTTGTGATTTGGCTAATGATCAACCCCTTCAAGTTCTTCCCTGAAGATGACTCGGCGATCTCTTCGACCAGTCCTTCTTTGATACAAACTGGTACTGGGCTTCCTTCATTGGAGAGATCGATCAGCTTGGAGATAACTTCTCCATAAATATCAACCGGTTGGTCGAAGTAAAACTGGCCATTGTGGTACCGGCTGATGATGAATTTGACAGCGGTTTTCTTTGTGCCACAAAGCTGGCCATGAGTGGTGCATTGACATAGTTAAATATAGTGTTGTATTTAACTTTCTCCGAAGCTTGAGTGGGATTCTTGTTGACATAAGCCCATTCTTGCATCTCCGTCTAGAGTTTCTGCCATGAGCTTTCATGTACCTTAGCATTCTTAATGTACTTTAGCCTGCGGACTAAAGGTGTATCCGCAGCCTGTAGTTCCTTGGATTTGGTCGAGGCTCGAGTTTGTTTGGGTGCCATTGTGTCGATCTGGTGGTCTATTTCACTAAGGTTTTCTCGGATTTTAGTCTATTGGACGCTTTGATGCTCTCTCTGTATGGATTGCAGTGAATGATCCTTTGGCGGTATAGTATTTATAGGTGATGCTGTGGATGTGTGTGTCGATGGGTGCATTAGTGGCGGGCGTGATGTTCCAACTAGAATACCTGAGTCTACATTAATGGTGAATTGCTTTTAGTGCTCGATGTCATGAATGCGTGATGGGACTATCGAGGTTGTCGGTTGATGTCGATGATGAAAATGGTCGATGGAAGCAGTCGGTCGATGCAAATGGTCGATGGTGTTATGTCGATGGGCATGATGTCGGCTGTCGAAATGGTAATTTCCTGTCATAGTTTTCTGTATGTACGGTATTATTTTGCTTTTTGGATTTTTATGTTTTTATAGCTTTTGGTTTACAGTTATGGTCATTATAGGATTTCTTTTTCTTTGAAATATTTCTAGTTTCTGTAGCGTTTTAGTCGGACTCCGTTAACGAGTTTCCGAAATACTATGCCCTGTAGTGTCCTTAGTCAGACTGATCCATTGGGATGTGTCTCTTCGACAATGTAGGCTCCCATCCATTATGTATGGAGATTTTTAGGTTTACCTTTTACTCGACTATTGTATAGTAAAGCAAGGTCTCCTACCGACAAGTTTTTGTTCTTGATGTTTTGGTCGTGCCATGCTTTCTATTGTTGTTTTTGTATTTCTTGATGTTGTATTGCCATGAGTCGGTGTTCTTCAAGTTTGCTTAGTTGCAATAGTCGGTCCTTTCTTCCTTGTTCAACATCGACATGTAGGATCTCTGCGATGATAGGTGTCTGTTGTTAGAAGTGTAGTGGAACTACTGCTTCTTGTCCATAGACTAGTCGAAAAGGAGTTTGGTCGGTCGATCGTTTGTATGTTGTTCTGTATGCCCATAATACTGCAGGTATTTTCTCATCCCAGTCATCCTTATCAGCATTGCATATTTTAGTTAGTCCTCTTGTTAATGTTTTATTAAATGCTTCAATCGCACCATTCGACTGAGGATGGTATGCTATGCCCCGACAATGGTCGATTTGGAACTGGTCGGTTAGGGTTTTGATAGTTCTATTGATGAAGTGTGTTCCCTGGTCACTAATTAGGGTTAGTGGACATCCAAATATAGTGATGATATTCTCATAGATAAAATTAGCAGCTATCTCACTAGAACATGTGTCGACTAGTTCAGCCTCTGCCCATTTAGTTACATATTTGACTTCAGTTATGATATACCTTGCACCTGTCCTTTTTGCTGGTATAGGAAATGGTCCTATGAAGTCTATGGCCCAGATTTCAAATGTCAAGCTTGGGTTCACTAATATCAAAGGCATTTCTGTACTAGGCAGGGGTCGACCTAATCGTTGACATTTATCACATCGACTGACAAAATTTTTGTAATCTTTGTGGAGTGTCGGCCACCATAACCCTGACTATTGGATTTTCTTTGTAGTTGTATCTGCTTGGAAATGTCCTCCTGCAGGTCCATAATGTGCTTCATACATAATGTTGTCTCATTCATGTTCTAGTACACACCTTCTGAGGATGTCATCTAATCCCATTTTTTATAAGAATCCATTTATAAGACTGAATGGTGCAGCCTTCATAGCTAAGATATGCTTCTTCTTTGTAGTCAGTCCTTTTGGTGCATGTCCATCTTCCAAGAACTAGGCTATTTCTTCTAATTCTGCTGGGACTGCTTCTATCTGAAATAAATGTGCATCAGGTAAGTCATCGTCGACTCCTGTTGGTTCTTCTCCTGTGTCGATTCAGGATAAATGGTCGAGACCGACATTTAACTTACCTGGTCTAACAACAACTTCGAATTCGAATTTTTGGAATAATAGTAGCCATCGACAAATCCTTCCATGATGTAGTGGTTTATTGACAAGATATTTAAGTTCCTGATGGTCTGTATAGAATATAAATGGGTTAGCTAGAAAATAATGTTGATATTTTTGTAGTGCAAATACCATTCCTAATGCTTCTCTTTCTGTTGTCGAATAGTTTCTTTCAGCCTTGTTTAATTTTCTGCTACTGTAAACTATAGGATAATCCATTCCATCATCTCCAGGTTGAGTTAAGATTGCTCCTATTGCTAGGCCTGATGCATCAATATGAACATGGAATTTGAGCGACCAGTTTGGAAACCTTAGAATTGGTGCTTCGACTAGTTTTCTTCTTAATTTTTCGAATGATATATGGCACTCCTCTGTCCAGCTGAACTCTTGATCTTCCCTTAATAGTTCTTCAAGTGGATATGTCATATCTGAATAATATCTTATGAATTTTTTGTAATAGCCTATGTGGCCAAGTAACACTCTGACTTGTTTTGAGTTTACTGGTGGTTTTATGTCAAGGATAATTTTGAATTTTGCAAAGTCGACCTTAATACCTTCTTTACAGACAATGTGCCCTAGTAATATTCCTATCGGGGTCACAAATATGCATTTTTTTATGTTTAGGGATAGTTGAATTTGTCGAAATCTCTCTAACATAAGTCTGATCCATTTGCAATGATCCTTTAACATGGATTATATTGTCCAATCATCAAAGTATACTGCCATGGTCTTATAGATATATTCCTGAAATGTTTTGACAACAATTCTAGAGAATACTGCAGGTGCATTTTTTAATCCAAAAGGCATAACTTTGTAATCAAATGACCAAATTCACACACAAAGGTTGTTTTCTTCTAGTCTTCTTTAGCTATTGGCACTTGCTTATAACCTGATAATCCATCCATAAATGAGTAGCATTTATGTCCCACAACTTCATTTAAGATTTCATTTGCATAGGGAGTTGGAAATGGGTCTGTCAGTGTTACTTTTTTTAGTTCTTTGAAGTCGACACAGATTCTCAGTCTGGTCGGATCATGTTTCTTAGGCTGTACAACCATTGGACTTTACCATTCTGATTGGTCGATAGGATAGATGATGTCTAATGTGATCATGTTATCAATTTCTTTTTTGACTATCTCTTTATATTTGTGAGCTAGTTTATATGGCCTTTCCTTCACAGGTTGAACATCAGGTTTAGTGTCAATCTTGATTTCTCCCATTTCGTGGACTAAGCCTTTGAGGTCTTTATAGTCTCTAGCAAAGACATCTTGGAACTCTTTTAATAAGTTCACTATCTTTGTGGTCTGCTCTTCACTCCAATAGTCACCAATCTTTGCCATTTTTGGTCGATCATCATTTGAGATGTCAAATTCTCTAGTTTTGACTTTAGCATCTAGCCACTCTGGTGCTTTAGCTTCATTGATTGGTCGACTTCCTTCTTTGAACTGTGAGAATGTGGCAGGGAAGTCGGATGCAGTCATTCTGTCGGTATCCTGTTTGTCGGTTGTTTCTACTTTAAGGATTGTATAGATAGGTTTCGTCATTTTGACATGGTTTGATTTCCATTTAAGGCTTTTGATTTTTGTGTTTTCATTTTCTAACTGTAATACTGTTGACTGTGTTTTTGTCCTTGTTTGTATAGTGTTGCATTTCATTGTCTGCCAATTATATTTTAAGGGTTTGTTTTCGGTTGGCTATATAAATTCTTTAATTTGTTTTGTTGTTTTGATCAAGTTTTCATTTTGTGGTATAAAGTTGAAATCTTTAATGAAATTTTCCTTGAGTTCATACCATAAGAATGTTTCACCTTGTGCTTCCTCCATTTTATACCATTTGTTTGGTAAGTCAACAAGGGTTAATGGGAATAGGTGTGGCCAAGCTCGTTCATCCTTGTATCCAAGTCTTCTCCACTCTTTTTCGCGTGTCTTAATATGATCTTCTGGGTTCTGACCTTGAGTGAATATAGGGATTTGAGCTTGTTGGGTTAACTTCTTCCCTCCAAACCTTTTGAAAAAATAAGTCAAATTTGTTGTCCAGGTCTGTAGTCTTGTCTGATGGGTATCCCACCATCTGGCAGCTTGTCCTGTAAAATTTTCTACTAGGCTTTGAAGTTGGCCATGTTCACAAATATTTTTGGAAAGTTGTTATACATGCATGAATGGTGATTCTCTTTCCTTGTATCTTGGTATTTGTGTAGTATTTACATTGGTAGGTTGTAAGGTAAGGTATTCCCTAATTTTTTTCTCAAATATTTTGGGACAATGGACACTATGAAGCACTGTTGGGTGGGCTTTTTCTGCACTTTTTGAATAGTCCAACACCCTCTTGCTTGTGTTTCGTAGTTCTCGATCTCCCAATCATATAATTCTACATATGAATTATAACTGACTGAGTCTTGGTTGCCTAAATAAAGTTCTCCATGGATATTCAGTTTTGTATAATCTGCATTGTTTTGGATCTGGTAGAGTTGTCGGATGTCAACTTCTTCATCAATAGGTACAGTCCAAGGTTCTCCTTGAGATGGATGAATGGGTACAATGACCTTTTGTCCATTCCCTTTTAGTTTGATCCTCTCTTTGTCCAGGGATATCGATGCTTTCATCTTTCTACCCCAAGGTCGACCTACTAATGCTGGGAAGGAACTGGATCCTTCCTTAGGGTCAATGATTTCGAAGTCGACCTTGGTCGAGATTCCTTTTATAGTGGTGTCAATGTTTTTCCAGACTCCAATAGGTTCAATTAGGCCCAGGTCGGCCAGTTTTAGGTATATGCCTGACTCATAGAGTCGAGGTCTACTCATTTGTTCCTAAGTTTCATGAGTCATGATGTTTACTTGTGATCCAAAGTCGAGCACTACTTGTCATACATGGTATCCTTCGATTTCTAGGTCGACAATTGGGTCGGCATCGCTTTTGTCTTTTTTATTTAAGCTGTAGATGTTCTTAGTTTGTTTTTAAGAGTTGTTATGTTTTATTTCATATACCAAATCAATGAACTGAGATACTGAGTTGTCTTTTTGTACGAGCTGGATTAATTCATTTATTGTGTTATGTCGATTGTCATTAGCTTGTTCTTGTTGTGCAAATTCTTTGAATACATTGGTTGCTTTTTTGTATGTGTGTTTTTCTTTAAGTGGATCAGGATAGACATTTTTCTCTTTTATTTTGTTGATCCTTGGGTTATCACTTCCTGTTTCTGTTCCTTGTCGAGTGACAATATGCAAGTTTTTTGTGTTTATTACATCATTTTTTTGCACACACGACAAGACATTAACATTTTTCTTTGTATTAATTTTTTCCAAAATGGTAGGGCAATCCTCTAGTGAATGATACCCTACTACACAATGAGTACAAAATTTGAGGTTAGTTCTGTCTTTATATGAACAGTCTGCATATCGATGTCCCTCATAACATGTAAAGCACTGGATGGGTCGACGTGGTCGGTTTTCGTGATTCCCAGGGAATTGACCTCTTCCTCTATATCCTCCAGATCGGTTGTCGTACCGGTGCTTGTATCGTCGTCCGTCATACCTCTGACCATTTTGATCATTTGGTAAATTATTTTGCTCGTTATGTTGTGCAACTGCGTTGGTTTGGTAGACTGCCTGATAATTCTGTCAGTTCTTCAAGTTCAAATGACAGTCGGCCGTATTATGATTTTTAGTGTCGCAAATTGCACACCAGGATGCCTTGCCATTATTCGTGTTGAACGGGCAATATTTTGTCGAGTGGTCCCTGTGTTCCTGGAATATGTCGCAAAAACATTTTGTTTGTATGAATCGAACGTCCTGTCAGCTGTATTCCTGTCGACAGTTATCTTTGGAATGCCTGACCGTTGAGCACTTTGTGCACCAGATCTCCTAATTTTTGAGGTTTAACTCCTTTAAATACTTATGTACACTCTCGAGCTATTCCTCTAATCGATGATCAGTAGCGTAGGTGGGTATGTCTTCATCCATATCCACTTGGAGAGATTTTTTGAGCGCATCATCGTAAGATTTGAATGTTTCTAGACTGATATGTCGGTGGAATTTCTAAGATAACCCTGCAAGAAACCACTGGATTAGTAATTGTTCATCTATAACATAGTCCAGTTGGCTCAAAAGGTCTTTCCATCGCTTATCATAGTCTCAGACAGTTTCCCCTGGCTTCTGTGATGTGGTTTTCAGTTTTTTCGCTGGCAGGTGTTTTACATCTAGAGTTTTGAAAAATGATAGAAATTGCACTTTAATCTCAACTTTGGTTGCTCTAGGTTGTCTTTCCGAAAAGGTCATATACCAGGTTAAAGCCCTTTTCCTCAAGGAACCGGTGAACTGTGCCATTTGTCTATCTTCGTCTGTAACTTGGTTGGCCTCCCAAGTCGACTCGCAGATGAACTAGTGTCATCTGGGATCCTCATCTCCCTCATATAGAGGAATGTGTGCTGATCCATGACCCATGTTTGAATCACTGTCGCTGCTCTCAAGAGGTGGCATTGGTGGAGGTGGGGGTAGTGGGGTTATTGGTTTATTCATCTCTGCGGGATTATGGTTGAAGAAACTTTCGTTCCCGTCAGTGTTTGAGTCTTCTTCGACCTGCAGTTGGTTGATGTTGACTTTTGCTGTCAATGGCCCATTGCAACTATTTGTATGCAGTTCTGAATCTTCTGTGTCTTCTAAAGTTGTGTTTGGCATGGGGGGTTCTCCTTCATGCGTCTGTAAGAGTAAGTGGATACTTCAGTTGGAGGGTACCGCTTGAAAGGTAACCCAATTTCCTTCCTTTGGTCGACGTATAATGAGGTGTCGTCTAGTGTATGTTTCATCGTCTAGTCAAATCTATATACCAAAGTCACTAGCTCATTGTTGGAGGTCCTCTTCGACAATAGTTTGTATCCTGGTACACGGGTTCAATGGAGAGAGGGTTGTTCCTTCATGGGGAGCTCTTAATTGGAGAGATTTTGGCTGCTCTATCCACAGTTCTTCCTCCATAGGGGACGCCTCTTTTCCCATGCCTTCTTCATGTCGGTCATGACCCGAATTTGCTGGATTCTCTTCCTGGTCGGTCTCCCTATGACTTCTTCCTCTATGCAGCGCTAATGCTCTTTCCCGTCTTGCTTCCCTCCTCTGTTGTCTCTCATCCCTCTCTATCTTCTGAATGTCCGACATACTATTTTGTGATACTATTCTCTTGATTTCATTTTTGGTCGACTTCTCATTATTGGTGAATGGTATCTGCTTCTAGTTGACTAGAATCCACTCTACTTTATCTCGACATATGACCAGCTACCCCCCCATAGCCTACCTGATGCTTTTAAAAAGCCCGTATAGTTTGGTTTATTTGCTGAGAAAGTATTCCCACTCCCTTTCTGCAATGAATTTTTCCCACTTCCGTTGCTTTTCCGCCTAGTTAGAGTTTGATGGCAATTCGTGAAGTGATGGACGAAGTTTGACAATATGTGCTACTCCCTTCCCGATCAGGAATTTGAACAGCAAGGTTGGTAAGGAGCACAGAAATTGCTCAGTGGAGTCTATGTAAAATTTCTCCTTGATGGTTTCCACCGAAGTTCTGTTTTCGATGGCTTGTTCCTCACAGAAGTCGTCGACGATTTTCTCAAACCACTCCGACAAGTTTGTTCTACCTCCCCGGATCCATTTTTTCGGCAACTGTTGTTCTTTAGTCCCTTCTGGCTTTCTCATCGAGGATTTTCTTCAGAATTTGGGGCACTCATTCGACAAAATTTTCATGCGTTTCTATGAAAAATATTTCTTTTGCTTCTGCGATTGTTAATCTGTTCCTTCGTGCGTAATTCTACAAATAGTTTGCAACTTTACGTTCCCACCAGTCCTTGATCTCCTACTCTGGTATCATTTGTTTGCATACATTTCAGACATGTACTACCGGCAACGGAACCAATGTTGTAATCTCACAGATCACATAAGGTTACCAATAATACATACTAAAAAATACATATAAAACAGAGACAAGAGATAAGAACAAGTAGGTGAATTAATAGATTATATTACATGAATGAGTCCATACAATACAAAGAACTGAACTGAGTTCTCATCTAGCTCAATAGCCTAATATATATGATTACAAAATAACTACTTGTCAGTTCGGTGAACCGACACGACCTTAAGTGGCCGACCTAATCTCTAGTTTAGTCGGTCGACCGAACGACTTAGTCGGCTGATCGACTAAGTCGGCTCATCGACTTAGTCGGCTAAATGACTAAGTCGGCTATTGTTCAAGTCAACTTATCGACTTGCTCCTTCTATAATTCCGAAAGGGAAGATAGAAATTGATTTTATTCTACAGTGAGAAAATATTTTAAACCTATTTAAGATTGTTTCTCACTTAGGGTCAAACCCTGGTTTGAATTTTGGGAAGCTACCTCTAGCTGTGTCCCGACTATAGCTAAGAGATACCAATGGTATCTCTCATTGCTCAAAACATTCGCTTGTTTTTAGTATATGGATTACCTCTCAATACTTGGTACTGATATACAGTATGTGTCTACTATAATTCAACAATCCTCTACTATGTAAATTCACCTTCTTGTGAACTCCCCATTTCCAAGTAATGGATTCCTTCCCTTTTTCCACTTTTTCTTGCCTAGAAACTTTCATCCCTTATGTTACTTCTTGTTATGGATTTCCTCGAGTCTTGGTTATTTTTATTTAATTGTTTATTATCTTCTTTTAATTATTATTCTTCTCTTTTCTTTCTTCCCTATTGGAATATTGCTTGAATCTCTCTCTATTTGTTGAATTAATGAATAAAATATAACATGACCATGACTAATAACTATAACTAACAAAAATTATATTCTCCAATTTTTTTCTAGTATATTTGGATATTGCTTATCCTTATTTCATATATACATAAAAGAAAGGAGGATGAATTTGGGGTATTACATTCATCTTCCCCTTTAAATAATTCATCCTCAGTGTTATCTTTCTTTACTATAATAGATGAGGATAAGCTTCCCTCATTGCATCCTCTAATTCCTGGGTTGTCCCCCTAGGTTAAAAATGTTTCCATTACACCTTTACTTGTGCAATGGTTCTATTTCTTAGCTGGGTCTCCCTCCTATCCAGAATACATATTGGTTCGGACTGAAAGTCCCCTTCTGGTTCCTCCAGGAAAAAATTCCAATCAATTATATGTTTAGCATCAGGTACATAAATTTTAAGAAAAGAAACATGAAATACATGGTGAATTTTAGTAAAAGTTGGGAGTGCCATTTCATAAGCTACAGGTCCAATACGAGGAAAAATTTGAAAGGGTCCACAAAATCCAGGGTCTAGTTTCAACAGTTACCCAACCTCAGAGAACTTCTTCGGGGTCTAAATCTTAGATAAACAGATCGCCAACTTGGAATTATTTGGGATTTCTTTTTATGTATGCATAACTTTTCTGTCGATCCTACGCTTCCTTTAAGTTCTTCCTTACAGTATTTAATATGTCTTCCATTTCTTTTAGCATTTCAGGTCCAAATATGACTCTATTAGTAGGATCATTCCAAGTAACAGGTGTAGTACATTTGCGCCCATATAAAATTTCAAATGGACTCATTTTTGCTGAATCTTGATAGTTTTTATTATAAGAAGATTCTACAAGGTGCAGAAAATTTTCCCATTTTGAGGGTTTTCTCATTACATACATGTGTATCATGTCTTCTACTACTTGATTAGTTATTTCTCTTCATTCGTATGTCTGGGGATGATAGATTGTACTGAATTTTAACTTTATTCCCAAACCAACAAACAACCCGTTCAAAAAATTTGAAGTGAATTTGGCATCCCTATCGGAAATGATTATTTTTGGTACCCCGTGAATTCAAAAATTTCTGTGATATTAATGGCCTTAAAATTTGACTTTATTGGAATCAAATGAGCTTCATTTCTAAATTTATCCACTACTATCGTTATTACATCATGTTGTCTTTGAGTTTTAGGAAAACCTGTTAAATATCAATAAACACAGTTTCGTATTTCCACTAAAAAATAGGCAATGGTTGTAGCAATCTAGCAGGGTGTCTATGTTTTTCTTTGACCAGTTGGAATTCCAAAAATCTTGCCAAATATTCCGCAATATCAATCTTCATCTTGGGCCATTAATATAATTTTTTTTATTGTTTTACCATTTTTTTTATATCCTGGGTAACTTGAGTAAGGGGTTTTATGCATTTCATCTAGAATCAAGGTCTTCAATTTTGTCTCATTGGGTATATAGTATCTTTTATTTTTAAATTAAAAACCCATCATGAGTAATGCTGAAATTTTCAATTTTCTGTCTAACAGGCTTGGATTGAATTTTTGTCAATATCTCATGATAAAAATCATCATCATGTAAGGATGATTTGATTTTGTCTAACAAATTAGTTTTTTGTCTACTTGTTAAAATGTCATTTATAGCATGAATTTGTTTTCTTAAGGCATCTGCTACCTTGTTCTCCTTTCCCATTATATGCTTTATATCAAAATCATATGTGTTTAAGAAGGATAACCACCTTTCTTGTCGTGCATTGAGATTTCGTTGCTCAAGCAAGTATTTAAATCCTATATTGTCAGTAAGAAAAATAAATTATATGTCTATCAGGTAATGATGCCACATTTTTAAAGCATGAATGAATGTTGTTAACTCTAATTCATGAGTGGCATAATTTTTTTCGTGAGACTTTAATTTCCTGGACTCATAACTTACTACATGTCCTTCTTGTGACAATACACCTCCTACTCGCTCCTTGCAAGAATTTGTGCAAACTATAAAATTGTTGTGAGGGTCACCAAGTTTTAGAACATTAGCTATGGTTAATGCATGTTTTAGTTTTTGAAACAATTCCTCACGACAATGTGTCTGTCTAAATTTTACCCCCTTTTTTTATTTTGTGAAGAATTTATGCGGTAAACTAGCTTAGAATTTTTTTTTATGAATCTTTTGTAATACCCATATAAAACCATGAATGAACTCATATCATATATATCTTTAGGTGTTTTCCATTTGATTATTGCTTTAATTTTGTCAAGATCTACTAGTATTCCTTCAAATGACATGATATGGCCTAAATATAGAACCCTTCCTTGAAAAAAATACCATTTGTTGAACTTTGCATAAAGATGATTCTCTCTTAAACTTTGTAGGACTATCCTCAAATGATGTTCATGTTCTTTATCATTCTTGGAATAAACTAATATATCATCAATAAATATTAATACCAATTTTTCCAAGAATTTACTAAACATTATTCATCAAACACATAAACATTGTTGGTGCGTTGGTTAGTCCAAAAGGTACCACTATGAATTCGTAGTGCCCATATCTAGTGCAGAATGTTGTTTTATTTATATCTTCCTCCTTAATCCTTATTTGATGGTATCTCGATCTCAGGTCAATCTTAGAGAAAACCCTGCCTCCCCAAACCAAATCAAACAAATCATCATTTCGCAGAAGATGATACTTAATTTTTATAGTCATTTTGTTTAATTGACTATAATAAATGCACAACCTGAAGGTTCCATGCTTCTTATTCACAAATATCACCGGTGCCCTTGCCCAAATGTGATACACTAGGTATGATATAGTTTTTTCTTAAGAGATAGTTGCATCTTCAATTCCATTAACTCAAGTTTGCTGATTCTATAAGGTGCTTTTGAAACTGGAGCAAATATTGGTATCAAATTAATTGAAAAATCTATATCTCTTTTGGGTGGTAGCCTTGAAATTTATTCCAGAAATACATCTCTAAATTCTTTAAGGACGTATAGATCTTCTAAATAGTTTTGATATCTGCTCAGGGAATTTAGCACATGAACAACAAATAACTTACAACCTTTTCTAGCACTCTTATTTAACTACATCAAAGAAATTTGTTGTACTAAAACTGTTTTTGGGATTCTAATGATATTTACACAATTTCCCTTATCATCCACATAGGTGAAAGTGTTTTCCAAACAGTTTAAAATCAGCCTATGTTTGTCTAGGCAGTTCATTCGAATAAATATATCATATGAACCCCATGGAAGTACATTCAAATTTTCTTATGTCTCAATGTTATTAAATTTTAGACTGCAATTTTCAACTACTTTAGTCACCTTACATTTTTCCCTCATGGATAGTTGAACCAACCACAATGCTTTATGTTTAGATTTGACTAGCTTACATTTATCATCTATGTTGGGAGAAAAGTAGCTCAAGTTATACCATGGATTTATTAACATAGATACATCAAGGTTTTGAACTTTACCTTCGACTTCAATCATGGACAATTGATGATTCACTTATCGATTATCTAATGCAGAATGGATCCATGTAATTTTAGCTATATCTTCAACTGATGCTCCTTATTGGATGTTGTAGAGTGCTCTAATACTCCCTTCCTTATGCAGATAATCTATGAAATAGTGTGGTCCTTTACATCCCCAACATTTTATTCCCCCTAGATTACCTTATGTCATCTTCTTAGCAGACTGATCCACTGGTTTTGTTCCACTTGTTCCATTCAAGCTTTCTAAAACAATTGGGTTGTAATAGCCCTGTGGAGTGGAAATTTTCTCACTATCGACTCTCCTAGAATTATTTCCTTAATATCCTCTGGTTTGATTATCATTATGAGGTGGTTTGTATCCTTTTTGTCTTTTCTAGATTTTCTCTTTAATCCTCTCTCTCCATACTTCAGGTTGCCCGACTCAATGCTTCAATTGATTATAACAATATTATGCTTTCCTTATAGCCTCATCCAAATTTTTTGGATATATAAGCTCAATTTTATCCTTGTAGACTAGGGTTAAGCAACCAAGGAACCTTTGAACTCTTTCCTTCTCATTAATGATATAGGGAACATAGCATAAAATTTCCATATATTTATTTACAAATGCCGTCCATCATCATTTGTCCAAGTTTCAGCTCAAAAAATTCTTATGCTTTTATGTCATAAAAATGCTCAAACATGTACTTCTTTTTAAAATATTTATTGAATTGATCCCAATCCACTTCTTTATCTTTAATATTCTTGACTTCTTTCAAATCTTTCCACCAAATAGTTTCTTTTTTCATTAGATTGCAGATTTCCATCTTCGCCTTCAGGCTACTAGAATAATTATCTAGATGGAAATAGTTCTTCATTGCCAATAACCGTGTTTAAGCTTCATTTCCTATCTTTATTTTACCATCGAAGGTGTGGGATTTTATTTTTTTAAATTCACCTTGAATCTCATCTTTAACCTTCTGTTTCTTTGAATTTGGAGTTCCGACTCCTTCTAATTTTACGGTATTCTCAACCCTTTTCTTGTAAGCTTCTTCCACACTTTTAGCATTATCAAACCTTTATTTTTTTTTGTTTTCCCGATTAGAACGATTAAACGTTTGTACCTGAGGCTTGTTCTTTATTATTTCATACAGATATTGAAGTAAAAGATCATTTCGTTGTTGTTGATCTTCCATCATTTTTATTAGCCTTTCATTATCTGTCTTGTAGATTTGTAGTTCCAGTTGTATACTTTTAACTATTTCCAACATCTGGGAATTTATTTCATTAAGATCTATATAAATTCCCCTGTTATCACCTTTTAATTCCATTCTATATAATTGTTCTGGAGTTTGTGACATAATATTTTTTATTAGTATCGATTCTGCAGAGCTCTTGCTAGTCAATTTCATTCTTCTTCCTCTCTAAATTCTCTCCACGTCCATTCAATTTCTTCCTGGGTTTGAGTGGTACTGAGTTCCAAAGAATATAGTTGTAAACTAAGTGATTGTTGGTCATCTATGTTATTTGGAAGATAAGGTTTTACATGACTTGGTAAGGCCATTTCGCATATAGTTTACTCCCAAGCAAACAATCTGTAATCCAAAAATTCTATCTGTTCTCCTATCAGTTAACGTCCAAGTGTTTTAACTTGGATCTGATACCATTTTGTAAAACTACTAGAAAACTCTACCTTAATCAAGTAATCAAGTTTTGGTATGTGTGTTGGTTTGATTTTGGTAGACCTTGTTTAGATCCTTTTTTTTGTGAAAAAAACCTAAGATATCAACCCGACAGAGGAGAACTTCATCGAAAACACTTGCAATGCAAATGAAGTATCACCTGAGATATCTTATGGGGACTTCGAGAACTAGGTTTCTACAGTTATGTCGGGGATTTCCTCCTTACAACAATTTCAGATCACTCGACTGAAACTATTAATTAAAAATTTGTTCTCATACATTCATTCATGACAACCATCTACCAATCTGTTGACATATATAAATCCATATAACATAAAGCATTAACACATGTTTAACTCAAAGGTGTGACAAATATATAAATTCATTCATAATAAAGTTTGTCCAACACATTCAGAAAGGCTCATTTACATGAAATATGCATTCAACACAAACAAAAACATTAAAGCAAACAGAGGCAAGATATAACATGGAAACCTATCCAGGAAAACCCACAAAGGATCTCTTCATCTGGAATGAGAATTGGTTTATCACCTTTAGTCTACCCGCTCAGCTTACCGACCCTTCTTTATATATTCTTTACAATTCATAAGTTCCTCTCTCATCTCATGCTCTCTAGTTTAGGTCTCTTTTTCTTCTTTTGTATCTGAATGGTTGGTCCACACCCAGCTTGGCCTAATCCTCTTACTCTCCTTGATTAACCCGCATGCATCATGGGTTGGTTCTTTTATAATATTTTCTACTTTTACGGTTCTTGATTTCAATTGCCGACTGACTCACAACTGTTAGTCAATAGGTTGGATTTCTATTTTAATACATCTCATTACATCTAAAAAATAGGCACTATCGGCCTAAATTACAATCATGTTTTATTACTAAAAGTAAGCTTTTAGTCTAACTAAATATTTACCCAAAATATTTGAACTTTGTTTTTTGACTTGCTTTATTCCTCTTCTATCACATCTCCTTCCATCGTGACTTTTTCTTGTCTTTCGACCAGAATATTCATTGTTCCAATCATTATTATGTATAAATTTTCCTAGGGCCAACAAGCCCCAAACACTCACATGTGGCTTGTCCATAGCCACATCATTCTGAAATATCTGTTAGTGCGGCCTTGCTTTGAAAATCCTGAAATATTTTCACAACTTGTTCGGTCTCCTCCTGCACTTCTTCCCCCATTGTCTTCAATTTTTCTACAAGTTTGCAACTGATGTGTTCCAAAGTTTTCAATCCTATCAACCCCAAGTATTTACGCACCTTCTCAAGTATAGGTTGAATGATACATGTTACTTTCTCTACTTCTGCTTGCAACTTTGCAACCCGATAGATTCTTTTCTATTGCTAGATTCGCAATTTGGCTACATGTTGCTGTAATTTTTTCATGTCGACATCTTTGGCCATTTTCTCTACTGTCGGCATCTTCTTTACTTATTTCTTCAGTTTGTTAAATTCTACCTCCGCAGTATGTAGCTGCTCTGTAAATTCCTCTAATTCTTCATCATCGATCAAGGTTTCCCATGACTGAGAAAATTGTTCGACTACTCTTGGACAAAGAGACTCTTCCTCTTCAATCTTCGTCGCAGCATCAGTTGCTGATTTTATTCATTATTCCAGTACCTATGGATGTGTACTGGGTTTCAGTTTTGACTCCAACTTCATGACCCACTTGCGGAGATTCTCAACTACTTCTCCAAGTTGAAATACTTTTCCTTTTGATAACATTTCTACTGTGATACCTTCTGTTATGGAGAGAAAATTCGTATGGCTTGGGGGTACCACAATAGACAGTCACACATTAGAAATCAATCTTTCCCAATATGCAAGATCGGTAAGAAAATCTAACTCTAAGGGATATATAATCGTACCTTATTCCAGATAGTTGAAGTAGATCCCCGTTGAGATTTTCCAATGCAATTGCAATTATAATTCGCTCTCAACAACAACAAACAAAGAAAGCATGATATATATAAATGTGTTAGAGTTAATATAGCATATATAATCAACCATGTATAAGAAATTAAATACATCCATGGATTCAATATTCATATTCAAATGCACATGAATTGGACAAGAAAAGATATTTCTATTAATAAATCAAAGATACAATAGTGGCAAACTCTGTTGGCACTTCTGCGAACCAAAGAAACTGAGTCCTCCACCTGGGCCTCCACAACTTCAATATTCCATATCTTGATAGAAAGCTCACAAATCAAATGCAATATTGGGAAGAACACTATGTTCTCCAAGGGACAAAGGGATGGAGGCTCAAGTATAAGCAAAATTGAGGCAACAATGGACTATAGTTTCCTTACTCTTCAATTCCTCCTCCTTCAATGTATCCAAGATGCTCAATATATAGTACTCCAAAGGGGTAATGGAGAGTTGAATATGAGCGTTCTCAAGGCGCATGGAATGCCAAGAGACAAGATCTTCAAACTCACATGAGGAAAACTCCAAAAATATTTGTCATTTTGCACACATCCCGATGTACGCTGGTTTGAGGTCAACTGCGTATACACGCGAGTATTGCTTTAAAATTCACTTATAGGTATAAATAGGAAATTTTTGGGGATGATATTGCAACATAAAAGTATAATATAAGTCCATGGGGTCCAAAGAGTTTGTAGAGGGACAAGGAAGGCCATAAATGTGTGATCAACCAGGTGTGGTGAAATCAGCTATAACAGATGCCCCCTAATGTGTGAGGTCGGAGGGGTAACATGATGGTAGAAATAAATTATAAAATCCATCCCGGAAGTGGAGTAATGAAGACCTAGGTGGAAGAACTAGCCACTCATCAGTACAATACAATAACCAATCTTTGCATGTGATTGCAAATACATGTAGCAGCCCTGCATACATAAGAGTACAATGGCCATGAATAGGCATGATATACAAAGTGTCATGTGGTCATCGCCACATATAATATACAATGAATCGAGATCTCCATAATAGATGAAGATATTTGATATACATTGGAATCAAGATCACGAGAGGTGAAATCTCATGAATACTGGCACGATCAAGGAGGTAGAATACATGGAATGCCACCAATATGGAAGCTATTCTACACAAACCGCTACGAGTACATGTCCTACTATGTGAATAGATGTGTCGAGGTCAAACATAGTATTCCATCATTTGATTACCGATCATTGATGTATATCATTAACAGGCGCGAGATAACCCACCAATAAGGAAAATGGGAATCAATGTACATAGTGCAATATAAAAAGTGTGAACAGATGTGTTGAGGTCAAACACTTGAAATATTCCATCAATCAAGGGACATTTATGTATTCCCAAAACTATTGATGGTGAGAGAACCTACCACTGATGACTGTAAGTCTCAAGGAACTCAAATGAATCTAGAATCCTATTCCAGAATAAATGATCTGATGTCGATGGAATCGAATCCTCTAGAACGATAGAATTAAGGCAACCCCCATCAACCAACATGAGATACTCATATAATGTGGAAGAACTTGAACAATATGTGCACGAACCAGTAATAGTATCGGGAATGGCCGACATGCAAAGTCAAGATAACAGAGGAATGGTCGACTCAGGATTCAACTTTCTTCGAACAAGAGCATAAGGTAAGTGCTGATTGAAGGTAGGAAACATGGAATCAATATGAAAATTGGGACATCTCTGTGACATAGGAGGAATCAACAGAGGCTCCATGGGTACTAGAAGCGTAACCAGGCAGTGGAGATAAACTCAGAGTAATGAGTACAACTCCTAAACTCAAACTAATAACCCAAACATCAGATGTGATATGTAGTGCTCTGTTCGAAAGCGACACGACTCGACTGCCACCAAATATAACATATTTTCCCATCCGAATTTTTATGTTTTTTTAATTTTTTTGGACTTTTTTCAGATATTTTGAAAAGCTTGAAAAAGAATAAAAGTGCTTTATAGTACATAGCTATGAGGAGACGAGTGTCAGGGACAGGAAAACTAGTTCCAAGTAGTGGAACATACCTATTCTCAAAGCAAGGAAGTATGTGTAGGATAATAACACTCGAGGGAAGGTATCCTCCTGGTAAAGGGGTGATTAAGCTGCAAAGGATATGTAAAAGGCTCTGCTTGTCTAGACATGAGACAAGCTTGGGATACATGGCTTATAACTCTGAAGAAGGGAGCCAACATAAAGTTCAGTAAGGAAAGAAAAACCCATGAAATGCAATTACAACTTGATATATACAAGGGAGTCCCTATGGGGAAAAGAAAGCATAAAGTTAAAGAGGAGTATGAAGCTTTTGCTCAAGGACATGGAGGGACTAAAAAGGGTCTCCGAGGTGACTCAACATGGGTACCAAATGAAAAAAATGATATAACTAGGGAACCCATGTATAGGAAAGCTATACCATTCACACAATGCCACTTCTAATAGTAGCATGAAGGTTCCATGATATCGTGAAATGGGTTCGTACCTAAGGTTAAGATGAAACGATCATAAGGTCATGCAAAATGCAAGCAGATGTGAAATGCTAACCTATATGCTAGTTTAGACATTATACTTGTGATAAGCACGAATAGGTCAAAGAATTGGTCAAAATGTGCTCAAAACAGGTCCCTACAACACAATATTAGGCCAAACAATCCAAAAATGGTAAAAAATAACCCAAACTATATAAAAGTGGGTAAAAATTTCAAAATTTTTTCTATAAAATAGTGAAAAAATAAAAATTTCCATACCATTTGAAAATTTACCCAACATAGTGTTTTTGGACTAAAAACTTCAGAAGTGATTCTAAGAGCATCTATCCATGGAATCACACACCGTCTGGTTCAGGTAGATCATCATGTCCCACTCTTCCATTTTCATGCCTTTTATTTTTAATTTTGGTGGTCAATTTTTTAACTTGGGCCATCCCAAAGAAGTCGGTTTCAGCCCATGCAAAAATGGGGCCTTTTCCACATATAGGGCTAGGCATACGCAGAGAAAACTATGATACCCATGTATGTATCCAGTTGTTTTGAAAACAGTCGTGTATAGGGCAACAAATAGCAAAAGCAAGGTCAAATATTGATGAAACTTCACTACTACATTTCGATCCAAAATCCGACGGTTACTTCCGACGGCGCGTGGATTTCTCTTTTTAAACCTACCAAAAATCACAAAGTTAAATTTTTTTTTTTGTAAATGTAACCACCAGCGTCGCTTAAGCGACGGATATTCTCATAACCATCGGTTAAGCGACGGATATTCCCATAACCGTCGCATATCCGATGCTTAGGCTAAATACTTTACATCCAAGCACGATACTTTTTATCAAAGCAAAGCGGTTTTTTCTTTAAGGAAAAGGTCTGATTTTAAGTAACCGTCGCATATCCGATGCTTAGTTTTAAATTGAAAATCGTATCCGTATTATTGCCGCGCTTTCCACTTCACTTGCAAATGCTAAAGATCTTTGAGAGTGGATTGGTGCTATGCACATGGGCTTTTCAATTTTCCACCTGGTGTGCGTCCTGTACCAATTGAGATCCACATTCAAGGGATTGATATAGCCAACTTCGAGGCTCGAATGCAGGCAATGACCAAGCCCTATACTTCGACATGATTTAGATTAAAGAGGGGATTTGCAGCACACCGCGGTTCAGAGCTCTGCCTATTCTTCTTCTTTCTTGCTGAGGAGGGTGCAGACAGACACCTCTCGTGGGTTTTTTCTCACCATTAGGTCTCAGGAAGAGGAAGGAGAGCAATATCATATCGGTCGGGTTTTCAAGTCCTTCAGAGAGATGGCAGGGGAGAAGCCCAAGACAGGAAACATGTGGAATACAGTGAAGCCATTTGTCAATGGAGGAGCCTCTGGTATGCTCGCGACGTGTGTCATTCAGCCCATGGACATGATCAAGGTGTTTGCTTTATGTCTTCCTGTTATGCTTGATGTTTGATCAGTTAGGGGAATGTAACAGATTTGTGTGTTGCTAAGTTTTCAGCTTTTTGTCTTGTGATGATTTATAATGTATTTTATTGGATATTTGTATCAGTATGTTGACTATCATATGGGAGCAGAGTCAGGATATGTTCGTTTTGAGCAGCCTGAAATGGCTCAGAAACCACGAGCAGCAGCTGTACTTGCGGAAGAGGGGGGGGTTAGTTGTGAAGAACTATATTGCTGTGTTAGAAGCAGTTGAGGGTATGTGCATATTTTTCTGTGGATGCGTGGTATGCTGCTTTGTTGTGAAGGGTATGTGCATATTTTTCAATATATAAAGTATTATCATATAAAAAGATGTTGGTTGCATTGCTTTTCATGGGCTCATTTTGATGATCTTCACTATGGTCATTGACGTAAATTTGGTATCCTTGTATGCATGGATTTCTTTGGTTTCTGTTAACAATATATCACATTAGAGCTCTGGTGTACTCTGTAATTTACTAGGGAAAAGAAGAAACTCCTACCTGGGTTGTTTTATTAGTTAGCACAATAGATCGCATAGAGTGAGAGTAGACAGTGTGTCATAAGATCTAAAATCGTTGAGGCATGCTGTTCCCATGAGTTTACAGATATTGTGGTGGTGTGAGCATTTT